>JAOSBN010000178.1:39518131-39566002 GCA_027563595.1 Erythroxylum suave | reverse complement strand
CTGTTATTTGAATTACAACACCTGAAAGAGTTTCTTAATCAATTCTATACATTTTATTATTATCAAAACATAAAGGGGTTTAATTTGTCAGCCACCATTGGTCCAACATTCACTAGAGAATCTTATTCCTTATAGATAACTAAAAAATTTAAATCTCATTACATTGATCTCATCAAAGTAATTCAACATTCTCAATGCTTAATTGCTACTTAGATGTAAACAATTAGAACTTTTCAAAATTTTAAAGCAATATTTAATATAATACATATGACTATATCACATAAAGTCATTAATTATATAATAAAATGCAAATATCATCTTTTGATGAATTGTTATTACATCCAATACATTACATGTATAAGATTTAACAATTCAACACCATCACCATACTTTCACTAAAGGCTGATTTGGTTATTCTTCAAATTAATAAGTTTCATAAGTTTGATATGAATATATATATCCTTGTTTATAACTTTATGATTCTTATGAAGTTAATTAATAAGTTTCACAAGTTTGATAAATATATTTGTTTGTAACTTTATGATTCTCATGAAGTTAATTTAACTAATATGGCATAAAAGGATAGTCATGGTTACGTAAATTTATATTCTTACCACTTATATTAAGCATAACTCTCCTTTGTTCCAATATATATAAACTATTTGTATAGATTTGGAATAATTATTTTTGTTAAATAATATATCTCTTATCACGTCTTAAACATTATAGTAATATTGAATTCAAATTTAGTGTCATATATATAAACTATGAATTAAAAATATATATGATCTCTATTATATCACATATAGGCAAGAAAAATCACCCAATCATTTGCTTTCTTTGCAATTATTAAGTAGTATTAAAACATAGCAATACTTATATAAGGTAATTTGGAGATTTCAAGTCAAAGGATCATTTATACAGCCATCACAATAGAATTTTCATAGATATACAAATAATATTCCAAATAAATTTCTCATATGAGGTCAGTTGAGTAAACTTGTTCTCTAATAATCATCCAAACATTTATTTTAGTATCTCTATATTTTAATCTATAAGATCAAATGATTCCTTTATAAGGAAAAAAAAACATAACATGTGTTAGTCTTTTTACACTCTACTAATGTTTAATCTCGATAGAACAATGACTAGGAATAATTTATAAATAATATATAACTGCATTATGAATCTCATAATTATGATCTCATCATAGTTTCATTTGTAATATAAATTTATTATATAGACTTTATCATATACATGTAAATATGTATAAGATAAAGAAGGTCTTCAAATAATTGTATCAGTAAACTACATCCAAGTAATTAGGTATAAAACAAAAACTAACAGATAGTTGTTTATGCATTTACGTGGAGATTTCCTTGCTCAATTTCTAGACAACTAAAATTAAGGAATTTGGAGTGATTATGAGTGGATGAGAAAATTGAATTTGAGAATTAATTAAAGTTAATTTATATTAATCATTTTTAATTATAATTTAGAAATATAATCATAATTTAAAAATAATTTAAATTAATTTAATATCATTTTGGAAAAATAATCCTCGTTGTGTCATTTGTGTGGCATATAGAATAGTGAAACTTATGCTATAAATAAAATATAATGAATTTGTACTATGTTATGAGTGAAAACTTAACTTTATTTCTATCTCTTCAAACAGTACAACAATTATGGGAATTTGCAACGTTTTCTTTTGCGACAAAACATAATTCCTCACCAAAATTAAACATTTTATGATGATTTAAAGAATTCGTCATTAAAACAAACCATTTAGCGATCAAAACAAAAAATGTCGCAAATTGGAAAACCTTTAGCGACTCATGGATGAAATTGTGGCAAAATGCTAAATATTTAGTGACGATTACCAGAAATTGTCACTAAATGATGCACAATTGGTAATGATTCTAGATATTGGTCGCTAAATAAACATATGTCAATGCTTTCTGAAAATGTCACCATAATTTATCAAACATTTGGCGACGAATTCTTGAAATGATCACCAAAGGGTCCATATTTGATGACAAACTATTTATTTGGTCGCAAAAGGTTAAACATTCAGCGACGAGTTTTTAAAATCGTTACTAAATGTCAAGCATTCAGCGACGAGTTCTGTGAATCGTCACTAAATGATACACATTCAATGACGATTTCCTGAGATCATCGCTAAATGTGTACATTCAGTGATGATTTCTGGAAATCGTCACTAAAGGTATGACATTTTCCAAAATTATTAAACTAACATTTTTATAATCTATCATAGTTAAGATATGTTTTATTGGAGATTTGTTTTGAATGTTTACAACGTATTATTGAAAAAACTCACAACATAATTTCAAGTATTAAATAGTAGTATTAATTAATCATTAATATTTACTAACATTGGAAAATTTAGTTATAAAATTTTTAAATAAATTTATCAATGTAATAATATGATATATGGAGTAATGTGAAGTTTGAATTAAAAGTTATCAAATTCATACAGCCATAGAACTAGATTAATAACAATCCACATTCAATAGTATGCAACTTGACCCCTAAGTAGTAGATATGTTATTTGACAAATTATTACAAATACAACAATAAATCAATTTTAAAGCTGAATTCATTTGATTGGCTCCCTAAATGACAATGATATAATTATTTATTTGGATTCCAAGTAACATGAGAGTTACTGAAGGTAAATGAGTCCCCGATGTCTGGATTCTCGAGAAGGGTCCTTGCACGTTTGAACACACCAATTGGAACAATAACAGTTGTTCCCTCAAGTGTAGGATTTTTCACACCCTATTGCAACAACTTCTCCACTGTAGCTAAACTTGTTAAGGATGCAGTAAATAAGTCGCTAGATTTAGTATCTAAAACACAATCAGATAGAAGTTAAATATTTTCTTATTAGTAAACTGTTAAATGAACTGAAATTGGAGTGACATGCATAAGTGCATGAGCAGACAAAGTATATGGAATTGACAAATTTTTCAAAACAATGATTTCCCTATTCTTTTACGTACTGTTGGGACATCGCTCCCGCCTCCATAGCCATACATGTCTTTTTCGGGACTCAAGGAAGCTTAAAACAACATGCAGTATAAACCATCAAATACGAATATATATAATAGCTTCATAAAAGGAAATGGGATGTACATAATAAAAAAAGTGATGTTGTTTGGATGATACTAAATACCTTGAAGAAAAAGATTGACCATGGAAGGCAAACGATGATTAGTGTATGAAATGGATATTTTTTCTTCATCTTTGGTTTTCTCAATATGGACAAGTTGCCCACATTCTTCCTAACGGAATCTATTAGGGCCTTCCGGAACTAATCCCCATGTTAACATTCCTTGATTAATAATGTTAAGGGTATATTGTGCAAAAGTCGATTTAGAATAAAATGATGACAAGTGACACTAGTCTAGTTTAGCATTTATTAATCTTTAATGTCCTTAATGATATAAAAATTACCCTTACTTAAATTTCAAAAATTTATTGTGTAATTTATATCATATGTAAAATTTAGAATTTAAAGTAGAATAAACAAGAATATGTTCTTGATGTACAGAAATATAGTATTATCTATATGTCTCTTTATTACTATTACTGGAAATGAATAAAAGTAAAATACTCTTGAATAGAGATGGCAATAGATAGTGTTCGGTTCAGGTATTACTCAACCCATATCCATATCCATTTTTTATGATTCAATCCATTATCCATTTAAAATCCATTGGTTTTTACTATTTACTACCCATATCCAAATCCATTGGATTGTTGGAGTTTTTGGATATCCAGCTAGTGGTGCAGATATAAACCGGGTTGAAAACCCACTGCCATCCCTACTCTTGAAACAATTTCATCAATGTAGAAACAAAGCTTTGATAAGATTATGCGTTAAACATCGGCGACAAGACAGACATAAACAAATAACAAAGATAGATAGTAAATAATCTTTAAAACACAACCATAAACACTACTCATACATCAAATACATAATTAAGAACTCACAATCAACACCTAAAGGGTTTTAGTGAAAAATCACAATTGAACAAAAAAACAAAAGAATAATCATAATAATTCATAATAGAACAAAAGAATAATACCAATTCAGTGTATAATCGGCCTTCGACCGTGATGAGCAGAACCCAAAACCCAAAAAGTTATCAACGAGAGATTTTTGGATTTGAGAAGATAGCTTGAATAAGAATTAAGTAGGCTTTTATGTTTTTGTCTTTGAAAACCTAATACAAAACGACATCGTTTCTCTAGTTTAGGTAAACGATATAGTTTATTGTTTGTTGTAGTTGTTTGGAAGTAGTATTAATTAATTTGCTATGATTTATTGTATTTAGTCGACAATCATTAGATGTAGCGACTAATACATGGTTAATCGCTAAAGCCTACTGGTTCATAAATAATTTTTAATAAATTAATTTGTTGACCTTTAAAATAAATAAAATTGACTTACAATATAGTGAAAAGTATACATTTTCACTATTATAATTTCAAAAAATGTATTTGAAAAAATTAAACATTTTACTTTTTGTAATTTAGAAAAATAAATAGTAATAATTTTATAAGCCATTGTAATATTATTATAAAACTATTTATAACAAATTATATTTAAAGATTACTCATTCCAAAAAAAAAAAGTAAATGAAGAACAATTGCATATATAAATGAGAAGATTAAATTTTCATTTTGTTATTGGTAATAGGAAAAACTCATATATGTTAATTAATTAAGAAAATTAAGTATGCAAGGAAAATGGTAGGATTTTGCGACGTTATACATAATTGGTAGCGAAATGTACGGGAACAGAATATGCATTGACGACATTTTGCGACACTATAGGTGTTTCGTAGCCAAAGCATAAAATTTTATGACGAGTATTACTTTCGTTGTAAAATGTGGGAGATCAGAATAATATAACTACATCGTTTTTTGCATTTTTCCAAACGTATTGGAGACGGTTATCATATATCGTAGCTAAAGGTTTGGCATTTTACGACAAATCTTATTTTCATCACTGAATGTTGCAATGTTTAAAAAAATTAACAACAAATGACGTCGTCCCGACTAACTAAACAACAAACACGCAGCCTTCCCCCTCCCTCTATATCGTTCCTTCATTTTCTCTCAAACTTAATGGATTTTCAATCCCCCTTCTGTTGTTCTTCTCGATTTTCTGGTCATATCTTCCCCCCATTCATCGTCTCATATAGCTGAGCTAAACTTGGTAAGTTTTCTTCGATTTGTTGTTGGTTTGTTTTTGAATGTGTTAATGATACATAATCTAAAATTGTTGTGGTTTCTTCGATTTCTTGAGTTGTTTGCATGGATTGAACAACTATATTGTTAGGTTTATGTTGAAATATGTTAATGATGGTGAAGAAAGGGAACAGAACGAATGAATGGTTAAAGTTGGGTGTGTTTTATGTTCTACCAACAAGGTGCTCAATGAAAGTCCTATTCCAACGTTCTGTTTCATTTTTTGTCCGAAATTTTACTTGTTTTCGCATTTAATATGTTTATGTTCAGGAAAGATGATCAATGATGATAAGAACAGAAAAGAAAGTGAAAATTTATTGAAAGAGAAATCCACAATCAACATGATGCAAGTTTAAGTTCAAAGTAAAAACAGAAGATGTATGAATGGTCAAAAGAATATATCACTACCCTTTTGTCTTTACATATAATACATAAATCCGTATATGTTGTAACCGACAACCTTTTTCTTTAATCTCTTACATTAGTTTGTCAATAATTGTAAACGTAAGTATGTAAAAGGTTAATTTTGATTGACAATGAGTTGTATTTTTTCTTCTATATAAAGGCAAAAGCATAACAATTCTGAGGGCATTTTTTTAGTATGAATTCGCCTAATTAGATAACCTTATTTTTATATGCCTACTGCTTCTCATTTAAGATAAACTAAAGAAAATGAAGAAAGCCTGTAAAGAAAACCTTAGAAAGCATCATTGATAAGCTTAAAATCCTATATAGATTAAAAAAAATTCTTTTTGTTTATTGTTGGATTTAATGTTTGTAAGAAAACCTTCGAAAGCATCATCGATAAAAGGGAATTCTCACAAAAAGTGAAGAAAACTCTCAATTTAATTGCTATGTTGATGATTTAGGAATTACATCAATACGACAAGATTTTATAAGCATTAAATCCTAATGACTAGAATATTAAAAATAATAGAAAACTAGATTCCTAAAGGAACATTCCTTATCAACTGTAACAATGATTCAAAGCATTAACTACTAACTACTTTAGCTATGACTATAGGAATCCTAATTTAGTTCATATCCTTAAAGTCATAAAGAATCTTAATCAAATTAGAAATTTAAGTAATCTTAATTAAATTAGATTAACCCCACAATAAGTCCTAACCAAAATAGGAAACTAGAAAAAAAATATATAAAACAATGCTAACACGGTTTGGGATTATGCCTAATTATAATAATACATGCTGACCAATAAAAAAAAGAATTAAAGCCCTTAAATGCATCTTAACTATGTGAATTGGGATCAACTGAACTCAAAACAAGTATAACAATTTCTTAGACGTTCTCTACGCCTTGTTTTTTTTATATTAAGCCCATTTATCATTCTATAGGAGAGATGTCGAGCTCAACATTGTTCAACTGGATGAAGTCAAACCCCATCTTATCTTACAAACAAATGAAGACTATATTCAGGTTGACTTCAATGATAATAACGATACTTTGCTTGAATATATTAGTGATGAAGAATCAAACAACAATGTACTTAATGATGATGATTTTCTTCATTTTGATCATGATAATTGAATGTAAGTTTCATTGTTTGTATTGTTTCAAATGTTAATAAGATAATTTCCTTATGCTCTTGATGTTTTAGTTATGTTAATTTATGATAACTATAAGCATATTTTTAATGAATCACTTATGTTTTGCAGATGTTGGTTTTCGAAATCTTGATCATGAAGATTTGTTGTTTGAAATGTTAAGAAGATAATTGCCTTATGTTATTGATGTTTTACACAATTTTATTGTAATGACATCTAGTAAAAACAAAGGAAAGAGGATGGTAATGGTAGATGAAGTCTCTCCCACAAAACAGCCAGCAATTGCATCATCGAATGACAGAAGTCAGCAACAACCTTTTCCAACATCGTCTGATAGTCATGAGAGATCTTCAGGTGTGTTATTGATAACTAAACATATTTACATTTATGCTCTCATTACATGTTTAGTGTGTTCTTCTCATTATGTTTTTTTTTCAGGTTCCAATATTGGCATCCAAAAACGGGGTAGAGGTAAGACAAAAGGTGTTGAGTTGCAACGGATGAATGTTGCAATAAATACCAAGTTGTTAATGACGATTGACCCTTTGCAATGGCGCCCAGTGGATAAGATCCAAGCTACAAAATTGGCCAGTGAGTTGGGCGTCGTTGTTTGGAATGAGCTGTCTTACCTTAAGTATGTCAGGCAGTTGAAGGAAGACAACTTGCTGTAAAATGCTTTGGACAAAGTTTCGGTAATATTTCAATTCATTTCATTATATGTATTGCGATTTTACTTAACTAAAATAATAACTTCACTTATACGTGTTTTTCACAGAGGAAGCTTAATATCGTTGATATTGACACGCTTGAGGTTTCAAGCAGTATTGGTTCACTATTGAAACAAATGGTGAAGGATCATCGATATCGACTTCATAAATATTATCAGTCTTTCTCTTCCGATGAGGAGGCAAGGAGACATGTTCCGACATGGGAGATTGAAGAAAATTAGAATAAGTTGCGTGATTATTGGGTTTTAGCAAAGGTTCAGGTTTGTTTTTCTTCTCTTCATATTTCCTTCCATTAATTATGTTTATATATTTCGTAACTACTTATCTTAATTTAGGAAAAGTGTGAGAAAGCCAAGGCTAATAGAGCAAAAATGAAGACTCCTCATAACACCAGCTCTAGATCATTTGTCATTGTCCGATAAGTATTTGTAAGTGTAACGTTTTTAATTTATTATTCTATTTTTAATAAAATAAATTCTAATTGGTTATAATTTTTTAAATCCATATTATAGAATTAAATACAACTCCAAAGAAAAGAGTGTGATAGGATCACACTGTACAAGCATACATACTACAAGGAAGGTCAAGGCTGGATGTCTGAAGAGGCACAGAGTAATTATGTAAGTACAAATAAATTAATAGTACGATTTATTTTTCTATGTAATAGTAAGTAATAACTTTTTAGTACACTCGATTTTCTACTTTAAATTGTAGGACAAGATACAGGTGTTGTTGCATATGTTATTGGCTGAGGGGAATGAGACCAATGTTGATGACATTTGCAACAATATCCTTCATTTATGATCAGGCTATATCAAAGGTCTTAGGTATAGCCTTAAACATGTTGGTGCCTCTTTGTCACGACCAGTATATGTCACGACACTTCAAGAGAAGAACCAAGCATTGAAGACTAAATTACAACGTATGGAAGATAAGTTACACTGTACAGAAGACAAGTTAAATCATAATGTAAAAGAAATTAACAAGCTTAAAAAGATGGTAAAACAAATACTAGGCTTAGCATATGTCAGTGGTAGTGACGAGGACGAGGAATCTTAAGTTGTGTTTGACTTGTAATTTTTTTTTTATGGAATACATTCCATTTTTAATGTTTATTTTATTTCAATTTATTACTTTTTTAAAAATATGTCACTAACATTAATTATAAAATAAATAATTTTAATATTTCAAACTATCTTAAAAATTGTAATAAATAAAAATAATTTTTTAACAATTATAATAATATTTAAATTCAAAAATTAAATTTTGTCACTAAATAATATTAGCTACCAAAACAAAACCGTCACAAAAAGTCATTAACTACGTATACAACAACGCCATTAAAAACATTTTGCTACAACCACAAATTAGTAGCTAAAACTATTTTGCTACAAAAATAAAATCGTCACAAAAAACTATTGGCTAGCAAAATTAACTATTAGCTACCAATATTAAAATTGTCACAAAAAACTATTAGCTACCAATATTAAAATTGTCACAAAATGTTACCTACATTTTTTGAAACGTCTCTAAAAACATTTAGCTACAATAGATAATTAGTAATTAAAACTATTCTGCTACCAAAATAAAGTCGTCATTAAAAATAATTACCTACGAATACAATTTAGTATGAAAAAACTTTTAGCTACAAAACCAAAACGTCGCATTATTCTCATCGGTTATACTTTTTACCGATAAATTATTTGTGTTGACAAAACGCTTTGGCGACGACAATGAGAAAACGTCGCGGATGTTGTTTTGTTTCTGGGATTCAGAAACGAATTATTTTTTCGTCACAAATTAGTATTTGCATCGATTGGTTATTGTTTAGCGATATTTATTTTCATCGCTAAATGTGCTGTTCGTAGTAGTGAAATTTTATTTTGAAAATTTTTAGAAATATTATAATTTATTTTAAACACTCTAAAATATTGAAGTTTAATTTATATTTCGATTAAATATTAGAATTACTAAAATATTAAAGTTTAATTTATATTTTGGTTAAATGCTAGAATTATTTTTTATTTTTTACCAATAAAATAACTCGTACCATTATTTTTTATCAAATAAATTTTTTAATAACGTAATAATTTATTGATTTCAAACAATAAACTCGATCTAATTTAATAGTGATGGACTCCTCCGTTACTTAACTAAAACCAATTAACTTGATATCTAAAGGACAATTTTTCAAGGAGTCAATCTCAATTTCTTCATCTTTTAAGATCAGAAGCTTTATCTAAAACCATTCTTAAAAGGACAAATTATGTAAGTACATTAACAACATCTAGCTAATGTACAAAGTATGAGGCCTCTGTTGCGGAATCTAGATTCTATGGAATAATGGTGTCATTGGTTTCAACCAAATTGGGCATTGGTTCAACAGACGTGTATCAACAATTCTATAATGGTAGCTTGGTTTCCTGCTAGAATCAGGGGTGTGGCTAAGCCTAAATTGCAGTACAAATTCTTGATCAACTGTTTTTGCTTTGTTAAATTAAATCTATTGAACTCCTCCAGTTATTACAAAGAATTTAGAATAGTTTGATTGGCATGACATTTACACATTGTACACGTCCCCCCCTTCTTGGGTTAGTGATTACACATTGTGTGCTTGAAAAAGAATAGTAGAGCCATGTGGATCTTTATTTTGATGACTATGCTAAATTGAATGAAATATGGGCCCGACAAACTAAGCATCAGCAGGTGAGATCCAGTGTCTCCCATTGACGAAGCTCTTGGCGAGAAATTTATGGGCCAACTCATAGTCTAACTCTCGTGCCCACGATACACCTCTCACTGCCTCGGCTCCTGGTCCCCAGCACTTGAAGACTCCAAAGAACACAGTCCTGAAATTAATTAGCAATTTTTGAATTAGAAAATCTTCCACAATGACAATGGTAACCAATGAAGAGAATAAAAAATTGTTGAAGTAACTTGTTCTTGTTGTTGACGTGGTCCCAATCATCCCAACCACCGTGTGCAACCACATCGTCGAAGTATGTGTAAGAGTAGACTATCCTCGAGTATTGGCCCATGGCCCTTCCCACATACAGAGGCCCAGTGCCCGTCACTCTACACCCTACAAACGCAAAGCCCGTTTTCTCATCCGGCGAGTTCCTGTCTTGGGCAGCGATGGATCCGAATCTCGTCGCTATTGAGTGTAGCTCGCAGTCCTGGCATTGATCACATTTAAGACGAGTCTTTAGAGTTTAGACACAGTGGATGTCAACTTTCCTTAGGAGATAGGCATAAATAATTGAAAATGAAAGTAAATTCCAAAACCGGGTTCCGTAAACACTTTAATCATTATAGTTTTCAGTCGACTTTTTGGCAGATAGGATGAAACTTCGGTGAGGACATCAAAAGGCTAGCTGCTTTTGTCACTTTATTTTGTACACCTGACAATCACAGTGTAAAACACAGAAATGGGAACATCCTTTTCCCTCGCTAAAACCATTCTGCGGTATTGTCATTGTCTGTCCTTCCTCAGGTCACGGGAGCAATTTCCTTCTTTTAAATGTACAGGCAATTAATTCATGTCGATATAATAAATGAAAACGAGATGTTGGTGATCATTACTTTGTACATGGAGCGGCCATTCCCAAAAATGAAGTCGATAGAGCCTTCAATGTAACACTCCTTGAAGTAATGTCTTCCTGCGTCGTCGCAGAGTGTGTCTTGTGCACCATAGAATCCACAGCCGGAGAAGTACGCCTTGTCCCCAGATATGCGAAATGCAGCTGCTTGCCATCCCTGCATTCCTGGCATGGGTGCTGGTGCTGTGTTCTGACCAAATTTATTTTCAAGCATCAAGTTTTTCACGTACAATTTACGCTATTTATATGTGGCAAACACTGATCATTACGATTTTATCTTCCAATCATAAATCAAACTGACTTAAGCTAAATTTATTTGCAGAAGTTTGTAAATATAGGTTATATCATGGAAGTTTATTTAACACTGTATATATATATATATATAAACCAATGTGATCCAAAGAGTCTCTATATGCAATGTTTTACAGAAAGATACAACTTGGCGCCTTTGGCAGAGGCACTGCATAGCTCGACTAGATTTGTCCATGGATTGTAGGGTTTATTCAAGTGTATGGGTACTGGACGATTAAGACGATTTGATATTCTTTTTCTCTAGTATGATGGATAATATCATACATTGGGTTGGGAAACCTAAAGAATTAATTTGAGTAGTCTTTCTGTTTTCAAACATCGTATAAAATTCAAACGTTTATGTAAAGAACAAATTCAGTAATCGTACCACTAAAGCCAGGCCTGAGCATAAATGCTCAAGATATATATATTGCATGTGTATGTGAAAACGGTTTGCACCGTTCGCACTAAACTCTTCATACCTTGAAGCTTATGTTCCTAGCTGAGAAGTAATTGGCAAAAACAGTTACGGAAGCTGTCCTGTAAGTACGCAACAGTTCACCGTTTGGACCAGGATCACATGCTCTGTCGTGCCATTCAATGACGGTGACGTCTCTCCCCGCACCTTGGAACGTGATGTATGGTTTGGTCGCCGGTACCACCACTTTCTCGCTGCACAAACACCCATCATTTCATAAGTAATGAATCGCTTACAAGAAGGTGAAGCGCTAAAACAAAAACTTAGTTACATACATATAATAACCAGCGCTTATCAAAATCAGCACATTTTTCTTATTGTTCTCAGGAACGGCGTCAACGGCAGCTTGAACTGACTGGAACCCTCCATCGCCTTTAACATCAACGGTGATGACCAGGTGGCCGACCGGTTCGACACACTTAAGGTGTTGCTTGGTAGAGTTTGTAGAGGCAGTGTCGTCAGCGACTGAGTTAGACCTGTACCTGTAAATAGAACTAGTAACCAAACATGGTGCATGCAACAATGCTAAAGTCAAAACGGAAAAGCAGTAGAAGAACGAAATACGACTAAGAGAAGACATTAAAAATATAGATCATTAAAGTAATAGAATGATATAGAGAGGAGAGACGCCGAGGTGCGAAGAACGTCTCTAAGATATGGGTTTGAAG
Source organism: Erythroxylum suave (assembly GCA_027563595.1). Lineage (NCBI taxonomy): Eukaryota > Viridiplantae > Streptophyta > Magnoliopsida > Malpighiales > Erythroxylaceae > Erythroxylum > Erythroxylum suave. The sequence continues at coordinate 39,553,390 of JAOSBN010000178.1, read as the reverse complement.
AGGTTAAACTTCAAGGAACAAATGTATACTGCCAGTGTACAGAGAATAGGGACAGAGTCACGGAGATACACATTTATAATCTTCTTCTATGAGTAGTAGACAATGTATAATTTTGTTTTGGTATTACGGTTTCCAGCTTCTAACGGTCATTTGTCTATTCATTTTTATTTGTTACCCTAACTGGAAGTTTTGCTTGGTTAGGTCTCTAGGTCTGGAGTGCAGACGAGTTTCTGGCACCTTAATTGCTTTAATAAGATATCTTCCTCATGACTCCACGACATTTTTTAGAGCAGTCCTAACAGCGTGTAGCGGTCAAGTCAGATACCTGTTTATCGCTAGATTTATGTAATTGTCATCCTTGAGTCTTGATATCGACTGTTAGCCGTGGATCTATGATTGAGTTATAACAACGTGATTTTTAAGAATGAGAAGACATCAAAAGAATCTGATATTGAAGTTAGTTCATGTATGCTGCTGCTCATGAGAAGAACTTCATTTGTCCACCTAAGATGATTACTACAAGCACTAGCGTTGCAGTTACCCTAAAGAAAATTTCATTTATGTTCTTTAGCAATTAGGCAACTCTAGTTAGTCCTGTACTCCCATCACCAAGAAGATGGGAGTTGAGAAAACAAAAGCCATAGCTCCAGGGCAGTCCAGATACAACATGCCAAACACAGGAATCGTATATTATAACCACGCAATTTCTCCGAACCCATGCGAGCTAGTAGTATAACCCCATTTTAGTATATTCCTACATGCTAATTAACATTAAAAATGTTATCTACTTAATGAAGGCAAGTGACCCACTTGTGGTCCTTAAAAACTATAAAACGGTCGCCTTGGCTCGAAATCGTGGTGGTGCAGTGCCTGATCAATTATGGTCCAGGTATGGATATATAGTATTTTGTATTGTAGCTCGGTACATTTATAACCTGGTCCCGGTTATTTGCTTTTAAAAGGAAAGCTTTTTGAACGTTGGGATGTTTGGTTCTCGATCAGAAAAGGTTTCTGGATTAATAGGACAAGCTTTGTCCTAACTCGTGTATGCAGGGAGCATATAGAAATCACTCGTGATGATTGGACACATCATAGCTTATTAATTCCAAAGGGTCATGACTCGTGCGAGACAAAAGCAGGCCTCGATTTGGGATTATAAATCCTGTGGTAGCTGTTGAGTGCTGCTCTACAAAACTATGCGCGTTTGTTAGATTTCAACTTAAAAGAGTTCATGTTCAAGTTTTTTTTCCGACACGCGCAGGCAAAGCAAAGAAATATCTCCAAAGAAGCAGAATAAGCAATTTTGGATTACAAACACAATGGATTTATTTTGTGAGGCAAATGACACACCTTTAAATTGATAAATCTCAGAAAAAGTTAAGCTTAACGCTAATATATAAGTTTTAAAAATTACGATGAATATAAAAAACAAAAATAGAGATCATTGCTGGTATTTATTTCTGTGGCTGAACAGGTCAGGCAACTAGAAATATAAACTACAGCAATGTGAAGAAGAGATGAAAAGAGAAGTTGACGCTTTAAAAAGGTGGAATTAGTGCATTGCCTTTCTATACCAAGGTCAGTTAAAAACAGACTTAAACCGGTAAAGACGTTGTTTTGTAACTATAAATTTAAAGATATAATTCATCGAAATAATCTCTTTATAAAAATACAAGGATAAGATTATATACATTATAATCTTCTTCAGACTAACAAAGTGAGGAGCTTTGTACATTAAGTACGTTAATGTTGATCTCAAATTTAAAAAAAGTGGTTATTAAAAACTCAAATTCTTCATTTTTTTAATTTTAACATTACGTTAATATCTTTGTTAATATTGCTAATATGTTATTTAATTAAACTGTCTTTTTGATGAAAAACTTTATGTTTAGTTAAACAATTTAATAAAATTTAATTAATTAATTAATTAAATTAAATCTGACGTGTATAAATATTAAAAATATCTATCTTATGTGTCAAGTTATATTTAAATTTCAAACTATAATTACAAAATTTTGATTTTTCAAATTAAGCCTACACGCGCTTATTTCATGTTACTTCGCCGTATCATATCATTGTCGTAATGGTGTTATGGTATGGGTTTCCGTGAAAAACCTCAATTTGGATGTGGACCTATAAAAGCCAACGTAGTCGTTGTTTTGAATTTGACACCACCCATGGCCCTAGGCTTGGGATGTTACTTGTGACGGGAGAAGCTACGAGGAAGAAGGATGATGGTTTTCAATTTCGTTACAAATCGGTTAGTATCGGGCAAGGCTGTTCCTATCATTTTATAGGCTATAGGTGAAATAAAAAAAAGTCCCAATAAATCGACAATATACTTAAGTTTACATGTTTGTAATAAATGACTCAATTTATAAGTCTACATACTCAACCAAATATTAAATGATCATAACATCAGCTAATAATATATTACAAATATCATTAACAATAAAATAACTAAAAATAATAACAGTAACAACAAAATAGCAATAGCAGCAATCACAAAACAATATTAGATTGCAAAACACTAAGAAAATTACACTAACAAATACACAGAGAATCATGATTTATGAAAAACAATTTCTTCGTGCATTTTTAAATGCAAAATTATTAATAATATTATCAAGATCAATATTGTGCAAACATTTCCTTCTCAATACATAACATAGCTAAACCATTCAACCTTTCTTGTGACATTGATGACCTCAAGTAGGTATTCAATAATTTTAACTTTGAAAAACTTTTCTCAGCTGATGCTACAATCACAGGTATAGTCAATAGAATTCGATAATCAATTGAAACATTTGAAATAACAATCTGCAGCTTTAACAAATTCTAAAATTTCAACTGATGACATCAACTTTTTTGACAAATTCATTTGCAATACTTTTAATTTAAAAAAAGATCATCTAAATCCACATCTGACACATTATCATGAGAAAAAGTCATCGTAAAATTAGTGCAACATTCTCTTAATTCGTTATCATCCAATGACCTCAACTTCCTTTAATCAAATAAGAATCCAAAAATATTATCAAATGTCATTAATTGTTCAAATCTATTCTTTAACGAAGTAATTGTCGTATCCACAACAACTAGAAAGTAATTAACTTTGAAAGGATCTTCAACTGATTGTCTTTCTCCATTATGGTTAATTTCATCGAATTGTCTTTTCCTAATAATACAACATCTAGTTGAAAATATAGGCTCTATATTCATCTCAAGCGCAAGACTTTTGGCAATATTCATACTAGAGTTAAACCCTTCATCTCTATATATCTCAAAAAATATCATCACATCTTCTAATTACTTAATGTTAGCATTAATTCACATAGATTTAGATTGCAACTTTTTACTCACCATGTTAATAGCGAATAAAATATCATACCAAGTAAAAACTCAAAACTCTCAAGTACACTAACCAAGCTTTCTGCTTCACTCTTTGACTTGGCATCATCACAAGATCTAGATAATTCCATTAAAGCCAATCTTATTTGAGGAGCTTGAAATCTAATAGCTTTAACACTTTTTATTCGGCTTTCCCAACGAGTGTTAGACAATGATTTCATAGTTAAGCCTAAAACATTATCAAGCAAAACCTTCCACCTTTTAGGAGAACTTGAAAATAATGCATATATACGTTGCATAGCTCCAAAAAATGAAACAGCTTTAACACAAAAATGTGTCATATCACTAAGAGGAAGATTAAGATTATGACAAGCACATGACATATATAATGCTCTTGGATTTATTTCAAGTAGTCGTTTTTGAATCCCTTGGTGTTTTCCCTTCATGTTAGAACCATTGTCATAACCTTGACCCCTTACATTATAAACATTAAGATTAAGAAAATTAAATGCATTCAATAATTCATTGAAAAGTCCCAATCCAGATGTGTCATCTACCTTTAAGAACTCTAAAAATACTCCTCTATTTTTATTTTATTATTAGACATATTCACACATCGTACTAGCAAACTCATTTGTTCTTGATGACTCAAATCTGGGTACAATCAAGAATAATAGAAAAGTATTTCACCTCTTTAATGATCCTTATGATAGAACTTCTAACATTATGGGCCGACAAAGAAATGAGCTCATTTTGAATTTTGTAACCAAGATAATGATGATGAATTTCATGATTTTGAATACGTCTAACATGATCTTGCATTATCACATCAAATCTAGCAATCATCTCAATCAATCCTAAAAAATTGTCATTACCAACTTGGTAAAGTTTTTCATTGGATCCTCGAAAAGTTAAATTATATTTAGCAAGATATTTCACAACAGAAACTATTCTTATCAAAACTTGTCTCTAACGTTCTTTCTCCTTTGCAATTTCTTGTTGCAAATTTTTATAAACTGTTTAATTTTTGCTCAATCTTACTCTTAATTCATTCCAAGTTCTCATATTAGTCATATGCTCAATGCAATTCTCATGTTCTTTAAGTCTCTCACTAAGATGCTTCCAATCTCTAAATTCATCATTTGCTAATACACTTTGTTTATTAGTAGATTTGAACAACTTACAATAAAAACAATATACTTTATCTACATGTTTAGAATAAACCAACAATTTTTTATCGCTAATCTCTCCATTACTCAAATTCCTATAATAATAAGAATATGAAAAATGACGAGAGGTATTGTCTAAAGGAAACATAAGATTTATTTCTCTTACAAGCCCTTTTTCAGCTAAAATATCCCTTGCTTTATTATCAAGTTATCTCAATTTCTAGGATCATAAATGTCCAATATAGGGCTTACTTGCTCATCTGCCTTTAAATTTTCTAAAGTGGATGCATTTGGTACATAATCATGCTCACTTAGATTTCTAATATTCTCATGAATATGAATCTCATCACTTAAATTTTCTTTATGTTGTTCAAAACTACCTTGACCTAATTTCTCGGGACTTTCACTAAAAAAGCCTACTCTTTTAATAAATTTATTAATTGTTCCTGTTTGGGACTCTATCAACTGTGCTACTTGTTTTCTTTTTTTTTCTTCCTTTTTTTACTTTCATACAAATGCTTTTTAGGCAATATAATATAAACTAATTATAACAAAGTTGGACTAGAAAAAGAACAAAAGCACCTGTATGGACAGTCAAAGCAGTCTGTATAGGAGGGGACAGCGTTCCCGATGACTGAGTCCCTGTTGGGGCTTTTTTATTTCCTTTTTATTTTCTCTTTTTAGTTTCCTTTTCTCCCTAGTATGCAAAAAAAAAAAAGCACCTGTATGGAACTGAAAGAAGTATGCAAGTACAACCAAACTCTAGTAGCTTGACAATATATCAAAAAGATATATAAATGGTATTACATTTGTGATAGAGAAAAAATAAATAGCAAAATTTAATATCTAATATTAAAAATAAAAAACAAAGAGCAAATTGTAATGATAGAGACATACTAATTTCTAAAAATACAAAAACTTAACATACTTAAGAAGAATATACTACTACTACTACTACTACTACTACTTGTGGCAAAGTATAATGAAAATTATAATTACAAAAATCAAATTATTTATTAATATTAAATAATAAGCAATCTTAAAATAAAAAAGAAGATACAAAAATAAATACAATATCGTTTAATATAAATATTATGATTTAAAATGCTAATATAATGTCTACATTAATGACAAATTACAAATTAATTATAATATATTCAAATATTTAATTAGCTAAAAATATATTTAAAAATCAGAAACTTGACCTTTAAATTATACTCAGAACTAAGAAGATAAAATCGTAAAATTTTTTGCTGCTAATTTTTGAGTTAGAGTACCTTAAATACATATATTAATAAAAATAAAGAAATTAGAAGGTAAGAATATAACCCAAATGATTCAAAACTATTTATACTTTACAAGTTAACGTTAACTTTCTAACTTAACGTTAACTTATTAAATACTAATAATGTGTAATTAGGTTCTGCAACTATTATTACTTTCAAAGCTTAAAACTTTGATGAAAAGAGTATTCTGCAACCATTAAATGCTAATAATGTTGTAAGCAACGTTTTCTCCCTTAACCAGTCAACACTAACGTTCCTCCATTAAATACGCATTAAATGCTTAAGAGGGCCCCTTTATATGGTGAGCAATGTTCACTCTACCTGTCAACACCAATGTTCCTCTATTATATACCTATTAAATGCTTAAGGGGGCCCCTTTATATGGTGGGCCCTGGGCAGGTGCCCTGGCCGCCCTTACTCAGGGTGGGCTCTGGTATTGAGTGATACGAATTGTATTGATTAGATAATAAAACAAAATAAAAACTTTATTAACTAAGTGTAAATATTGATTGGTATCAATCTGTTTCATTTGGTATTGGCCAAAATATCGATCATATATTGGCCAGTACTTAAAAAATTGAAAAATATAAAAACTTATTAACAAAATTTTTTAAAAAATGTTTCCTCCCTCTTGCCCCTCGTTCTTTTTTCAAATATTTTTAATTAGTTATTTAGTTCAATTTTTATTGTGATTTTTTAATTTTTATTTTCAAAATAAAATAAATATTTTTCTTATTATTAGACATTAAATAAAACTTAAAAATAAATTATTTTATTTAAATTTATTTTAATTTTTATATAATATTTATTAATAAAGTATTAATAAAAATATTTTATTTTTTAAAATAAATAATTTATTATTTATAAACTCATATTTATTTTATATATTTTAATTATTAAATCAATTTTTATTTGAAATTTATATATTTTAAAAATATTTTTAAATTTTATTATATTTATTACCAATTATTAAATTAATTTTATAAATTAAATTAAGTTATTTATAATTTAAGTAATAATTAATTTTAATTAAGTAAATATAATATATTTAATTGATAGTTAATTAAATAATATATATTTTTGTTTCATATTTTAATTTTATTTGGTTGTTCCTTTATCAAGAATTCTTGTTATAAGTTATAACAATTTGATAGTTAAGAATATTTATTATTCTTTTAATTAAATGGTTTGATGTAATCATTATTTATTATATGATAAAAATTAAAATTGTAATATTTAAAATATTTTGTATTGTTCTTAATTTAATATTTATATAACGGTGAATATCTTTTTTCATATATATTGTAATTATTATTCCCACATGAATATCTAAAACTTAATTATTTCATATTTATTGTGAATATTATTTATTATTACAATTTTTAAAAACATGGTTAAAAATATACAGTACAATTACACAATGACAACAAATTATTTTGCAAATTTTTAAAAAATTTATGAATTATTTCATAAATTTTAAAAATTACCCAAAACAATACCCATATTGATCAGTACCGATACAATATCGTACCAAGATCCAATCCAATACCAAATCCGGTAAATCATTTCAATAACAATATAAAGTCAGGAACAAAAATCAACTGATAATGAAGTAATTGTACAAAATGGTTGGAAAAATATTTGGCCATCTGTTTGGTCTGATGAGTTAAAAATTACAATCCAAGTGACTGAGATGGCAACAAATGTAAAGAGTTCTGTGGTCAATAAAATCGGACGAGACCAGTTGTCTATCTTCTCCCAATCAAGAGTGTTTTGATCTCTTATGCTCTCCGTCCCTCTCTCTATGTATATACACCCAATAGTCAACAATGGTCATGCCAAAACAAGTGAAGCGGCTCCAACCTCTTATAAATGATTCAAAGAAGATAATGGGGTGGATCAACAATAATATCAACCCAATTTTGGGAAGAAGACTTCCCTTTCAACAGATGCTTGAAGGCATGCCATGACTTTAACCAATGATAACCAGACAAAAGGGGCACAACAAAATGCATAACCAAAAACGGCCAAAGCCCTTATAACCCCGCTTGCATACCATGGACATGCCATAACCAGAAGAACACCCGATATCCCCACCCAAGGAGTTAAAACTTGTAATGTTGGCAGCATAAATGCATTGATCGCCACAGAGCTAAGCGCGAATGAGCCCAGCAAATACAGTCCCCAGCCAAGAATGGGATGAATTGTACAAGGGATGACGAAGAAAGGTACTACGTAGGCTGCCAGGATTGACCATATGGCCAACAGTTTAAGACCAACTTGAATGAAGGAGATGTTCTTGTCATTCCGGCGATAACAAAGCTTGGAGATACTTGGTCGAGCTAGTCGTGTCACAGCTATTATACCCAAGTAGACAATCGACTGTATAATTACCATCGGCAGTTCTGCTCCATAACTGCATAAGGACCTGGTGTTACAATGTTTTTGCTAAAAAAGAAAACAGTAGGTTGAGAAATGACTTTGTATTTACCCAAGATTTTGACGACGTTGTTCGTGCCATTGAAGGCCTAATGGTAGAACAGGCCAAGACCACCAGTACCAAGGTTTCAACCATGGTGCACCTGGGAAGGTAATTACACTGTTTGGTCCGCATGGTACATTCCAACGAAGTCTAAGATCTGCGATAAAACATAAACACAAGTTAGATGTTTTCAGGTGAACATTGTTTTGAAGTTCTTCAAGCAACTAGTGGTATTTGATCTTATACTCACAGTAATAGGAGGCATCCATTTGGTAGCCTAATGGAAGTCTGTATTGCCCGCTGAGTTTGGTGCCATTGGAAGGTGGATTAAACATCGGCTTGTCAAGCAAATCCGGGAAGTAGCCACCAATAAAACCTTGATCTGCACCATCTGGGTTATCTCTGCCAACCTCTAATTGATGAATCATGTCCTTGAAAACTACCTTTGATGGCTGGAATAAACAAATAATTAGCATAAAATAAATTGATGTTTCTCCAAGTTTTGCAAGCAAGAACCATCATAACTTGGATTAACAATGTGCTTAAAATAGGTTTGACAGTTATGGCCTACTTAATGACTTGTAAGCGTTGATTTTTTGTTATTTTACATATCAAATAAATGACTTGGTTCACGAAACTCCAAGAGAAGTAGAAAGAGAACTCACCTCTAACACGAATAGGCCAGTGTGGAAGATACACGGGTTGATGAAGACTGCACAAAACTGGCCACACTGGAACAACTCATCAGTCTTTCGCAGGAAGAGGTTATCAGCATCAAGCATGACCACCCTCTCATAGTCAACCAAGTTCCACGCATAGAGCTTGTTCAGTGTTAGCTTAAATCTCCTATCAAAATTGGTTTGGCCCTTGTAAGGATTATTCAAATTCTCCACTCTCACCACCTTGGCACCGTCTTCTTGCTCCCTGTATCAAAAATGCAGAGCTTGTCAATCACTTAAAAGGCAAACTGTTGATGGTTCAGCCCACATTGGTTTGTTTTCTGAAGTCCATGAATCTTAGATGTTCATCAATCTCCAATATGCCAATTATCATTTCATACCCAATATAACAAAGTTGGAAAATGAGACAATTTGCGAAAAGAAGCCGTGAAGAGTACTTGTTCAACATTTATTTGTCACGACTGGAATGGCCATCTGAAATCACGGCACATGGTAGAGATTTTAAAATAGCATTCAACATCTTACTTAATAGCTGTCTCTATCAATATGAATGGAAATTCGGTATCGACATATGCAGTTCCCGACCCCATTTACTTTAAAACCCATAACAAAAACTACGCGTAATCCAACTTAGGCTAAGTGGCCATATAGAAAAGGTAAAAGGTCAACAACTACGTCTTCTGATCGCACCCAAAGAACGGCCCATCTATCTCCGAGTTGCTTCACTTGAAAATATCTCCTTACTGCTTCTAAGTAGTTAAAGGCAATCGGGTAAGGTAGAGGTACGGACGTCCGCACAATAAACGATGATAGAGTAGGCAATGTGGTTGGTAAGAAAAAAAATGCTCTCATCTAACACAAAAGTCTTCCCTCGTTTGGAAGAACGTTGGGGGTATTCCAAAATCCAAATACATGTGGGTCAGGTCAGGTCAGGTCTCTCAAAGAGCTTCACACTTGATAAGAAAGAGAAAAGATACCAGCTTTTCCATCTAACTCCATGGAGCAAATTCCCCCAACTCTTTTTGTTTTCGTTAAAAAACCCTAGAAGAAGCAAGAAAACTGCTAAAGCGAGTAACTTGTTTCTGTTTTTAGTGAAGAAAAAAAAAACTCAGAAGAAGCAAGAAACTGCTAAAGTGGGTAAACCCCATTAATGAAATAAACAGCTCCTGCAAGAAGCAAGAACCAATTAAAAGCCCCATAGCAAAGAACCAATTCCACCATTATAGACCTTTACTAGTGATACCCAAATCGATCCTAGCGAAAAACTCTAAAATTTCCAACCGTTGCTCACCCCTTAAAACAACCGACACTAACAGCGTTATAAACAGAAGTATTTGCTCCGGCAAGATAATAACTTTAACCTTGTTAAAGTAACCTGTCACCCGGTGACCAAGAAACGCCGGCCCCGGTCAATGGCGCTCACAAGCAACTAAAAATTAAAACCCTGGAAATAAAAGGTGAGATGGAGAGACTTACAGGGCTTGAACCCAATGGAGAGGTACATCGAGAGAGGCAATGACAACGAGATCAGCGTCCACTTGCAGACGAGAAAGCGATCTGATCATGACACGTGTTGCAACATAGAACTCGTAGTCTCTCGGGGTACCCATGTACATCATCGTGGCGTACGCATATCTGTGCCGGCTCGCAAGCTCCTTCTGTTGCTGCTGGTTTCTGCTTCTGATCTCTCCAAAGGCCGCCGTCCCGTGAACGAACAAACCCAATATCACCAAGAAGAAGCTGCTCACCTTCATCTCTCTCCAACCCATCAATTTCCTGTTTAAAAACTTCCTGTTTTGTTTAAACACGAAAATATCTTGCCTAAACAACTTGTTACAGAGCAGTCTCTGTTTTTTGGCTCTCTTCCAGGCCTCTTGTCTTCTTCTTTTTATGTAAAGTTGCTACCTTTAAGGCAATATATACGTATATATAGGGAAACTGATTGAAAACTTAATGACACGGAGAAAAGGCTCGGTGTTGGAATCTACAAAAGGAAGAAACAGCCCTCATAAGCGAATATTATAAGCATTTATGTAAAGGTAACAAGGGCTTTAAAACAGAGGAGGTTTTTGGTTATTTATATAATTTTTCAAATGGGACTTAACGAAACCGAAGAACAAAGATCCTAGCTGTTGGCGAGCGACCGAACCAAACAGCGATTTTGCCAATACAAGTCCTTGTTGTTCCAGCCTTTTATAAGCATAGTTTGGTCTTTTTAAGTGTTCTTCATTGGCAACTTCGTCTACTATACTTGACATGTGGAATGCTGAGACGAAGATTCTTAAGTTAAGGAGGTTGGTTTGACAAGATTTAGACTAGGTTTGTTTTCAGGTTTTTGCCTGTATAAAATCTAAGTATGCTTTTTCCCTTTAACTAAGGAGGGCGCTTGTTTCCCTCCAGATACTGGGGTAAGAAGGACTAGGGGTCAAATAAACGAAATGTGATTTTCTTTTAATTTCTCTCTTCCGTTTTTTGTTGTTGTTTTATGGTAATAAGTTACATTAGTCAGGGTCTTTTACAATCCGGCACTTTGATTTGGGGCCCAAGGCATATATATTGGAAGTATATTCTTGGGCAACTAAATTATTAGGATAAGGATGCTAACAAATAGTCATCCTTTTCAAAGTGCATCAATGTATCTACAGGAATTGGTTTTTGCAGTTCATTTCAAAGTTACACCTCAAACATAACCGATCAAGAACGTCTCCAGCACTCCTGGCCTGAGAAAGTTTATGGTGGGAAGAGCCATGAACCATCCATCAGTTGACTGCTTCCACTACGCCAAATACAAATGCTGGTGGTAGAATAGAAAAGGTCAGCTCTTGAGCTGGAGACGAATCACGAGGCTATGCACGCGGTAATAACACATGGTTCATGACTTGTATATGGCAAGTATTGTGATCTCTTTTAATAATTGATAAAACAAATTTGTAATTACGTGACAACAAGTACAACACTACTGTTTCATTTTTTTTAATCCAAGGATAACGTGACATCAGATTATCTTCAATAATTTATCCTGTCAAACTAAGTAAAGATAAGAGGATTTTTGAAGAAAATAACAAATTCCCACCTCTTTAAAGAAAAGTAGCATTCATGATTTCGATGATAATTAAAAAAGATGAAAATAAGCATGTTAATTTTTATTGAATAGTTGCCGCTTATAGTAATTTATAATCGAACTCTAGTAAAGTTTAGAGTTGAAAACGATCTCATTATAATCGATTCGAGGTCATCGATCAAACCCTTGTTTTTGTCCTTCTGTTCTTAAATTTCCTTCCACTAATGTCAGTTTCTAACTTTCTTTCTTTTACGCTTTCTCCTATATGGATTAGCATCAAAATGTATGTGGTGGCCTTTCACTCGCACTAATGTTGGGTCATGAATTGAAAATATACAAAGATCAATTTCACTTCCACCCCTGGTGGGGAGCACAAAGTGCCCGTTGCCATCTCAGAAAGATCATGTTGTCAATTTACCATTTTATCAATTGGCTAGTTGCGCTATGACCATGCACGTTCCAAGTGCCAATTCCTTAATCCTTATTCTTAAGGGTATGCTTTGCACTTATCTATAAGCTATGGTCCCTATTATGCTGTATTAGAAAATTAATTAAGTGATAATATTCATGTCAGGCTGATGAAGATCATGTGGTTGCAAGCAAAAGGCCGGCATCTCCTTGAAATCAGCTAAGCGTGTTGTGATGTTGCAGACTAAAGATTCCGTCCGTTGACAATTTTAAATATAGAATATGACAAAGTTATATTATTTCAACTAGGGGCTATATATATCTTTAGCTAGATAGCATCAGTACCTTTGCTATTAATGCGAATAGATTAGTCACTGCAAAAATTAGTTAAATAGATAATTATTTAAGGAGAGAGGAAATTAGAAAGGTTGTCATTAGGAATATTAAGTCATGGCCTTAACCCTTAATATTTAGAAATCAAATATGATAATCGTTTGAGTAATTCAGATGTGGTGATGAACTATTTTATTAGGCCACCACATATCTTTATGCTGCTACAAAATCTGTAATTATAAGCTTAACTATACTATATAGCAATTAATTATGGAACCAAACAATGAAACTTGACGTATTCATATAATTACGCTTCCCATATAATAAATGGCTTTTGGCGTGTGAAGTCTATACTATCTGAATTTTGTTAAGTGTACGACAATTACGGCGCCAAATAAAAAATATTGAGACTGTTTTGTAGTCGACATACGCTCTACACGCTTTCAATTTCTGTTTTAAAATAGGGTGCTTGTAGAATATTGTTTTCTTTCTTTTGACGTCTAAATCAATCTTGAAACCACGTCTACTGTTTCTTTGCGTATAATATGTACGCCAAAAGAATCTGAAAGGTGTCATACGCTGGTTAGAAGTTACTTCACCTGGTAGATGAAATTATTGAATATAGACTCGGTTAGCGTCTTAGGTTTGTTACTTAAAACCGAACTTCAGGCGTATCTCTACTTCTATGTCAGCCTGGAAACACACATTAATTATATTTTGTTGATTATTACTACTTTAATCCTATAATATAACATGGAATAAGAGGATTGTTAAGTTATGGTTTTAAATTTTGTTATTAAATTGAGTGACTATCTAATTTGGATCATGATATTGTAAGTCTGTCTAATTATTTTTGGTCGTGAGCTAATTGCCTATTTCTCAACAAATTATTGTCTGAACTGGGCAGATGAACTATTTTCTCAGTATCTCAACCAGGTCCAGAGCTTGATTAAGTATAGACCATTTCCATTTCTCAACTGTAGCTTTTCAAAAAGATCGGCAATAGGATATAGTCAAAAGAGTGGGGTGTATAATTAATATCAAAAGGTCTTGTATCTTAATCCCCTAACTAGAAAGGGAGGAAAATTTCTTCAAAGGTTGACTCATAGGTACGGGCCAGCTTTTGACCATTCAAGAATGGCGGGCACAACGAGTATAGTTGTTGCAAAGTCTTGAGCTGTTAGCTTTACCCGCAAAATATCAGGAAGCAGGAAGGAGTCGTGGCTGCAAAGAGTAACTGTTGGCTTTACTCAAAAAATATCAGGAAGCAGGAAGGAGTCGCGGCTGCAAAGGGGTAACTGTTGGGTTTACTCAAAAATATCAGGAAGCAGGAGCAAGTCTTCCTTACGCGTCATGTCGATTAAGTCAAAAGGAGATACCAAAAAGGCTCCTAAATGGATGAAGAATTTAAGAAATAAAATAGACACCTAAACGCAAAATTTAAGTGGAGACTGGATGATCTGTTTAAAGAAAACGTGATGAGAATTGTTTTTGAGTTTAAAAAAGGACCGGCCATGAAGTGGACGGGCTAGGAGAGAGAGAGATATGATTGAAACCGAGTCGAATGTGACTCATGAGTCATGAACCCACTAGGCATTTGGATCCACACGCACACGGCACACATTTGCCCCTTTCCCAGCAATTCACTGCTCGGAATGGTTTTGGATGTGCGCGTTAGGAAATGGCATGAAGTGGTACCACACCCACCTTTGTCCCAGTCAAAAGAGTAGGCAATCAAATTAACGTGTGGTGACAGAATTTATCGCCCAAATTCAGAAGACGTATTTATGTACGAGACTATTAGCTTGTTATTGCATTTCCTAACAAAACTAGTAGCCTTTGACAGACAGTAGGTTGTTAGGTCATAAAACTCTTTTCTTTTAATATACTACATTAGATTACAAGTGGGCAGATAATAATGTTAAGAAACTAGCTACTGCTCTTTATTTGAAGTAACAAAAAATGAGAAGGAAAAACAATGTGTCCTCTTGAGGGATTCAGAAGCCGCTAGCCAGGTGGCGGAGTTAGAGGTCTGGAGTTGGACTCAAGCCCTACTTTCATTAATTATAAAAGGAAACGAACAATATCTGGTGAGTACACATCCATTTTGATATGGGTCATTGTGGTTCAGACCCATGCGTTATGGCTACTCTCTTAGCGGGTTCATTTCTCTTGACGGACTAATCCATGAACCCCGATTAGTACTTATAATGGGCCAACCCATTTGCAGCTATGTGCCCCAGTGTAAGATATTTGTTTTAGCATATTTATCTCCGCACTCTCTCCTCTTGACTTGAGTCTTGAATTAAGTTTTGTTGGTACACGTAAACTGACTGTTAGACTATGAAGTCCATCAAATGGACTCAACTCGATATTTGGTTTGGGATGTTCAAGTTGGTCATAGGTTTGGGCTTGGATGGAAGGTCTTTGGATTGTTGTTAGTGAATTAGGATTTGCCTGTAACGAAGGATTAACTTGAACGGTAGAAAAAATTAATGATTAAAAAATTCAATCATAAAAATTTTTCAATTTTTAAAATTTTTAATTTATTTTTAGACTTTTTGGGTCAATAACTCTTGTTATTAAAAATTGATCAATTTGTTACTCAAATTGTCAATTTTAATAAATTAATAAATTTTTATAAACTAAAATGAATCAATTATTTGGTATTTAACAATCTTGTTTAATTAAATTTTAAATTATTCGATAGGTAAAAAAAATCTCTTCTAATTATATTTTAAATTCTTTAATTTTATTTAATTTTTAGCCGATTTTATGACGATTTAATACCGATTGAATCTTTTAAACTTTGGATGTAAAAACTTGAACCAATAGATCTATTGCTCATCTATTGAAAAGCCATGAGAAGTTGGTCCATCTTGCTCCCCATTACTTTATGAGAATCCTCCACTCTCCAATCAATACTCTTCGTCATCTGGCTCTTAAGATCTTGCAATTGTTTTTTATTGCTTCATTGTTAGCTGCTTCTGGTCACTTCTTTTTGACACTGCTAAGAAAGTGCTCTAATACCAACTATTATAAAATTAAGTGACTTTGATAAAAGGTCAGAAAAAAAGAGTGAAAAAAATAATGCTTATATAAGGAGCCCTCTCCTTCTTCGTATGCAATAGAAACACGAATTGCTTCTTTTCTACCACCGCAAAATTAGACCAAAAAAGAAGGAATAAGTGATGATATTTCATGGAAATGTCTTTTTCATTTACATTTCCCTGTTTATATAACTTACCCATTCTATTATAATTAGAATCTCTATCTATCTCCTAAAACTGTATGTTAACTTAAATTCAACTATTACAACTAACTAAATCTTTCCGTGGCATATATGATCATAATGTGCTTTCAGAATGAGGAATTTTGATGTTATTAAAATTCTCATTAAACATGCTTTGGTTGAAGATTGATAAAATGTTATTTATTATGTTAATTGAAATTATATCTTTTGTTTTGGATATATTTTAGTACTTATAGAAAAATTAATATTTGTTTTGTTTAGGAGATAAAAAGTTAAGATTGCAGCAAATTGAACTATTATTAGTCAAAAATATAAATTTTGAAAAAAGTAAATAGATTACTGGAGTAGATAAGGCTAAATTCACTTAAAGAGTTGGAATTCAATTAGAAAACTTCGTCCATCCCTTTTATGTAGGGATTTGGATTTGTTTTAGATAGCGATCTTTGAAAGATAGAAGATGACTAAGTTTAGAGTAGGAAAGAGAGAGGAAAACGTATTTTTCACCTCTCTAACACTCTTTTTCGTTTCATCTCTGTTTTCTTTCAATCATTCATCTTTCTTCTATTTTTGGTATTGGAACGAAAGTCATATATGACTAAACTCAAATATTCTGATTCAAGGAGATTTGAAACTCTGGTTGTAAGATTGTGAGGTTTTGTCGTAAACTTATATTCATGTTTAATTCAAGTATTTCTTATTTTATGCTCTTATATTTCATGACTAATTAATATTGATTGATATGAATTTAATTCAATGTTGATTATTCTAAAGTTATTCATGAATTCAATGATTCGTAATTATCGTGAATGATTGGTACAAGTAGCAAATAGTTTATTTATGAAATTGCATATTTAACTTATGATAAATAAAAAAATTAAGTTGAATAGTTGTAGTTATCTCAATTATTTAATTTAGGGTATAGTCTTTTTCACTAAACTTATTAATGTTATTTAGTTGATATGGAATGTTATCATACTCAATCAATTGATGATAAGTTTTGGTTTAAATATTGAATTGAATTAATTAATTTAGAAAATTTTAAGACTTATTATAACTATCCTAATTGTTTGAATTGTGAAAATTATTCTTTTTAAATAAATTATCAGTGTTACAATTAAATGAGATCTTTTCCTTGAATTTGAGTTAAGTACTCTTGAATTTCTCACATTTATATTCAGTTAATTTATTTTGAATCCTTGTTAATTTTAGTAAATTAGTTAATTAATTATA
The DNA here is from genome assembly GCA_027563595.1 of Erythroxylum suave. NCBI lineage: Eukaryota > Viridiplantae > Streptophyta > Magnoliopsida > Malpighiales > Erythroxylaceae > Erythroxylum > Erythroxylum suave. The sequence continues at coordinate 39,536,137 of JAOSBN010000178.1, read as the reverse complement.
ACCTCCATTTTATTTTATTAATTGCAATTAAGAAAATAGTGTTTAGTTCTTTTGAGATTCGACCTAGTTCTACGAATACTACAAAAAGTTGGAGAACCGGAATTAACTTTGAAGACTTTGATAACTTGATCAACATTTGGTTATTATTGGGGAATTATTTTAGTTTTTTTAGTTTCGTTGCATTATTTTACTGTCTACTGCTAATCTCTTGTCTTGTATGAGTCGTTCTTCTCAAACAGGTGAAATGTAATGTAATCTAGAAATTGAGAAGACAACGCGTCATTTAAGAAAAGTGACTAAGCAAAGACGCAGTCATTCACCTTTAAAAGTGTAAGTTGAGATAGATTTAAAAATTGGTGAACCCCCAATTTTCAAAAAGTTGAAGAAAATGTGGCAAATCCTAACACTAGAACGTTGAGGGAGTTAGCGGCACTAAATTTGAATTAACAATCCCGAAGCATATGATTTCCAGATGTAGAGGTAGATTTTGAATTGAAATATGACTTGATTCACTTATTCCCAATTTTTCGTGATCTTGTAGGTGAAGATCCACATAAACACTTGACTGAATTCCATATTGTTTACTCTAGAATGAAGCCACAAGGGGTGACAGAAGAAAAAATTAATCTTAGAGCCTTTCCATTATCATTGAAAGATAAGGCAAAGGATTGACTATATTATCCTCTTCTTAGCCCAGTAATAACATGAAATGAGATGAGAAGATTGTTTTTGGAGAAGTTATTTCCTGCATCACTGGTAGCCAATACAAAAATGACATATGCGGGATAAGAAAATTTATCGAAGAAACATTTAATGAATACTAGGAGAGGTTTAAGGAGTTATGTGCAAGCTTCCCTCACAATCAAATTGCTAACCAACTTTTGATCTAGGACATTTATGAAGGACTATTGCCAATGGATAGGAGTATTGTTGATACAGCTAGTAGAAGAGCTTTGATAAATAAAACAACTGAAGGAGCTAAACAATTGATATCAAATATGGTTGAAAATTCTCAACAGTTTGGGACAAGGATGGAAGGACTTGTTAAGTAGGTGAATAAGATAAGTAGCATGAAACTTGAGGACAAAATTTCATATTTAACTACTGTAGTTAGTCAATGACTGCAATCGGCATGAGTGTGTAGAATATACTCATTCTTTGGACTTCCTATCAACATGTTCCCTACATTACAATAAGACTTCTTTTAAGAAGCCAACGTAATGGGGGAATTTCTTGATCAACATAAACAAAAATATGACCCTTATTCTAATCTTTGTAATCTAGGATGAAGGAATCATCTAAACTTTATCTATGGAAGTCAAGGAGGCCAACAAAGATACCAATCTCATAAGTTCAATAGATAACCTTAAGCCCTTACATATGCTCAATCTCAATCTTCAAATTTAGTTATGTCTTTGGAAGAAATTGTTAAGACTCTTGCTACTAATTCTCATCAATTTTAACAAAAAATAAGAGCAAGTCTTTAGAACCTAGGAAATCAAATCAATCAATTAGCCACCTCTATTACTAAATTAGAAGCAAAAACATCAGGAGAATTACCTTCCTAAACAGTGGTAAATCTTAAGAAGAATGTGAGTGTAATGACTTTGAGAAGTAGTAAGGAAATTCAATTTGAATGTTCCTTATCAGTAGAGGTAGAAAAGCATAATGAATGAGGAAAGAAAGATAAACCTCTAACTCAAGAATCAATACAGGTAAAAGATGATTTATCTTTATCGATATCAACTAATGCACGTGTGCCTCCTTTCCTTAGCAGATTGGTTAAATCAAAAGAAGAGAAACGTGAAAGAGAGATCCTAAAAACCTTTAGAAAGGTTGAAATCAATATACCACTTATAGAAGCCATAAACCAATTTCTAAAATATGCAAAGTTCTTTAAAGAACTATGCACAAATAAAAGGACGTTGAAGGATAATGAGAGAATAATTTTGCGTAAAAATGAATCAGCTATGATAAATAGAAAATTACAGTTTCATGTGTTATTAGGGATAAGAAAAATGAGCATGCTATGCTAGACTTAGTTGCATCTATTAATTCATGTCATACTCAATTTATCAAGCTTTAAATATGAATTCTTTGTAAGAAACTAATGTGATTATTCAGCTAGCTTATTGTTCTTATATGCTTCCTATTGGTATTATTGACGATGTTTTAGTCCAAGTTAACAGTTTGATATTCCTAGTGGATTTTTACACCTTGAAGATGGATGGAGATAATGTTGAATATTCAATTTTGATTTTGTTAGAAAGGTCGTTTATGAAGATAACCAAGACGAAAACTGATGTGCATAAGGGTACTTTTTCTGTTGAGTTTGGTGGAGAGATAGTGAAGTTAAATATTTTTGACGCAATGAAGTACCCTAATGATTTTCAATATGTTTACCATATGGATATTGTGGGTTCATTTGTGTATGAAATTTTTTAAGTGTTGACGATGAGTTGGAGTTTAATGTCAAATCAGAAGTGAACGAGTAACTTGACGAAACTTATGAAGTTGTAGAATCATTACCAATAATGCTAATAAATTTGGAAACTTTAAATACTAAAATTGCTATAACTCACAAAAAAATATTGTCTTTTGTTTTGCAAGCTCCAAAGATAGAATTAATGACCTTAACTGATCAACTAAAATATGTCTATTTGAGTGAAAGAGAGTCATTACCTATGATCGTCTAAAAAAGATTGACTGCAAGGCATGAGGATGGGTTAATAACACAACTTAAGGAGTACAAAACTATAATTACGTAGAAGTTTAAGAAGAAAAAAAGCCCTATTGAGCATACTGACATTAAATAATTGCATTTTTTAAAGGCAACCCAAATTTATTGGCTTATGGGGTAAATGAGTCTTAAAATTTGAAAATACTATATTTCATAAGACGTGATCACACCTTATGCAATTCAGTTGTCAAGATTAAAGACTCAAAATTTCATAATATTACCTCTCATAAGATGAGATCACGCCTTATGCGATTTAGCTTTTTAGAATGGAACCCTTAAAAATTCATAATACTAAATCTCATAAGGAAAGATCACACCTTATACGATTTAGCTTTCTTGAATGGAACCCTTAAAATTCCAGAATACTAACATTTATAAGGCGTGATCATGCCTTATGAATGTTATATTTTGATTAGGTTTTAAAGAAACTTGTCATTATTTTATTTCAATAATATTAATAAAAACAAAAAATAAAAATAATAATTAATAAAAATAAAAGTAAAATAAAAACATAAACAAATAAATAAATAATTAAAAATATATAAATTTTTTAAAAAGAAAACAACAATAATAAAAAAGCCCCAATATGTTTGTTTCTCTTTCAGCTGGTAAAATCAAAAGGCAGCTCCAACCACTTGCATAAAGCACTAGTAGTACCAAAGCCACCCAACTCCAATACAACAACCCCATCAGCTGCACACCTAGCCAACTAGCGGAAGCAATCAACATCACTTACAGTGCCTATAGTAACGTAAGCCACCAAAGAACCAGATGTACCAACCTAGCCCCATCTCACTCCACCCACCCAGCCACTCAGCAACGTCCCATATTCACTAAACCAACACTCACTAGTATTGTTTTAATGTTCTATTTATTTTTACTTCATTTTTATTAATTACTTTTAGTTGCTTTCATTTTAAATTACATTTTAGTTATTATTAGGTTGTTTTAATCATTTTTTGAATTAGTTTTATGTTTATAATTGTTACAATTATGGAGCACTCCAAAGTTACTACTAAGACTGGTGAAAGGAAAATCTATGATGAATCTAACTGCACAAGATCAATCCTATCTACCACAAGTACTCATCAGAAGTGTGTTCAAATAGCCAAAAAAAGTGATAGATTGAGAAACAAAAGAGAATTTAATTATATGTCACATGATATCTCTATATCTACTAACACCATAGTACATCTCATTTTCGATGCTCACAACTTAGGGGAGTCTTTTACTTTATGCTTTATTTTTATGATATGTAAGCATCTTATGCATATATTGGGGACAATATATGATTAGGTATGGCGGGCAAGCGTATATATGATAATGAAATTTATGATTTGTGCTTAAACTCATAAATACTATGATTTATAGATTTATTACTCCTCATGATAGCCTCTTAATTTTCTAATTGTTATTTATAAATAATCCTTAAGTTAGGATACATTTTTGGGTTAAAAAATAACTCATAAAAGAAACAAACATAATTACTTTTTTTCATTAAATTGATTAGTGTTTTTCATCAAATTATTCGAAGTATCTTGTTGGTTTTATTGAATGAAAGTGTACAAGACTTAATGCATTTTGACATCTACTTGAGCTTTAAGCCTTAGAGCATTCATCAAATTTGTGCTCATACATTTATTTTTGTTATGTGTTATCAACATAGCTTGTTTATGCTAGAACTTGCTTTTGAATACATGTTGAGACCATATTTTTCATGAATTATGCATAAAGATGATAAGGGTACTTAAGATAACTATGTTTTAGCTAAACCAACCTACTTTACTTTTATCCCTAGAAAATCAATTTGAACTTCAATCTTTCTTTTCTTGAATACTAACCTTGTTATAAACCAAATTTGCCATTCTTTTTGTTGATGTCCTTAATGATTTTGAGCCCCTAAATTGAAGGAATTGCATAAAGCTTATTTGCATAAGATTTTGACTATTTTCATGAAAAGTAAATTAGTTGATTTAAGTTGCATTATTTTGATTTTGACTTTGATTTTGATTTTTGATGGATTGGGGGGAGAAGTATTAAAAAAGGAAAATACATCTCCTCTTTGATTTTTTTTGTTAATAAAAGAAAAAAGAAAAGGAAAAAAAGTGGTTGAAAAGGATGTTATTTGAATCAAATGAGTTATGGATTGATTTAAGTTAAAACTTCTATGCATAAGTTTATATGATTTCTTTCAATTTACTTAACCCAAAACTTCCTTTTGTCATACATTACCTAAGCCAGATTACAATCCTTACTAAGTCCCTTTGATTTATGCATTACGTTCTTCTTTGTTAAATGGTGGAGTTGCAATTTATAAGCAAGCTTATGGAAATAACTCGCTATGCTTTGGTTTGAGATCTTGATGAACTATAAACACTTTGAGTGTATAAAGTGAAATCTATGAGAGAGTGTCAAGTCTTGTTTCATTTGATTTTGATAGAATTGATGATATGTTATGCTTTTATTCTAAAAGTGTGTCCTATAAATGCTTATTCCTTATATTGTTATTTTATCCTAAACCCATTGTATATTTCTGGATAACGTGAAATAAAATGAGAGATTGTTATGAAGATGATTGATGTATTGAATTGATGCATGCTTGAGGACAAGTATAAGTTCGGTGTGGGGGAATAAAATGTTATTTTGTTATGTTAATTGGAATTATTTTGGTGCTTAAATAAGAAAATTAATGATTATTTTGGATTTATTTTGGTGCTTAAATAGTAAAATTAATGTTTATTTTATTTTAGGAGATGAAAAGTGGAGATTGTATCAAATTAGAACTGGTCAAAATCACGAATTTTAAAAAAAGTGGATAGACTATTGTAGTGGATAAGGTGAGATTACGCCTAATGCCAGATTAACTTAACGAGTTGATTCAATTAGGAAACTTCTTTCCATCCCTATTATATAGGGATTTGAATTTGTGTTAGATAGGGATCTTTGCAAGGCAGAAGGCGACTAGGTTTAGAGTAGGAAAGAGAGAGGAAAACTCATATTTCGCCTTTGTAACACTCTCTTTTTTGTTTCTTCTTAGTTTTCTTTCAATCTTTCATTTTTCTTCTATTTTTGGTGTTCAAACAAAAGTCATGCTTAGCTAAATACAAATATTTTGATTCAAGGAGATTCAAAACTCTAGTTGTAACCTTGTGAAGTTTTGTTCTAAACTTATATTCATGTTTTAATTCAACTATTTCTTGTTTTATGTTTTTATATTTCATAAGTAATTAATATTGATTGATTTGATAAATTAATTTAATGTTAATTATTCTATAACTATCCATTAATTCAATGATCCATAACTATCATGAAGGATTGATACAAGTAGCAAATAGGTTATCTACGAAATTCCATATTTAACTTATGATAAACAAAAAAATTAAGTTGAATAGTTGTAGTTATCTCAATTATTTAATTTAGGGTCCAGTTTTTTTACTAAGCTTATTGCTATAATTTAATTGATATAAAATGCTACTATACCCAATTAATTAATAGTAAATTTTTGTTTAAAAGTTGGGTTTGAATAAACTAAATTAAAAAAATTTAAAACTTATCATAGCTATCATAATATGTTTTCGAACTAACTATTTGAATTGTAAAAATTATTTTTTTAAAACCAATGATCATTGTTATAATTAGATGAAATCTTTTCCGTAATCAAAGTTAAGTACTCTTAAATTTTTTATTTTTCTATTAAATTGATTAATTTTGATTCTTTATTAATTCTAAGAAATTAGTGATTAATCATAAACCCCTATTTTATTTTATTAATTGCAATTAAAAAATAGTGTCTAGTTTTTACCAAGATTCGACATTATTTCGCGACAATTACTTAATTTTGAAGGCTTTGACAACCCAATCAATAATGCAGGTCATTTGTGCTTCAAAACCTAGTGGCTGTCCTGAAGTTCCTTCTAATCTCCCATTTCTTTGGTTGAACTAGGAATGTAGATTGACGGTCTTATTTGGTCTAATATAACGGATTTGATACAACGAAGATCAATTCAGAAAAATAAGGTTTTGACCTACCTCTGTTAGAAATGGCGAAGGATTCGAACTAGGACTGACAATAACAACAACAAATTTCAAGACTGAATAACTTGTAGAATGGGCAAAGTTCAGAATTTGGCAGATGGAACTAATAGTTAAACTGTCAGGAAACAGAATGATTGAAGATTAGTTCGCCGGTTGAAGGATCAAAAGAAGCTTCAATTATGGCAGAGCTACGTTCACCTCTGTTTTCCACTTCCATAGGCCATGGCAGCAGCTTTACCCCTTGCTTCCAATATCTTTGATCTGATAGGATATCAATGATATAAAGTGAATGCAAGATAAGAAAGTTCCTACAAATATTAACCCTTCATCAAACATACCAAAAACTGACCAATGAGGAGACTAAGAATATACCTGGACCTGTGGATATTACTACACAATCCTTTGTGTCCATCACCCAATCGATCCACAAGGCAAAACCATGGCATATCCCAGATTTAGTAAATTCAACCTTCAATGAGTAAAGATTGTCAGAATGGTAAGGATAAAACAAGGCAATGACAAAGACATCATGTTACAATCGGAATTGATCCTCAAATCCCATTTCAAGCATCAATTTTTGATACGTAGCAGGTAGCATAAAGATGAAGATAAGTGGCAGGAAAATTCACGTCCATGTGCTTTAACAAATGTATAAACATAGAAAAAACAATTCCTTTTGGAAGAAGAAGAGTAAAGGCGGTTTAGAATGTTTGCAATGGATCCTTCTCACATGAGGGGGACTGCCTTCTGCATACTCCTTTTAGTTAGTTTAGGCAGAAACACAAATATATTTAAGAAGAGTCGGATTAAGTTACCTTAACTGAGCCGACCTCTACTAACATGTAAATATTAAAAAGGTCTAATCATGACTCTTGGCAGGTCACATTGCTTAAAGCATTCATTATCACATTTTCATTTGAGCAAATTGTGCTTGCGCACAAAACATGCAATGAACAATCATCATATATCTAACGATATTGCCACACAAGTTCATGTGCATGTATAAGGAGGGTAAAATATTCCGACAAGAGAGAAAGAGAAGATTCAAAAACAATCTTCAGCTATTGGTGACAGTCGAAGAAACAAACTAATTAATTACAACAAAACGTAGATCTAATCTACTGCGCATAAAAACATAAAATAGTACCTGGACTTTCCCATAGCATGAACTCATTGGTCTTGATAAATCAAAGTCCATTACTGTAAGAGTGTCACTGAGTACCTAAGTACTCCAACGCAGATGCATTAATAACATTGTTGCAAACGATGTTCTAGAGCATGTAACAACTCTGTATCAGCCATCAGGGAATATCGAACCAAATTAGAGTGATTACCTGTGTCTCCCCACACTGCCAGATAAAGAAGGGTAAAAGAGGAACCTCTTGGTCTGCGGGTAATTCACCACATGCACCCAACGTTGAATTCACAACTGAGTGATCAAAACCTTCAATCTTATTTAGGCAGCAGCGACTCTTCCAAAGATCCTAAATACATGGGTTTCCAAAATCAAACACTTAGGTCAAATAACATGCTTAGCAGACAGAGAACACTAAGCGTAAATTCATACCGGGAGAGACATGGCACATGCCCTCAATATTGCTTTACAAGGTATTACCACCGCACCATTCGCAAGAACAGAATCAAGTATGGTCCTTTCCTTCCTGAATTACAAGGTCATTTGAAGAAGGCAACTTATATGCATTGCTAGAGCTGAATAAACAGTAAAATTTTAACATGCATGTGCTATATCAGACAATGTATACAAGCATTAATAAAACGGTAAGATACTAACATGCATGTGCTATATCAGGTTACGCATTTAAGCATTAATATGGTAAGATGTTAACAAGCATATGCCATGTCAGATATTGTATAAGCATGAATGAAAAGGTTAGATGTTAACATTTATGTTCTGTATCAGACGTGAAATATAAAAATATTTACCAAAATCGCAGGTTTTGCCATGGAAGCATCCCATCATTTCCATGGTAGTAAGGTTCTCCAATCAGCAAATCAACCTGAAAATTAACATGTTTAAGCAAAGGAGACGAGCTAATCCTTATCAAAGTCATACGAGTATGATAGTGAATTACCTTCCTCTGACAAGTATCATCTAGAGTCAAGTTTGTTTGCTTTAGAACAACTTCTACACGATCTGCAGCAAAACCATTTGCAGTTGCAACAGCCTGCAGATATTGGGCACCCCTTTCCCGAAGACCAGGAAATAATGACAATACATGTGATGATTTTGACAGATGTGCAACAAGAAGAGTCAAGAAAACACTGTCATCCGCAACAAGACATAGTGGATCAACACTTTTCTGCAACTGCAAAATGGATCATACTTCAGAATGAAAATACAGACAACACACAGGTAGAGATGAGGAGAAGGAAAGAATGCTTACAGCATTTCTTAGCGCTGTTACCAATGAAGACCTCCATTTCCTGTCCCCATATATTGCAATTCTTTCCGGGGGAAGTACGAGGTGAAAATCTGAGTTCCTAAAGTCCTGCAGCTTCATCTCTTTAGCTTGAGTTGCAACATTGTATAGGATTCTAGTTTCAGTATGAAAAGCATGAAACAGAACCTCTTCACCCTTAGATATGGGCATACCTTCCCCTGGGATGAACCATACACACTGTTTCCAGTGATCACACCAATCAGTGATACCTGGTAGTAATGCATGAAAGGAAGTTCAGTGGTTTCCCATTTTGTTCTTGGGATCCATTATAGGTCAATATAATGTATACTCTCCCCCTTGTCTACCAAGAGTCTCCACTGGGATTTAAAAGTAATAATGAAATAACCTTCATTAATTGCAAACGTATGAAGCATAAAGTTCAAGAATACAGAACTAATCAATGTATTGGCCAAGTCATTGAAATTTAATCAATCCAAAACTTCTCAAGTGCGCATAAGAAAGCAACGAGAAGAGAACAATGATGTTAATTTTGAATTGTTTCTTCTCCAAGGCTAGATAGGCTAACTAAATGGTACAGAAAAGAACAAAGGGTAAAATATCCTTCAGTTGAGCAATTGCTACGCTAGAATATATAGCCCTTGCGTAAAGAAAGATGACCAAATTTCTGAAGAGTTTTATTAAAATAAGTAACCTCAAAAAGCTTTGCAATGATATAAACTTCCAATGTCCTTTCATATCTCCCAATCCACAGCTATTCTTACAAAAGTTCAGTGACAAAGATGTAAACCACAACAAGTGAATGGAGCATAAGTGGCTCACCCATTTTTGATGGTGATCCTATCCATCTAGGGGCAGTGGAGTAAAGAATTGCCCCTTCACGATCAAGTTGAAGTATCCACCTGAACCACATAAAGAACAATGTCAGGAAAATAATTAGACCCGCAAAAAGTAAAAAAAAAAGGCATCCAGAATGCTTGAGTATCAGAAATTGTAGACATATGTTTGGAGGTTGGGCGACGGGTGGAGGGGGATTGACGAACAGTATATACAATAGATAGACTTTACAAACACGTCAAAATATGTTTTTTAAACCAGTGAATTCTAGGTCAAAGTAAAGCAACCTACTTCAGACTCGTCCTCGACAAAATGTGAAAATAAGGACTAAAATATTTACCATGACACTACAGCGTGAACTCTACCATCATCAGCTGCCTTGATGACCAGTTTAGTTTCCCCGTGGCTAGCTGGTCTTTTCCCAAAGTCAAATTCAAAGATTTTGAAGGGTTCTGACAACTGGATGAATCCTAAATTGAGTAGAAATTAAACCACTTGCGCATTTCAAAGATTTATAAGAGTGAAAATCTCATTACCAGTTTTAGTTCTCTTGACAAGCCATCACAATGCATGGGATATTGTTGCAAACTGACACGTAAAATAGTATCCGATCCAGTAGGAACAAGGTGAATGCCGTCCAACGCTGTTGCTTCATTATTATGTAAATCATGAAGCTTCCATAGGAATGTACTCTCAACTAGCTTAGGGAGGAGATAAGGAAAAATTTGCAGAATAGAAGTTAGTGCACCTATGTGAGTATGGAAAAATCAGAAAGGTCTTCACTCAAATTATACAGAATTCACTATAGCAAAAAGAGTACCTAAAAAGCATGGATGGAAATGTTAAGAGTTAAAAATAAGCTCATGGAACGAATTTGAAATCAGTAACGTAACAAGGCAACACGTAGGAAAAAAACAGAAGTTTAGCTCCCCAGTTCAGATAAACCCAATAATGTTTTCAATTAGTTAGGTTTGCAATTTCCATAAAAGCACCAAAACAATTTGTAAATGTCCCATACATATCCAAAAACGGTAACTAGAAGATGCCAAATCAACGCATGTTGATCACTTAATCTATTGCTATAAACATTTGGCCATTAGTAAATCAAAGAAAACTAAAGGCAGATAAACTGAGTACTTACTAAGCCATATTTGCTTAGAACTCTGTTTTATATTCAAGAATCTTGGATAAATTACCCTTGCTATCATACAGATTTTCATCTTTTTATCTCGTTCGGATAGATGTTGCAGGCATACACTAAATATCCCAAAGTTATTCTTGCTTGTACTGAGAATCCTCACGAGGCCAATAAAAGCATATTCTGCTTTGACAATAAACTGGTAAACATTGAGCGTTTAACATGCAATGGATTGTCACTTTGACATAATTAGTTGGCTCTAATCCTCACATAAACTTTGATTCACAGAAAAAAGGTTAGATCATTAACTTAAAAAATTTTACGCCAGGATAGTTAAATGTTCATCAGTCTATAATCAGCTACGTAGCATCATTGACATTCAAATTACAAACTTAAGGGCAACAACAAAAACCAACAATGATCATCACCAAATCGCATAGGAAGGGCAAACATGCGGCTCAAAAGCATCAGACCTTATCCTATAAAATTCAAAATAAAGGGGAGAAAACGGAAATGAAACTGAACAATAGACAGTCTAGCCAGATACCTGGCCATAAGTAGTTACTCGGTATGGTACAGTAAGTGGCTTATCCACCAGCAACGTATCATGGGCATGCTGCAATGTTGGTATTAACCCCTCTCCCAACAACTCCGAGTCTAGTATCTCAGTAACCTGCAACGAAAACGAAAATGCTAGATAAAACCAAATGGCTACGCTTTGCATTCTATTGCACAATTAAATAATGTTTGAGTCATATTTCTTTCCCGTACGTATCATCGTGCTTTATAGACGCTTTAGCCAATCGGTAACACTACTATAAACTCTAAACAGGTAATTAATACTATAAACTCTAAACAGGTAATTACTAATTAGTACTCACAAGAACATCGGCACGCGACGCAATGTCTACACCAACTTCCACCTCATCAGAACGCTTATTAATAATCTTCACATCTTTAGTCATCCCATTAATATGAAGCACCTTTCGCATCAATTTCACCATAGGAAGATACGACTCACAAGCTGTGACCAAAGCTTCCGACTTGTCGGCACCCATAGCCCGTACAGCCATCATTGAGAGCAACCCAGTTCCCGCTCTGCACCGGTTATACTAAAGTTAAGCTCTTTCTTTTTTTTGGAAAAGAAAAAGGGAAAGAACGAGCAAGACAAGACAAGAAATAAGTACCCGATGTCGAGGACACGACAAGGTTTAGTAATGGTCTTGTCAATCGCTTCAAGAAAAGCTTTGTTTCGGGTGGAGTCGTTAAGCATGTCAAGATACGACGTCGAAGCGAGAAGCGCAGTTTCTTCGCGTTGGTCATCTTCGATGATTACCCACTCGGCGCTCCCGGTGAGTGGATCGAATTTGAGTTGGAAAACGCGCTGAGTTGATTCAGAGGTCATGGCTCGGAGTGGATAGGAAGCGAAGAGAGGGAATGGTGAGTGAAAGATAGTCGAACTCAAACGAGTTAGGAAAGAAGGCGTTTTTAGGGTTTTGGAGATGACGGAAATCATGAGATCGATGGCGGAAGATGGAGTGTCATAGCGTTGGTGCTGATCGTCGGCGTAGCTGTTTATTGCTTAGGTTGCTTCACTTTGAGTAAGAAGCAGAATTGGAAAAGAAAATGGCGAAAATGGTCAAACGGATTAAACAATAATGCATTTTTAAAAAATTTGTATTCCAATTAACTACAGGTGTAGGCAGATTTTTGATATTCTTAACCATGCTGAAAAATTTGGAAAAAAGATCTAAAGTCAAAGTATTGTCAAATATCTTAGCAAAAACGAGTCTAATTACATATTTTATTTTAATACAAATTTGAATATTTTTAAATTTTAAATAATAAATTAATTAAATTATATCGAATTATTCAAAATTAAGTAGATTGAAAGAACTTAATTTTATGTATAATTATATAGTTTATTTAAATATTTTATAAATTAAAGTTCATTAAATTTAAACATTTTAAATATAAAATTTTCCTCTTGAGTTTAAAGTCTTTAATTTCTAACTTTTGTAATAAAGATGCGGATAAATTAGACTCTCTAAAAATTTTATTAATTTTGAAAAAAGAGAATTTAAAATTAAGATAAAAGAAATAATAGGCGGTATTGAGGTTTTATTATTAGAAAAATCTTCTCTTTATTTTTTATAACTTATACCTTAATAATTTTTTCTTCAACAAAGTTCTCACTTACTATATGTTATCATCTCTATTCTAATTCAAGAATTACAACTACCCTATTACTCTTCATGGTTATCTTAAATTATTGATTACGTTGTTGTTTAAACATTTTATGTGATTATGTGAACTTCTTTAAAGACTTTTATATTTCATAGATATTTGTTGTTGCCATGATGGTCACTTCCATTTGCTTTGGTTCATTTTAGTACATATAGTAGTTATATTATTGTCTATTGTCATTTATCATATATGGAAATGAAATATAACTATCCTCTTAAATTTGAAGATAAAAACTTTTGTACATTGATAGTTAAATGATCAATAATATAATATTATATATCTCAAAATGTTGCCACGTGTGATAAATTTGCCTAAATTAACGAGTAAGCAGTTGCAATATTTAAATCCTTTAAGAATACCCATTATAAAGATTCCTAAGGTTACAAGCAACTTGTATCATTTGTAGATATTGAATTTTTGTAAAATTCATCACTTAATTATGTTGCCAAAAACAGTTAACAATTTAAAAATTTTGTGGTATTTGAATAATTAGGACACATCAATCAACATGTTACCTCAATCATGTATACACTTGTATATCTTGGAAACTTTAATATTGTATGATGTATAGAGGACCAATATTGGAGTACTAGTTAAAGAGTTGTTAAGTCCTAAAGTATTATAGTTGTGAGCTTCAATTACTATTTGATGCATCACATTGTCTTACTTCATTCATTGATCATATATAATTATATAGATGATGTGAAGGTACTAGTCTTAAGTTGTTAAGCTTTCCAATAATTGTATGATGTCCTTCTAATATAACGATTGGCCTCAATCATGATGACAATTTTAGCTTCTCTAATTATTTTTTGTTTTACATACTTGTAGTTAACTACAACCAATAAAATGTATGATAAAGAAAATGGTCTTTTAGAAGTTCTAATCTCCCACTTAAATTTTGACTCTTTAATTCTCCTCACCATCTTTCTTTTTTATGGCAAAAAATAATTAATTGTGAAATAAAGTTGTCTAGATAGGGAAAAGAATCTTAATTAAATTTTAGCAAATTATATTTGAGTAACTAATTGATTCATTAGTTTAAACATAATATTTATAATTCCAAAAGAACTGAATCTTCAATTTGTGTCACACAAATTTATTATGATAAAAAAAGGATTTTTTTCAATTTTTTTTTGAAGATTCAATTTTTAAAGTCTCCTCCAATTGGAATAGTCTTAGAAGTTTTCAAACTTCCAAACTAGACATAACCATGTATACTATTACATTTAACCATATATCATGCCTTTACATTTGTTATTTCAAATTAATAATTTATTCACAAAATAAAGAAAGTAAATCAAGATTAAATCATTGTTTCTAAAATAAAGTGAAGGTTTGGTTATTTAATAAAAATTGGTTATTATTAACATTGGTCTTCTACTTAGATTTATATTCCATATAACTATAGAAGCCTTGTAATAGCATGGTAAGCCTCTAGGCCCTTAATTAAAATTTCCTTTAACTTTTTAAAAAATATAGCTAGCAATCATATGACAAGTGTTGAAAGCTTGTCAAATTAGATGCCAAAATGACAAGGATTCTACATTTTAATGATAATAAAACCGTAGAGATAAAATGCAAAGGTATATTTAAAAATATATGGTTATAAGGTTCTATTTAATGTTTACTTTATTCCAAACTAAACGATATTATTCTAAGCATTAGTCAACTTTTAAAAAATGGTTATTAAATTCATATGGAAGACTATAATCTTTAGCTTTGAGATTGTGACGCTAATCTTATTCTCAAGGTGATTATAATTAGTAATAGGACATTATCTGATTAATTAGTAGTCAAAATATACAATTCAAGTTGGTAAGCTGAAAAAAAGATGGTTGAATCAAGATAATTCCTTTTAAAGTTTTCTTTCTTTTAGAGGGCAATATCAATGTTCTATCATGTTCCATCAATAATTTTTATTAAACTTACACATTACAGAGGCTACATGTTTGACAACTGGTGTTAATAATTTGTTATAGACATAGCATATAAGGTGTGGATATTTAAAATTTTAATGCACTCAAAGTTTTGGAAGAGAAGAAGATGGTAAGAGGCATTTCAAGTATAAATCATCATGAACAACTATGTAAGGTATGCTTGTTTGAAAAGCATTCAATGAAAAACTTTCCAAACCAATTAATTTCAAAAGCTACTAAGTTACTCTAACTTGTTCATATAGATGTTTGTGGTCTCATCAATCCTCCATCTTTTGGTAAAAGCTCTTACTTTATTCTTTTCATTGATGATTATAATAGAAAGACATGGTAAATTTTTAAAGTACAAGTTTAAAACTTTTGATGCATTTAAAAACTATAAAGCTTTAGTTTAAAAAAGAAATGATTTTGAGATTAAAGCTTTATGAATTGATAGAGATGGAGATTTAATTCTAATAAATTTGAGAGCTTATTAAGTTGCATGGAATTTATCATCCTTTTACAATATCAAGATCTTCCTGACAAAACAAAGTAGTTAAAGGAAATAACCAAACAATTCTAAATATAGTGAGAACGATGATGAAGAGTAAAATGGTGTCTAAGGAGTTTTATAACGAAGCAATTGCAAGTATGGTTTATCTTTGAAATTGTAGTCCTACAAAGAGATTAAAAGATGTCATCCAACAAGAAGCATGAAAAAAAGTGAAGCCTTCAACATTACAATTAAGAGTGTTTGGCTTTATTATATATGTTCATGCTTTGAAGCAAGAAAGGTCCAAACTTGATGATCAAAGTATGAAGTTTATTTTCATTGAACATAACAAGACTTAAAAGGCTATAAGTTGTTTAATCCATGCAATGAAAAGAATGTTGTTAGTCAAGATGTTGAATTTGACAAAGAAACATCTTGAGATTGGAGCTCTCAAATGGAGGGATTTTATGTCTTTTTTTCCATATTCTAAAGATGAAAAAGAAAAGGAGTTTGTTTAAGAAGTTGGAAATGATTTTTCTTCACCAACCTCACCAATCCCGTTATCTCAAGCATCATCATTTAAATCTTTACCAATAAACATGGGGCCTCAAGGTTGATAAAGTTTATAATAATCCTAAATAATTTTACATATGAGCATATATTGAGCCTTTAGATTCTGAAGATGCTAACAAGAATGAGAAGTAAATTCATTTAATGAATGAAGGAATTCAAGTTATCAAAATTAATGGTATATGGTAGCTTGTTTCTTTTAAGAAATTTCATCATGTCTTAAAAGTCAAATGAGTTTACAAAATTAAGAAAAAAATGCTAAAGATGAGGTAGAGAGATAAAAGACAAGGCTCGTTGTTAAATGGTACAAACAAATGTGATTTATTAATTATGAAGAGGTATTTGCCCCTATCATTCACTTGAAAAGAATTCATATATTAATATATTTTGCTACCCAAAATCATTGGAGAATTAATTAATTGGATGTCAAGTGCACTTTTATCTCCAATTATTTAGAGGAAGAATTCTATACTGAGCAAACAATGAGATATATACCTGAAGGCTAAAAAGATAAAGTGTTAAAGTCAAAGAAGGTGTTATATAGACTTAAACAAATGCCAAGAGCTTGGAATAGCCGAATCAACAATATTCTAAAATAATAGTTTTATTAGATGCTTACATAAATATTCTCTTTGTGTTAAAAAGGATAAAGATGGCTTCTTGTTTTTTTCATATCTATACGGATGATCTTATCTTCACAAATAACAATTGAAAGAGGTTTGAAGAGTTCAAAATTCTATATCCCAAGAGTTTGAGATGAGTAATATGGGATTAATGTCTTACTACTTGAGAATTGAGGTGAAGTAAGTAAAGGATAAAATTTTTATGACTCAAGAAAGTTATACAAAGGAAAAAAAACTTCAAGATGTTAAGACATTAAGCTTGTTAACACTCCTATTTAATGTAGAATAAAGCTATCCAAGTTAAATGTACAAGAGTGTGTAGATCTAACTTTGTTTAAAGGTTGTTTAGGAAGTTTGAGGTTCTTAATTTACACAAGATAAAATATCTCACTTATAGTTGGACTTGCTTGATTTATAGAGACGTTGTCTAAAGATTACTTGAAGACTAAGTGAATTCTATGTTATCTCAAAGATCTTGATGATAGAAAAGCACTAATAAGTTTATTTTCTTATTAGGACATAATGTACTCTCTTTGTATTCAAACAAACAGCTCAAAGTCAAAATTTTTACATAAAATCGATATTTGTCGCAGTTACTTGCAATAGTTGCTACGATATTTGGTTGAGAAGGTTAATGAAACAGATTTTTAAGCAACAAAGATCATGATTGACAATAAATCCACTTGAGTCTTAACAAAGAATCAAGTGTTTCATAATAATAGCAAGTATATTGACACAAGGTTTCATTTCATTTAATATTGTATTACTAAGAAAGAGATTATGTAACACCCCACTCCTGCAAGACCCGAACCCGACATCGATGGT
This sequence comes from Erythroxylum suave, assembly GCA_027563595.1. Lineage (NCBI taxonomy): Eukaryota > Viridiplantae > Streptophyta > Magnoliopsida > Malpighiales > Erythroxylaceae > Erythroxylum > Erythroxylum suave. The sequence continues at coordinate 39,518,293 of JAOSBN010000178.1, read as the reverse complement.
GATATCCGAGTTCGTACCTCGCAAGGGTGGTGTGCTAGAGCACTAAAACAATCAAAAGTCGGTATAAGTATACTTTTTTTATAAGCACAAATTTGGGCCCATTTTTATTCAGAAACATTTTCACTTACAAGACAAAATGTCGATTAGCCCATTCCAAAAATA
>JAOSBN010000178.1:39502000-39514472 GCA_027563595.1 Erythroxylum suave | reverse complement strand
CTTTAGTCATAATTATGAATTAGTCCTTATAAGATCAAATATCACATATTGATCTTTAAAGTTTCTAAAACTTCTCATTGAAGTCTAACTTAATTCAAATTTCACTTTATCCTTTATAGATCTTTTTTGTGTGTGACCCATTAGGTTCTTAATATGTTGACCATGATTATAAATTATAATTCTAATTCATTAGGTTCTTAATATGTTGACCATGATTATAAATTATAATTCTAATTCATAATTAGAATTAGATAAATTAAAACTTCTTTTAATTTATCTTTAATTACATAATTAAACAATTTATAATCACAGATCATGATTGACGTTTGGCAACATATCATGACCACCCAAATATTAAGAATGTCAAAGTGATTTGACTTAATCTGTCTATGCAGAGCTATGATGTATAAATTAATCCTTTTGTCATCTAATGTTCCAATTGGACTTAGAGTATGGAATTCGTGTCTACTCTAAATAATCCAATCATGTTTGTTCTTGCTAATTAGTAAATGATTTATAATTGATATTTAGAAACAACTTTTCCAAATTTCAATTCAATTTACTCTGGCTAAAGATTTCCAAAAATCATTACTAATAAGAATAACAGAACATTCTTCTTAATTACTTTAGGACAACGAATTCTTTGTTGATTTACTCAACTATCTCCAAATAGTTTATACCATATCCAATAACTACTGAATTGAACTACTCCAAAAGTAGAACATAAGTAGCATCAAGACATAGTAATTCCTACACGAGATAACTTTTGGTAAGCTCAAGTCTAAGGATCAATTATGCTACCATCATAATGAGATAATCCTTAGATAAACAAGTAATGTCTCATTCAGGATTCTCATAATCGGGTCAGTTCAGTGAACTTATTCTCCAATAAGCACTCATATGTTTGTTTAAGTATTTTTACACTTTAATCTGTAAGATCAATTATTTTTCATAAGAAAGAAATAAACATGTGCTAGTCTAACCATTTCATCAATACCCCTTCTTGATGAAATTATGACTAGAAATATTTTAGGAATAATATAAAAAATGCAATTCGAAACTCATAATTATAATCGCACTATAATTTCTATTTGCATAACAATTATTCCATAGATTTTATCTTTATGATTAATAATTAAATAATTAACAAATACACAAAGATAAAGAATGCCTTTTATTAAATAAAATATTGTTATATAAATAAAATTTACAACCAACAAAAATTGGCTGCAAGGGTATAAACCAACAATTTCCCATTTACACTAAAGTCAATCGCCAATGTATCGAATACCATAGCCATCCATATGTCTATCATGTCTCTTTTGAGATAAAGGCTTATTAAGAGAATCTGCAAGATTCTCTTCAGTGGGAACTTGCTCTATCAGGATGTCCTTTCATTCAACTATCTCCCAGATCAAGTGAAACTTTCTGAGTACATGCTTGGATCGCTGATGAGACCTCGATTCTTTCACTTGTGTAATAGCACCATTGTTGTCGCAGTACAATACTATCGGATCAACAATGCTAGGAATCACTCTAAGTTCATTGATGAACTTCTTGATCCAAATTGCTTCCTTCGCTGCCTTAGAAACTACAATATACTCAGCTTTAGTTGTTGAATCTGTGGTGGTTGGTTGTTTAGAACTCTTCCAACTAACCGCACCACCATAAAGAGTAAAAATATACCCTGATTGTAATCTGTTATCGTCTTGATCAGACTAGAAACTGACATCTGAATAACTCTAAACTCTCAGCTCAGTTCCTCTATATACCAAAAAAGTATCTTTAGTCCTTCTTAAGTACTTCAAGGTGTTTTTCACAACCATCTAGTGACCGTCACCGGGATTAACTTGATATCTGCTTGTTATGCTCAAAGCATAAGCAACATCTGGTCTTATACATAGCATCGTATACATGATCGATCCAATAGCTGAAGCATATAGAACACCATCCATTTTATTTCTTTCTTCTTGTGTCTTAGGACACATGCTCTGAGCTAGATAAATCCCATGAGATATGGGGAAGAATCCCCTCTTGGAATTCTCCATGCTAAACCTCTTTAACATTTTGTCTATGTACGTAGACATGGACAAACCAAGCAATCTTTTTGATCTATCTCTTTAGATCTTTATACCCAGTACATAAGCTACTTCTCCCATATCCTTCATGGAAAAAATTCTTGGATAACCATATCTTAACAAACTGGAGCATAGAAATGTTATTTTCAATAAGTAATATGCTATCCACATAAAGCACTAAGAAAACGATTGCACTCCCACTTACCTTCTTGTAAACACAAGGTTCATCCACATTTTTAATAAAATCAAACTCTTTGATTGTTTCATCAAAACGGATGTTCCAATTCTACGACGCTTGTTTCAGTCCATAAATGGACCTTTGCAATTTGCATACTTGATCAGGAAATATTTTAGATACAAAACCTTCAAGTTATGTCATATACACATCCTCTTGTAAATTCTCATTAACAAATGCTGTTTTGACATCCATTTGCCAAATTTCATAATCATGGTGTGCACCTATAACCAATAAAATCCTTATAAACTTAAGCATTGCTACTAGCGAAAAAGTTTCATCAAAATCAACTCATTGTTTTTATTTATAACCTTTGCTACCAACCTTAATTTGTATATATGTACATTTCTATCCATGTCAGTTTTTCTCTTAAAAATCCACTCGCATCTAATAGGTACTATACATTTAGGTACATCCACCAAAGTCCATACTTGGTTAGTGTACCCGGATTCTATTTCGGATTTCATGGCTTCTTGCCATTTTAAAGAATCGATGTCTAACATTGCTTCCTTAAAATCAATAGGTTCATCATTCCTAAGTGAAGCATCATTATTTTCTTTTTCAACATGTAGATCTAACCTAACAAGAGGATGACGTACCCTTCTAGAATGTTGCAGACTATGTGTTTCTTGAACCATTGGTTATACGTCTAATGTATCAACTTGTGGTTATTGTTCCACTTTAATGTGTGTTTGTGGTTCTAGAACTTCTCTAAGTTCCACATCACTCCCACTACTTTCTTTGAGAATAAATTCTCTTTCTACGAATGTAGCATGTCTTGAGACAAACACCTTTTGCTCAAGAGGATGATAAAATAATATCCAAAACTTTCTTTTAGATACCCAACAAACATGCATTTATTTGGTTTAGCTTCAAGCTTATCAGATATTGCACGCTTCACATAAGCATCACATCCCCAAATCTTCAAGTGTGATAACCTTGGTCTTTTACTAGTCATTATCTCATATGGAGTCTAGTCAACCAATTTGGATGGAACTCTGTTTAATAGGTAAACAACAGTTTTAAGAGCATATCACCAAAATGAAACTAGAAGAAGTGCATGACTCATCATGGAACGTACCATATCTAATAAAGTAAGGTTTCTCCTTTCAGAAACTACATTATGTTGTAGAGTTCTAAGTGGAGTCCATTATGACAAAATCCCATTCTCTTTCAAGTAACCAAGAAACTCATGGTCCAAGTACTCGCCACCTTAATCAGATTTAAGTGTCTTAATACTCTTACCAGTTTGTTTCTCTACTTCAAGTCGAAATTCTTTGAATATTTCAAATGCTTCATACTTGTATTTCACTAAATACATATAGCCATATCTAGAATAGTCATTTGTAAATGTTATGAAATAAGAAAATCCACCTCTAGCTTGAGTAGACATAAGGCTATATACATCTGAATGTATAAGCTATAATCTCTAACAACTCATTAGCACATTGTTTCTTTCCACTAAAGGGTCGTTTGGTCATCTTACCCGTTAAACAAGATTCACAAGTTTCATATGATTCATAATCGAAGGGATCTAAATATCCTTCTTTATGTAACTTAGTGATTCTTGTTTCATTAACATGACCTAACCTACAATGCCATAAATAAGATAGATTTTGGTCACTTCATATCCTTTTCTTGCTATTTATGTTTAGAATTGGTCTTTGAAGATCTAATTCATATAAACCATTTGTAAGCATACCAGATCCATAATAAACATCATCTTTTAAAAAAAACTATTGTTTTTTATAATGAAGACAAATCCATTCATGTCTAAACATGGAATAGAAATAATGTTTCTTATGATAGCAGGAACATAATAACAATTATTTAGTTCAAGTAGAAGACCAGAAGGCAAAGCTAAACTAGAAGTTCCTATAGCTAATGCAGTAACTCTTGCTCTATTACCGACTCTTAAGTCCACTTCACCTTTTCTCAATGCTCTACTATTTGTTAGTATCTGCACATTATTACAATGGTGAGAACCACATCTAGCATCTAAATCCAAGATTGTGAAACAAAAGTGGAAAGACTGATTTCAATTATAAACAAACCTAAAGTTGAAGCTACGCTTAACTTCTTTTCCTTCAAGCTAGCAAGATAAGCTTTGCAATTCCTTTTCCAATGTCCAGCTACTCCACAATGGAAACAGATGCCTTTGTCATTCTTCTTCTTGACACCACCTACTGGCTTTGCTACTTTAGAAAAAGCTTTCTGGTTCTTGTTCTTATTCTTCTTCTTAAGGGTTGTACCCTTATTCTTGGAAGAAGAAGAGCCAACAACAAGAATAGAACTTGATTCCTTCTTAAGGCATCCCTCAGCGGTCTGAAGCATGTTGAGCAATTCAGCCAATGTCACTTCCTTTCGTTCATATGGAAATTCATAATAAATTGTGAAAAACTCGGGGCAAGAGACTAGAGTGCTAAGTTAATGCTCAACTTGAGGTTCAATTCATACCCCAGTTGCCCTAATTTTTCAATGTAGCCAATCATCTATAGAACATGAAGTTCCATTGAAGATCGATGAGCCATCTAACATTGAAACAAAGCTCTCGCAATATCAAACCTCTCCACCCAACTCTGTACACCAAACAACTGTTGAAGATGTAAGAACATTTCCCTTACATTAATATTTTCATGTTGCCTCTGAAGGTCGAGAGACATGCTAGCTAACATCACACATGTAACTTACTCATTGTCATCAATGTGGTTTTGATAATATTCCCAATTTGTATTGGCGGCATCTTGCGTAGGTTCAGGTGGAAGCTAAGTGTCAAGAACGTATAATTTCTTTTCTTGCCTTAGAACAATTTTAAGTTTACGCAACTAGTCTGAAAAATTCGGTTTAGTCAATTTGTTTGTAATCATGATGCTCCTCAGGGACAAGTTCGTACTCATTTTTCAACAATTGTTTGTCAAAAAATAAAAATTAGTTTGTTCTGTAAAACTAAATAAATAAGGACTTTAAAATTTGGTTACTCCCACTATTTTAAATAAATTAATAACCCTCGCTATTAATTCAAGAAATTATCACATAATTTCCTAGTGGGCTAGGATCCCATTTTAATATAATTGATCTTGAGTTTGGTCAACAAACCAACTAAATTAAAATTAGGTAGATAACATTTTATCAATCACATCCTATATGATTCATAGATCCGTTAGGCGACAACTCTTTGCCAAAAACATATCTAATATGCGATTCCTAACCTTGCCTCTAAATTAATATGATCATGAGTTTACTCATCCAAATCATAAAAATTTAGTTAAGTCAAATCCACCGTTATAAGACTAAACATGTTCGAGTTTAAGCGACCTTGAGTTTACTTAACAAGCCTAACATTAAACAAAACTCTGGTTTAATCCTATAACAATGTAAGGCTTTATTCATGTTCTAAACATGTACTTAATATTTAATGAGAGATTTAAAAATTAGGTATCATTCTAAATACTATAATCTCATTATATTAATATATTCTAAATATAGAATTAAAAATATTTAATTTAATTAATCAACTCTTGAAAAATAAAATTGAAAACAAATTTAATTTAATTAATCTAATCTTGAAAAGATAAATTAAAAATATTTAATTTAATTAATCAACTCTTGAAAAATTAAATAGAAAAGATTTAATTTAATTAATCAACCATTGAAAAAATAAATTGAAAAATATTTAATTTAATTAATCAACTCTTGAAAAATTAAATTAAAATTTTTAATAAAAATAAATAAACCTTAATCTCATTAAGGAGAAAAACAAAAAAAATTTTAAAAAACAAAGGACACGGTGAAGTACCTGGCGCGTGCAGTCAGGAGGCTTCTTCTTCCCCGAACTCTATCTTTTTTTTCCTGATTTCCGGTCTGCTATCTAGCCTTTTCTTGCTCTGCCTCCAGTCTTTATCTCTATGTCTCCAAAGGTATGAAAAACTTAAGGAATTATATACATAAAACTCTAGAGAGAGAAATCTCTCTAGAGGGAGAAACCACCACTGAAGGTAGTGGTTCTCCAACCATCAGTAGCTATACCTGCCACCGATGGTCTCTTATCTGGCACACTAAAGCCCAATTAACCCCTTTAACCGAAAACACATTCAAAATAATTGAAGCATTTGATTCAATAATAGGGCATTGAGTGAACTTTAATACAAACATCAAAAAATCAAACACACATCAACAATCATGGAGTCATCTGAGTTTGAATAAATAAGCATTGAATAAACAAACACAAACGTAAGCCAGTAAAACCTGAATTAAAAGGACAAAACTTAAACCATGGAACCGTTTCCAGTTCATAAATAAAGAGCAAAGCATACGTTATGGTTATCAAAAGACACTGGACTTTAAGAACACCATTTAAAACGATTTCTACGTTTTCAGTTACACAAACAAAGAGACAACGACTCTTTAGTTTCTCTTTGCCAAAGACTTCGTACAAATGAAAACGAAAATGCAACAAAGATTAAAAAAAAAAAATTTCTAGAAACACATGAATCATATTCAGCATGTCCAAAAACACAGAAAACGTATCCCAAATTTCCAGAAACTCATGTAACCATTTTACACTGCCAAAAACACATGTAACCATTGTACATCTCCTAAAACAGGTAACCCAAGCTAAAACAACAATCAGCACATACATTTACATATGTCCTTCCATATCTAGAAACACTATTCGGATGATGAAGAATAAGAACATCATGTTTTTAGAAAATAAAACATTTCAATTTAATAACCAAAGAACAATCGAAGGCATTCTTGAACATTTCACGATAGCAAATTGGAGACAAACTTATGGAACATTTCCATAACAAGAAAAATTAGAACACGAACAATATTGTTTCATACAATACCAGAAAAGAATATAACCAAAATGTCAAAAAAAATCTAACGAATAGATATGCAACTTTTGCATATTTAAATCAAATAAAAAAATTACGCTTATGAATCACAATTAAATCTGTTAAAGGTAGCTTTGATACCACTGTTGGAAAATAAACGCAAGATCGAATCTAAGCGCAGCAGAATGAATATTAAAATTTTCCACAAAATCAGCTTTAACAAAATTTAATTAGAAACATAAAACAAGAAATTAACAAAGTCATACATGTTTCGATTTCCTATTGTGATTTTTCCTTTCGTCTTAAATCTGTCAATCCATGAGTCGTTCAATCGTCCGGCCTCTAATGGTATCTACAGATTTTTTTGGAGAAAACTCAAATCTAATTTGAGAGGAAAAATGTAAGAAGTCCTAGCTCCAAAATTTCTAAATTTTCCTTTTATATGACAAATCATATTTTTCATGTCCTTGGATTTTATCAAAATTACAAGTAAAGTCAAACTTTAGTCATAAATATGAATTAGTCCTTATAAGATCAAATATCATATATTGATCTTTAAAGTTTCTAAAACTTCTCAATTAAGTCCAACTTAATTCAAATTTCATTTTTCTCCTTTATAGATCTTTTATGTGTGACCCATTAGGTTCCTAATATGTTGGCCATGATTATAAATTATAATTCTAATTCATAATTAGAATTAGATAAATTAAAACTCCTTTTAATTTATCTTTAATTCTCTAATTAAACAATTTATAATCACAAATCATGATTGATGTCTAGCAACATGTCATGACCACCCAAATATTAGGAATGTCAAAGTGGTTTGACTTAACCTGTATATGCATGGCTATGATGTATAAATTAATCTTTTCTTTATCTAATGTTCTAATTGGACTTAGAGTATGGAATTTGTGTCTATTCTAAATAATCCAATCATGTTTGTTCTTGCTAATTAGTAAATGATTTATGATTGATATTTAGAAAATTTTCCATATTTCAATTTACTCTGGCCAGAGATTCCCAAAAATCATTACTAATCATGAACAACAGAACATTCTTCCTACATGAGATAACTTTTGATAGTCTCAAGTCTAAGGATCAATTATCCTACCATCATAATGGGATAATCCTCGGACACACAAGCAATATTCCATTCGAGATTCTCATAATCGGGTCAATTTAGTAAACATATTCTCTAATAAGCACCCACATGTTTGTTTAAATATTTCTACACTTTAATCTATGAGATCAATTACTTTTTTCATAAGAAAGAAATAAGCATGTGCTAGTCTAATCATTTCATCAATATCCTATCTTGATGAAACTATGACTAGGAATATTTTAGGAATAATACCCAAAATGCAATTCCAATATCATAATTATAATTGCATTATAATTTTTAATTGTGTAACAATTATTCCATAGATTTTATTTTTATGATTAATAATTAAATAATTAACAAATACACAAAGACAAAGAATGTCTTTTATTAAATAAAATATTGTCATACAAATAAAATTTACAACCAACAAAAGTTAGCTGCAGGGGCATAAACTAACAAAAATAACATTATTCACACTTTCACATGTCGTGTTACAGTCTCTCACATTGCATCTCCTAGTTCTATTACTATCAACCAGTCTCAGGCTCTGCAATTTTCATCAAGAGATCTTTTTAAGTTTACCAATCCCACAGGTGAACTGTATTCTTCAGTTTCAAGGCTCTCTTTCTGCAGTTTGCAAACCTGTCTTCTGTGAATAAAAATGCGATCGGGAATTTTTATGGAAATATAGCTTAGATAAGTGGTATCCATAAATGGTTGCTTTCCTGTGTCCAAAACATCATTTTTGTATTACTATGGGGCTTGGTCCACATAATTATTAGCTCAGTTAAGTATCTAATAAAGAATTGCAATCTATACCCCTTGAATCATAGCGTTCTGGGAATATAGATAAACACCAAACTTTTGCAAGTACAATATTTTTTAAAAAAAAGAAGGTATCTTACGTTACCTACCAAGCCAAATGTTGCATCCTCAAGAATAGGCAATACATAAATTAGGTTTGAACAACTTTTAGACAAGTTTATGCAACAAACGCCTTAAAAGTTCTTGTAACAAAAGCTATAATCATTGATCTGACTAGAAAAATGGCCATTAGGACGGTGGATACCAAAATTTTAAGCATAAAAAAGAACTTAAATCGTAGGTAGAACTTGTTGTTAGTAAGATTGGGACCTGTGTGTAGCTGGCGCTCACCAAGACCTGAGTTGAGGGCAGCCATGCATGAATAAGCACAAATAATGAAGCATGGTTGAGATGTAGGGGACGTCATTTTCATGAAGGGAACTATTTATGTGGTTATGGGTTCCCAAGTACAGCTATATTTATATAAATTGGATTCTTTTAACCAAACTATGATGGCTGCTTTCGATGAAATATTGTTTTGGTGTGGCCAAATTCGTTTATTCTTTCCGTCAATCATTAGTTTGACGTGTAGAAAAGATTTGCCTAAATGTTTTCGCCATGGTTCAAGTTTGTACGGCAATCTTCACGTGATATAAAAAGAGCATTTACCGTAAGAAATCAAAGAAAAAGAGGTCTTTTGTTTTTTATTTCGTTTTAACTTTCTCAATCTTCGTTACAGATTCTTGTCAGATGACAGTGATTTCAATACGGGAGTGACTGCATCATCAATGACTTCTTTAGAAATAAATCAAGATAATAAATAAAATAGCGCTGAAGGCTCAATGCTACAGAATTAAAGATTCTAAAATAAAGCTCGATTCATTTAACTTCAGACGTATTACGCAGGACCAGTGCTTCTTAATTAAATGGGTATTTTTCATTTTTAATATGCTGAAGTTAAAGAATAAAATTTCGATGTTGTTGGGTTTCATGCAACTCTTATGTCTCGTTTTACAGCTTTCATTGTGTTTGATGATATACACTGATATTTGAACCCATCTGTTGCAATCAAAATGTTCATCGCGTGCGCATCCTCCTTTAACTACATCCCTAGCATGTAATCCTTCTTGTGCCTATAAACAAGTATGAGATTTGATTAGGTCTCTAACCATCACTCGCATTATGTAAATAAAGAGAAATTCTTTTACCAAGTGAACGATACACTTATTATCTCTCCTTCCCTAAAAATCATAATATCATATAGTGAAATTGCTTACGATAAAAATCTTATAAATAAAAGAAGATCATCTTTCGCGTAGATTTTACAATTCTATAGTCAAATCATTAATGAAAAGTTCAGTGAAATAACATTATAGATATGTACATATATTAATTCAGACCGTTGTAGTTGAAACGAGTGAAAGGCTAGAAGTTACAATGAACATACTCAAAAGATTTGATGTTAGGAAGTTCGACAAGAAAAGAATCTCACAAGCAAAAAATTAACATGACAACTCAGTAGGAAGTTTTGTAAGACAATTTTGCCCTTAGGGACATTTTTGTAATTTTTCTTTAAAGTAGACAGTTATTAATTGTAATTTTAGTTTTTCAATAAATTACCAATTAAGTGACGTAATTTGATCTAGACAGGGCGTAATAAAATGGCCCAATAAGTGATCTAGATTAATGGGCCGAAGTTCAAGTAGAAAATGAGTCCCTTTTACTATAGACTTGGTCCATATCAGCCTTGTGATGGAGAAGCCCGATATGGAAGCTATATAAATAGGTTATAATCTCCTGCAGTTACGCAAGTCATTCACTAGCATTCGGAGCTTTGACCGGTTAAGAGCGCTCGTGTTTTGAGAAAAATATAGAAAGGCCTAAACCATGTGCTGGTGAGCATTTTCTATACAGGTCCCGGAGAGATTCAAGCTCGTTTAGTGCCCGGAATCGACTTCGGAAACAGAGATGGAATCGAAATCAGGTATTCCGCATTACTTTTATTTTTAATCCTTTCACGTCCGATCCTGTGTACGTAACAAGGTCTGCTTTACGTATTATACGTGGTATCAGAGCGGTTACGTGATCGGATTGTCGAAAATGAAAGTTTTTCGGTTTTTCATCTCATATGGTTTTCCTTCGTTTTAGATTCATTTTTCGGTTTTTTTAATGTATATAACTTAATAAAAGTGGAATACATAAGGCTAGTCATCGAAAATGGGATTAAAACGGGCCAAACAGAGCAAAAAATGGAGTTCCAAGATGTCAGAAATCAACTCCAGCATCAAAGGAGATGGAGGATGCACGTGCCTGACCCCACTATAGTATCGCGGGAGAAGGCGGTACTTATGGCATGTGCCGTGCACGCGCCAATTGTGTACCGCTGCGCCTCACCACGCGGAGGATGTAGCACGTGCTCCCACGGGCGTGGGAAAGTGAGCGTGTGCATCGCATGTGCCCATCTGAACAGTCCACTTAGTCTCGGCAGATGAGGGACACATGTAGGTGTGTGCAATAGTAGTCGCGCGTCTATATGTGGGAAATGTGTGACGCGCACTCACCAGACGCATCTGGTGCATGTTTGGCCCCGCGCGTGCAATGTACGCGCACCAGCACCACGTGTAATGATGTGGGGTTGACATATTCCTGACTAACGTCAGCCATACGGACAGCTACAGTACCCAAAAAAAACACAAAAATTTTCAGATTTCCCGTAAGGGTGTCCAGGGGTTTTTTGGGTCAGCTTCTAGGTTTGGGAAATTTATAAAGTGAAATTTTCCATTTTCTGGATTTATTACAGTAGTAATAAATTAAAGTTTAGCTCCAGAAAAAGGAATTAAGGTATTTGGCATTCGATTTTGAGTGAATTTTCATGCTTTGGACATCACATGAGGGAGATACTTTAAGTTTTCGTATCTTGGGCCTTATATTCAGGGTTTGGGATCGCATGATCATTAATAAAAAACGGAACAAAGACATTCTGAAGCCATTTTTAAGTGAATTTTCATGCAACCAACTTGCCATAAAGGAGATACATGAGGTTCTTATGTCTCAGGTGATTAGTTCGATATCTGGTAATGCACGATAATAAAATTTTCAGAGAATGTCTTAAGCATGGGTGTGTGACAATGAAACTGTGCATTCGGGTTTTGCATTTATTGAAGTTGCATTGTCACATACCATATGCCCATAAAGAATGTGATAATAACATAAAGTTGTATCCCTTGTGTTAGTGGGCTTTCTGGGATACTAATGAGAATGTAGTCACCAAAGTGGCCTTTCAAGTCAGTATTTTGGATTATTTTACTTGCATGTTTGGGGATATCTCTAATTTTACGTTTGGCTACTCTGCCCAAAGATGTTAGCCTTGCATAACGTTTTGAGATGTTCATAAAGGCATTAGATGGAGGAAAGC
>JAOSBN010000178.1:39478832-39501900 GCA_027563595.1 Erythroxylum suave | reverse complement strand
TATTACTTAAACAATCTATTCACCCAAAGGTGGTAATATCGTGAGAGTTGATGACTTGTACTCTGATCACTTTTATGGCATTAGATGGAGGAAAGCTATTACTTAAACAATCTATTCACCCAAAGGTGGTAATATCGTGAGAGTTGATGACTTGTACTCTGATCACTTTTATGTCTAGAAATTTAATTGCATATATTATGTATTCATCCCAAAGGTGTTTCATAATATTTGTGATCAGATTTTTAGGAAAGATACTATATAATGGCTTTCAGTATCATTGTTGTCCTACATTTGTGCTGATTTAATCAAAGTTGCTAAAGAGTCACCTTTTCAGTCAGTGAAATCAATGTCAATATTGAAACCCTGATTGGTTTTAATACAAAGAAATGAATTGAGGTTGATATTATCATACGGACGAATAGGGCATCTCCACCTACATCCATGAGCTTGAAAGCTCATAAAGTAGCCTATGAAACCTAGGATTGGTATGACAGATTATGTCATTAAGGGATCCATACGAAACCATTTGCTTAGTGAACTGTAGTTTCTTGGAAATGTCTCCTAAAGGTACACAATCTCATCTAGTATTGAGACAAGTGCCTTGATTAAGGAATTATTCTCTATAAGGTATATGGGAGAAAGGGGAGTAAGGACTACATATCAAGAATGATTCATCTTCGTCAACTGAAGATACTGCACATTCTTCTTCTTGATGTCTTCATAGTTTACCAAACTCTGGATACGCTCCCTCCAGAGTTTAGTAATCTGGTGATGGCATATCATTGCAGGATGAGGAATGAGACTTAAATGCTTTGATTTTCCATTGCATTGCTGAGGGGAGAAACCCAAGCTTGTTACTCCTACAGCCCTTGATACAACTAAATGGAAAGCACGCTAAGATTGAAGGTAGAAAGACTGAATCTTCTCCGCATACTAATTTTGATCAATCCAGTGGTGATAAAGATCCTCGGGACATAAAGTAACCAGCATTATAAGGCCTAGAAAGAAAGACTGTGACTATCAAATAACTCCTTGGCTCGTCAATTTATGAATTTGATTGCGATATTCACATAAAGTATTTGGTTACTATATAGTGGAGTATCTGATCAAGGTGCTTCCACAGTGTAGGAGTTCATATATAGGATAAAGCCAAATAAAGAAAAGGAGGAGCTGATGGTTGATAGCAATGAAGAATTGAAAGATATATGCTTCTTCATATCTTGCTAAACAAGTCATGAAATGAAGGATCTTGTTGAATGAAAAGTCATACATGGTGTGACATAAAAGTTTAAGCCACATTTCCAGAGTTAAGGTTGAGAGATTGATTAAGAAAAACATTCTCTCAATTCTAGATTATGATGACCTGGGAACATGTGTTGACTATTGCAGGGGTAAGTTGACTAAGAAGGATATTAAGGTCAACTCACACTTTTGACTTGTTGAGTCTGACACATAAGGATATTAGTAGACCTTATACAGTTAGTGTTATTTCAAAAGTATTCTGACATTTGTTAATGATTATTACCGTTACATTTATGAGTTCTCGCTTAAAGTTTGAAGATTGAGAACCAATTGGGAAAATCTATTCAGAATGTCAGATATGACCATGGAGGAGAATATCATGACAAACATGATGTTTCAGGACTAGAAAAGACCCATTTTCCAGATATATGGAATCGGTTGAGATAGTGATTCGATTCACTATACCGGATAATCTTGAGCAAAATGGTATGTTGCTGAAAGACATAACTACACCCTAAAGGACTTATAAAAGTCAATGCAGTACAAGACTAATCTCTCTAATTGTCTAGAAGTGTGAAAACCTAGCCGCACACACATTTGCATGTGGGGCTACCCTACCAAGGTGGTATAATCCTTATAAAGACAAATTGCTTGCTTATTATGTTCATTGCTATTTAGTAAAATATCCTTAACACTCTAAAGGCTACAAATCTTACTGTAGAGAAAGAGAGACCAGAATAGTGGAATCAAGAATAGCTAAGTTTCTGGAATACGATGTCTATGATGATGGTAGGCCATTTGACCCTTCGAATGATAACAGGCTAGATACTACAATTATCATGTATCCACCACTCATACAGTTAAATCCAGTGGATTTAGGTCTTCGTATTGTACCTGTACAGGAACAAGAACCCATGCCTGTATACACAGAAGTTCTGGGGGTACAAGATTTAATTCAGTTGCAAAGATCCACCAGAGTGAGATGACCTGTTATCTCATCTAATATCATAGTCTATTAGGTGAACTGGACTATGATATTAGACATATTATGAATATAGTTACTTTTACAGAAACCGTTTTTGTACCCATAGCGGAATTGTGGTGGGTTGCAATGACAGATGAGATGCAAGCCATGAAGCATTGTAAGGTTTAGGAGCTAGTTGATTTTGTAGCAGAACTGCAAATCCGTTAGTTGTAAATGAAGTTTCAAGACCTAAAGGATTTCAGGATAAAGTTCAGCGATTTATGGACTAGCTCAGTTGCCTGACGGTTCACTCAGGGAGAAATATTGACTTTAATGTTATTTTTCTCTCATATCCTCGAAAGATATATTTTGAGTGATTAAGGCAATTGTAGCACATGATGATAAAGAGTTACATCACATAGTTGTCAAAACTACTTTCCTGAATAAAGAACTTTATATAAACTAGTCTATATGGTACGACTTGAAGAATTTCACGATTCGGATGGAACTGACTTGGTCTGCATGTTATGCAGATCAACATATGATTTAGATCAAATCTCCTGAAAGTGATACCTTACAGTTGATGAAGTTATTACCTCTTTCAGCTTCATGGAAAATAAAGTTAAAAAGATGTTTGTACTATGTGGTCAGGGGAAGCAAAGTTATTTTCCTATTATAGCATAAGGAAGATATATTACTCAAGTCAAATTACTTGACCATGTTGTATAAGGTTAAGAAAATTTTAATCAAGAAGTTTGATATAAAGGACCTTGGCGTAGCATCTTTGTCCTAGGTATTTGGATTCACTAGGACAAATCTTAACACTCATCAGACCTCTCACATAGTGCATACATTAAGTATGTGTTACAAAGGTTTTATATGGTTAAGTGTAGCCTGTCGTAACACCTATCTCTCATAGTGGGAGATAATCTTTAGTATAGTATCCAAAGAATAAAGTAAAGAGAGAGGTTATGAGGAATGTTCCATATTCTAGTATGGTTGATAGCCTAATGTATGCTCAGCTATATACTAGGTAGGACATTGCATTTACTATTTGATTGTTTGGTCAATATTTGGTTATCCCTGATATAGACCATTGCAATCCAGTCAAGTGAGTGTTGAGATAATAAAGAGAATAAAGGATTATATGTTGACATATAGAAAAATCAACAAACTAAACCTGGTAGGGAATTCATATTCAAGTTTAGCTATGTTTCTGGATGATCGAAAGGTCACTTAAGGTTACCGTTTAGGTTTGCAGATCGTACAATGTCGTGGAAGAGTGTCAAGTGGACGCGGATAACTTCCTCAACTATGCATGCATAGTGTATGCTATGGGGCTATTACACAGACGGTTTAGCTCAAAATTTTGGTTTCTGAATTTCAGTTATTAATTCAGTGGCCAAAGTTATACAGTTGTACTGTGATAATTAAGCTTCTATGTTGCTTAATAACAACATTTAATATCACAGGGTCTTAGCATTTTGAGATCAAATTCATCATAAAGTCGTTGACACGAAAAGGTGACATTAAGGTTTGGAGCAATTAAAGACTGAGGATCTATAAGTCGATTCTTTAGCTAGAGGACTTTGCCCACTTGTATTTGGAATGCAAGAATACAATATGGGTGTTTTGAAGTGTTTAGACACTATTAGTTAAAGATCGTTATGTTTGCTCCAAGTATATTTGTACGTTTTGATGTATTATGACGGTATTGTGGTTCACCAATATAGATGATCAAAGTTTATCCTCAGTAATACGTGTTATCATACATTGTCATAATACGTATAGAAGTTTTAAGATTAGTGTTAATCTTAAGCATTTTCTCTAATGTTGTTTAGCATATGGTGAGAGCAAACAAGTTTCCTCAAATGCTGCTTATCATTCGATGAGAGAAACGAGATTTTTCTAATGCAGTTTGGCAATGTAGTTTGGCATAAAGTTAGAGAAATCAAGACCTATAGACGAAGATGATACATATTAGATCATAAAGGTATTATCATAGTCTACTACACTCCATTTTCCCATTCGTGTTGGTGAGGTATTAGGTATTTGTGATTATGTTAGACCTGTGTCACACATGACACGTGTTTGGTGTTTTTTGGTATCAAAAACCTTACGGGACAAAATGTAGGACTTTCATTACTTTTGGATCAAATGTTTTAAAAACTTTTGGCACCCTTACAGTAGTGTAACTTAACTGAATTTTTAAACTATTTTAAAACTTGATTAAAATTGCAATTAATAATTGTCCAAGGGAGAGATTATAGGACAATTTTGCCTTTAGGGGCATTTTTATAATTTTCCTTTAAAAGGGACAGTTATTAATTGTAATTTTAGTTTTTCAATAAATTATAGGTTAAGTGACATAATTTGATCCAGACAAAGGTAATAAAGTGGTCCAATAAATGATTTAGATTAATGGGTCGAAGTTCGGGTGAAAAATGGGTCCCTTTTAGTGTAGAAGCTATATAAATAGGTTATGGTCTCCTGTAGTTACTCGAGTCATTCATGAGCATTCGGAGCTCTGACCAGTTAAGAGCGTTCGTGTTTTGAGGAAACTGTAAAAAGGTGTATACCACGTGTTAGTGAGCATTTTCTATACAGGTCCTGGAGAGATTCGAGCTCATTTAGTTCCCAGAATCGACTTCAAAAACAAAGTTGAAATTGAAATCAGGTATTCTGCATTACTTTCTTTTTTTAATCCTTTCACGTTTGATCCTGTGTACGTAATACAGTCTACTCTGCGTATTACAAGTTTGTCATATGTGATATGTGATATTTGTAATTTATATTAATAGATCAAAGAACCGGTAAACATGCTTCAAAGTCAATATAAGTGTAAAATAATGTTGATAGGTCAAACGATGTTGTCAATTCAGGGTAACCAGTGGTGCAGGGCATATTTTCATGTGGCGAATTGTCATATTACAAAATAACCAAGGTCAAACTTCTAACCATGAGGTGGCATCTGTTCCTAGAATTAAGGATCTACAACAAAGCGAAGAATTGCCAAGTGTCTTGAGGTGCAGTAACTATAGGTGCCAATTGCCTAGGAAGTTAAGAGTTTAGTGTTTTAAAAAGAGACAATTGCATTAGTGTGGAAAGGAGAGAAAAGTTCATTATGAACCTTCTTGTTTGTATTCTCTTCTTCCTATATGAAACATCACTATATTTGACTCTTACCAATTAAAAAAATCATATTGCTACGTACCACTTCTTGTTTTTTTTCTTCTTTTACTTCTTGTTGCAGGTTAATCATAACAATTTGATGCTTTCATTGCTATGGTTGATAACACACCTTTGAAAGATATCTCCAATGAGTTGAGGCAAGTTTCTGATTTGGTGGACTAAAACACCCAATTATACGTTGGCAGATTAGATAGACTCGAGACTTCCTTTGGGTGTATAGATAAATTGGAGGCATCTATGGCCTCAATTTCCCAGAACTTAGAGTTTTTGTTCCATTATATGGATTGCCTTCTTCATTATTCTCCAAATAACACTTCGAACACCAGTGCAACATCCATTTTTCCTTCTTCCAACTCTAAGCATGTGTGGCAAATGAAACTTGATTTCCCCATTATGATGGCACTGATCCTCTCAACTGGATTTTTCGAGTAGAACAATTCTTCTCTTATTATGAAATATCGGATCATCAATGATTAACCATTGTGGCAGTGCATATGGAAAGTGCAGTAGTTCCATGGTTTCAGTTGCTTCAATGATCCCAACAAATTCCTACGTGGGCTTCACTAGCTCAAGCAATTGAACGTCAATTTGGGCCCTTACAGTTTGATTGCCCACATGCCCAACTTTTTAAACTTTCTTAGACTGATTCAGTTGCTGCTTATAATCAAAAGTTTATGATATTGGCCAATCGGGCCATGACAGGAAATCATCTATTCCGTAAACCCTATTCTTACCCTGTGCCAATGCATGCCATCCACATATTTAACTTTGTCTTATTTATTTATTGTTAAATATGTGGAGGTCATGTACGCGCACAAAATGGGAGCAGGGATTGTGGAACAAACGATTTCATCCCTCGGGCCATAGGTGTGTCTGACGATGTCCTTTTGGACTGTTTTATTAGTGGTTTAAAAACTCAAATTTGAAAGGACATCTCACCCAATCTCCATCCACCTTGCTTCATGTAGTAGACCTCGCTCGTTTATTTGATGACAAAGACTCCCTCACATCTTTTTCAATCCGCTCTTGTACGACAAACCCCTTGTTGGCTCAAATTTTCTGACCTCATCCACCTATGGGTCTTCTTCTTCCTCTACTACTCTAGCATCGCGACCTTTACCTTCCCCTTTACTTCCTACATCGTCTACTACCTAAATCGTCTACTAAGTTGTTACCTCCAATTAAATGGCTTTCTTTCGCAAAAATGTAGATTCGACAAGACAAAGACCTTTGTTACAACTGTGACAAGAAATTTTCTCCTTTTCATCAGTGTCGAAATGGTCAGTATATGATTCTGATCTTTGATCCTGATGATAACGTGATGCTCATACCAAAGATTATGAAGTACCTACCGATTCTTCTTCTGTTGAAGAGCTTTCTTCAATGCCACATTTATCCTTCCATGCTTAGCAAGGTTTTATGGGGGTGGCCACTATTCGGTTTAAAGGTTCCAATGTGAGTACAGAAGTTCAAGTTCTTCTTAATGGTGGTAGCTCTGATAATTTCATTATGCCCCACGTTGCACATCACTTACACTTGCCTATTGAACTTACTCTTACTTTCAATGTTCTTGTTGGTAATGGTAATTACATAGAAAGTGAAGGCATTGTTTGGAACTTACGTCTTACCATCCAAGATCATATTTCATCCTTTCCTACTTTTGTTTTAGAAATCGTTGGTTCTGATATTGTTCTTGGTGCATCTGGTTGGCTACTTTGGGTTGTCATATCGCTGTTTATCATACTTTTGTAATTAAATTCATTTTTAACGGCCAGTTTATTACTTTATGAGGTTTCAATTCTACTTTCCCCACTGTTGCTGAGTTTCATCATTTTCAGTGACTACTATTAACAGATGCTATTTTGGAGTTGTCTATATTATCTTCGACTTCGCTTAATACTGACTCTTCTGATGTTATTATTTTTCCTTCTGATCTCCCTACGGATTTGCTTGAAGTTTTGCAGCATTATAAGGCAGTTTTCACTACACCACACGGCCTACCCCCTTCTCGAACCTATGACCATGTTATTCCTCTTCAACAGGGTTCCCCACCTATTATGGTTCAACTGTATCATTATCCTTTTAGTCTAAAGGTTGAGATTGAACGCATGCTTACAGAGATGTTGAATGAAGGTTTAATTCAAACTAGCCACAGTCCCTTCTCTGCTCCTATTTTACTAGTTAAAAAGAAAGATGGTACTTGGCGTTTCTGTGTTGATTACCACACCCTTAATGCTATTACTGTAAATGATTCATTTCATATTCTTACTGTAGATGAATTACATAGCTCTACTGTTTACTCTAAGTTAGATTTACACTCTGGTAATCACCAAGTGTTACTTAAGGCAGAAGATCGAGCCAAGACAACCTTCCGTACTCATCATGGACATTATGAGTGGCTTGTAATGCCTTTTGGTCTCACCAATGCGCCAACCACTTTTCAAGCTTTAATGACAGATATACTTCGACCTTTTCTTCATAAATTTGTTCTTATATTTTTTGATGATATTTTATCCTATAGCCCCTCTTTGACAGTTCACTTTGATCACGTTGCCTTAGTTCTTGAACAGATGGTGCAACATTGTCTATATGCGTAATTGTCAAAGTGTTCTTTTAGCTAGCCTAAGGTTGAATATTTAAAGCATGTGATCTCTACCAAAGGAGTGGAAATGGATGTTGTAAAGATAAAAGTTGTTATGGATTGGCCTGCTCCTTATAATGTTACCTCCTTACGGGATTTTCTTAGTCTCAAAGGGTATTATCGATGTTTTATTCGTGGTTATGCTTCTATTGCTTTTCCCCTAACTTAGTTGCTGCAGAAGGATAAATTTATTTAGTCTGAGGAAGCACAAGTTGCTTTCCAACAATTGAAGCAAGCCTTATCTTCTGCACCTATCCTTGCTTTACCTGATTTTTCCAAGCCTTTCATTATTGAGACAGATGCTTCTGGACATGAGTTTGGTGCAGTTTTGAGCTAGAATGGTCACCTGATTTCTTATTTTTCTAAAAAGCTTTCTCCTCAAGTGAGTGCATAATCTGCCTGTGTTCGTGAAATGCAAGCCACCATAGATGTTATTGCGAAGTTTCGTCATTATCTTTTGGGGCATGCTTTTATTATTTGCACAGACCACCAAAGTCTTAAGCACTTGATTGCTCAAGTAGTTAAAACACCTGACCAACAACAATTTCTTCCCAAGATAATGGGTTACAATTACAATATTGAATACAAACCAGGTGCACACAACCAAGCTGCAGATGTTTTATCTAGATCATGTTTATCTACCTTATCTATACCTCATAGTTCTCTAATGGGTGATATTTTTATAGAGCTCAAAACTTTTTCTACATTACAAGGTTTACTTACTAATTTTCATAATGCTTCTTTGACCATGCTTCTTGTTCAATTCGAGATGGGTTATTACTGTATAAAGGTCGCATAATAGTTCTTTCAACTGGTCATTCTCTCATTCAGAAAATTCTATATAAGTTCCACTCTTCTACTGTTGGTGGGCATTCTGATTTTCTACGAACTTTTGTTCAGATATCTCATCAGTTTTATTGGAAGAATATGAGAGCTGATATTAAAGCATTTGTTCAGCGTTGTTCTGTTTATCAATAAGGAAAGTTTTTCAATCACATCTAGCTGGATTACTTAGTCCGCTTCCTATTCCAAATCAAATTTGGCTGGATATTGCTATAGACTACATGACTCATTTTCCCTCTTCAAGTGGATTTTCTGTTATTATGGTTATATTTGATCAACTTTCTAAGTAGTACCGCTTGGCTCCATTGAAGAGCAATTTCACCAACATGAAAGTTGCAAAGGTTTTTGCCAATACCATTTTCAAGCTTTATGGTGTTCCCCGCTTTATTGTTTTTGATCGGGATAAGACTTTCACGACACTTTTTAGCAACATTTGTTTCATTTACAAGGCACTGCTTTAGCTATAAGTTTGGCTTATTACCCACAAATAGATGACCAATCTGAAGCTTTTAATTATTGCATCGAAATGTATTTGCACTGCTTTGTCTTTGATCACCCACACCTATAGGTTCAATATTTAACATGGCCTGAATACTTGTACAATTCCTTCTTTCACACTTCTCTTATCATGACACCATTTAAAGTGTTTATGGTCGTGATCCTCCAACCTTGCTTCAAGTTAATCCTTCGACGATACACCATTTGATGTTACAACTTTAGGAACGTGATTCCCTTCTTATTTGGCTTAAAGTTAATTTGCAGCATGCTCAGGATTAAATGAAGCACTTTGCTGGCACTGAACCCTTTAAGGTTTCCTTTCAAGTTGGTGATTGGGTTCATGTCAAGCTTCAGCCTTATTGACAACATTTTTTGCAACTACGAAAAGCACAAAAACTTGGTTTGCGATATTTTGGTCCTTTCCAAGTACTGTATAAGATTGACTATGTTGCTTATCGTTTAGTGTTGCCTACTACATCTCATTACATCCCGTTTTCCATGTCTCTCTCCTTAAGAAATGTGATGGTGAACCTACCTAGTGGTATATTCCTTTACCTTTAATGATTAATGATCTTGGCCCAGTTTATTGACCACGTCATGTGCTAAATGTTCGTCGCATATTACATGCTGGTTTTTTTAGCCTGAAGTTTTGATTGAATGGGATAGTCCTACTACACCTACTTGGGAATCTCTCTCTCAGATATTGCAACTATGTCCTCATTTCGACCTTGAGGACAAGGTCTGTTTCGATGGGGAAGAAAATGTCATATTGCAAAATAACTAAAGTCAAACTTCCAACCATAAGGTGACATTTGTTCCTAGAATTAAGGATCTGCAGCAAAGTGAAGAATTGCCAAGTGTCTTGAGGCCCAGCAACCGTAGACGCCAGTTACCTGGGAAGTTAGGAGATTAGACGTCAGTTACCTAGGAAGTTAAGAGATTAGTGTTTTAAAAAGAGACAAGTGCATTAGTATGGAAAGGAGAGAGAAGTTAATTATGAACCTTTTTGTTTGTATTCTCTTCTTCCTATCTGAAACATCACTATATCTCACTCTTACCAATTAAAAACTTATATTGCTATGTACCATTTCTTGTTCTTTTCTTTTTTCGATTCTTATTGCAAGTTAATCATATCACGGACTCAACAGAAGGACGTAGAGATACACCCACCCCTTCTAAAAAATCATTGTTTTTTGTTTAGGATTATAAACAAATTGCCTTGCCAAAATTAAAGCTAATTAATTTAAAAGTCTATATTAACAGTGTAGTTCTTATTGATCATATTACACAGTACCAAGAGATGATGAATTTGCAAGGAGCTTAAATGGATAAAAGTCTAAGGCTTTCACATCCATTTTGGTTCAAGTAGCCATGATTTGATATCAACCATCCCAAGAGATTCCTTATCAAGTTTTGATAACTGAAGTCAAAATTTGAAACCCACTTTGTTACTAAGAAAAGGAGGCCTAAGGATTATATCATTCTCTTTGATTTTGTGTAAGGAAAAGAGAAAGTCTTAAGCTCCACACTTAAAGGTTCATTGTTGATGTCAACCAAATGGTAAATCTAAATACCACAATCGTAATAATTACATTCTAAAGGGTCTATATAGTAATCAATATAAAGTTCCCTTATGATGGTTCTGCATCCCAAAGGACGTATAAGAAAGAGCACAAAGATTTGTTATCTTAGGCTATATTTGTTTGGCATAAGGCTTTTAATATAATGGAATGGAATGGAATGTGAATAGATGTAATATTAGAAAATTATTGATTGGGAGGGATGAAAAGGTTCATAATGTAATATAGTGAAATGTTGTTTGAATGAAAGGTTTATAATATACTATAGTGTAAAATTGTTTATCATTTTACATTCCATCATAAACCTCCCGAATCAAAGCTTTTTTATTTTTACTGTTTAGGATGGAATGAAATATAATATGAAACTCTCATCTTCCATCCCATTCCATTCTATCCCATTATAAACCCTCCTCCCAAACGATGAATATTCCATTCCATTAATAAACCCCCTACCAAACATAGCCTTAGACAAGGCTGAATGTTCTATAGAGTGGGTAGAACACTCATCTCATAAAGTTGGAGGACAATGGAGAAAGAGAGAATATGATGCAACAATATAGTGAGAGGAGGATATGGCAGAGAAGTAAAGGAATAGGAGTAAATAAGCATCCAAACTTACGATATAACTTTTTCCCTACCAAATGCTTTCCTTAATCATATTCTCAATACACAAGGGAAAAATATCATAAACCATTCAAAATTATTCATGAGTAGTCCGAAGTCTAGGAAATCAAATAATTTTTGTCACTTAGATAGTGATTATGCACATGAAGTTATGATGAATTTAAGGACTTACGGAATTCTATCAATTTATTGTTAAGAAAGAGCTACCTTAGGCAATTTATTATTGAAAGGCACAAAGTTGAAGAAAGAAGAAGACTTGATAACAAAGAACCTTGCTTTTAAAAAGTATAAAGGCAAGTTGTAGTAAATTTGGTTATAGTGTTAATTCCATCTCAAGAGAAGACTGTAAGGTGAGCAAAACCTATAATAAGAATTTTGTACATAGGCTTGAAAAATCAATTAATACAGTGGGTAAACCATGTAGAAATGAAGGTATATGGAGCAAATTGTCTCTAATGAAGAAGATCTTGGGTTAACAAACCTCAATAAAGACACAATCGTGATTACAGTGACCCTAACAAACTATGAAGTGGAGAGAGTCGTGGTAGATAATAGTAGCTCTTTTGATATCTTGTCATACGATGCCTTTGTTACATTGAGATTTACTGAAGCACAATTGAAGCCTACATTGACACCATTAGTAAGATTTGGAGGGGGAAAATCATTAGGAACGAAAGATAACCATCCTTATGAAGTTAAAAGTGTTGTTAAGGAAAAATAACTAAATTGAATGTCATATGATGGCCATGCCTAACATTTATAATCTCATACTAAGAAGATCTTCTTTATGTTTGATCATATTAGTTATATCACCCTGTCAATTATTAATGAAGTTCATGATAAATCAAAAAACAAAGAATGTAAATATATACAGATTTTCAAATAATTTTACATAAAGTCAATAAAAAATGATGGGAGCTCTATTATGCATGAGATTAATTCATGAGAATCAGAAATGGAGAAGAGATGGGATCCTACAAGGAAGATGGTAGAGATGAATAAATGAGATTCGCTAGTTACAAAATTTGTGAAAATGAGAGAAAATGTTGGTGAATTGTAGATGAAACCTATATTAAGGAAGTATGAAGAAATTTTCATATGTTAACTAGAAGGCATGAAAGAAATCAAACTATAGATGGCAATCCATAAGATAAAATGTCAATCTAATTTTAATTCTATTAAATAAAACATGTGAATTTTTACATTGCAGAGATGACTTCATACAAAGGAATTGATGGATAAATCGATGTCCTAGATGGTTGGCGAATATAACAATGGAGAAGAAAGTGAATGGGAAATAGAAGATGTACGTAGACTTTATTAACCTTAATAAAACATTTCTATAAGATAGTTATTCCTTGCTCAAGATTGATTTTTTTTTATATGCGATAGTAGGTCATGAATGTTTGAGTTTCATATTTGCATATTCAAGATATGGCTGAATTTCTATATATGAAGTAGATAAAGAAAAGACTTCATTTATGGCACAAAGTAGAAAATATCATTATAGAGCGATGTTATTTAGATTGAAAAATACAGTTGCCACCAACCAAAGGCTAACAAATAAGTTATTCAAGCCTCATTTAAGTAGGAATATAGAGGCCTATATCATTAATATAATAGCAAAGACCTGAAAAAAAAAAAGGATCATATTACAAATATGTGTTAATGCTTTCAAATTATCCATAAGTAATGGATTAGCTTAAGTCAAAAAAATGTATTTTCAAAATGTCATGAGGGAATTCCCTTAGTTTTATGGTAAGATAATGTAACACAAAGGTCAATCTTAAGAAGGTAGAAGTGATATAGATGATGACTCCTATAAGCTCAAATAAAGAAGTATAAAGACTTCCTAGGATGATGGAAAGTTTTTCTAGGTTTCTTTTCTGGTTTATTGATCATTGTCCATCTTTTTTCATGTGCTTAGACAAGAAATTTGATTTAACCTAGGATCAAAATGCCAATAGACTTTTGGTCAACTAAAAGCATACTTACTAAAGCACTTTATGATATTTGCCTTATTCCTTTAGAAGAAATTCAACGATAGAACACTTATCAAAATTGAGGCACAAGAAATTCAAAATGAAGGAATCTTTTAGGAAGATAAAGTTGATCCTACTAACCTAGAACTTCGTATAACACATGTTCAATTACCAAAAAATGAGTAAATAAGGACAATAAATGAACTTAGATAACAATAGAGAATTTCAAAGTGATGCTAAGAATAAAAAAATCAAAAATAAAATTGCAAGGTACACGTTAATTAACAAAAAGCTTTATTGGAGATCTTTTAAAGATGGATGCATAAGAACTAATAAAGAAATGTTATATAAGTTAACATTATTCCAATCTTCACCACAAGTTGATCTTTAATTATACACCTATATCTAGTCTAATCTCATTTTTCCAATAAGGAATGTATATCTTGGGACCTTTTCTTACGATCATTCAATTTGTAAAGTTCATACTAGTAGCAATGAATTGTTTAACCAAATGGGTTGAAGTTGAAGTTTATGCCTCTATTATGACGAGAATGATCGAGTTATTCCTATAAATTAACATCATCAGTTGTTATGGATTTCTCCTAATCATTGTTACAAGTAATAGACTCTAATTCAATATCAAAGGGTTCCAAAATTTTTGTGAACAAATTAGAAATAAATAGTACTTTATGTATGTAGCTCATTAACATCTAAATGTCTTGGTAAGGTGATTAACAAAACTATCTTATGAGACGTGAAAAAGTATTGAAATTTTTGAAGGCACATAGGTGTATCAGATACTTTTTATTTTACTGACACCACATCTAGAATTCTGACTAAGATGTTCTTTTATAAAGATAATTCTTTAAATTGACTAATTATTAACTGGAAGTAGGATTACTCAGCTAAAATGAAGAAGGAAACAACTTTAACATCCTTTACGCCTTCTTAGTACTTAGTTCTAAGTACTATGACCTTACCACTCACTTTTGTGATGTTGGAAGTTTTTGTAAAAGTTTCCAAATATAGAAAAGAATAATATTGTGCCTTTTCATCATTTTTGTAATCAAATGATTAATTAAAGCATTTATAAGCTTTCTAAATTAGGAAAATGTTAATGGATTTCAATACTATCTGTATTTGATACAAAGATCTTAAAAACTAATATGCAATTGATTTCTACGAATGAATTTATAATTTAACCAATTTTAGGGTTCTACTTTTCAAGTTTTACTAAATTTTTTGTGTTTATACTAAAGGCCCAAAAATATGATGATGACATTTTTTATTAATTCATAGGAAATCTATCTATATGCAAGAGGTGATGGATGCAACATATATAAATCCAATTAAGGATGTTATTATTACATTGCTAAATTGCCTGGTTGATCCAAAGCTAAATCTCCCAATGGATAAAAGCAATAATGGAGCCCCAAATAGGAAGAAGCAGTGATAAAGAGAGAGAAACTAGAAGCAATTGCAAATAACATATTGAGATTTAGATTTCATAGGTTTAAAACCCTAAGGAAAAAAAGATTAAGGTTTTAGGGATTTATAGAAACTTACTGGGTTTCAAAATAAAATAAAAATAGCCATATTAATAAGTTTTAATGAAACCTGAAAAAAATTTAGTTTCCATCATTTTAAAGGCTAAATGATATAATTTGTAAAATATTATAATCTTTTTTGGACATTGACAAATATTAAACTTAAATTTTAGCAAAAACTTGAAGGTAAAATTTCCGTCCTTCCTTACATTTATCATTAATATAACAAGATTTCTTGGATAAGGAAAAATGCACTCATAAAAGACATTGATTTGTTTTGTGACAATTGTATAATAAATATTTTGGTTAGGGAAAATTGCAGTAGCAAAAAATATTAATATTCCTACATAACGTCTTGTTTAAGGAAGAGCATGGCCATAAAAGACATTAATATGCCTTTAAAACGATTATGCAATAATATGTTTTAGCTAAGGAAAAAGACACTTATAAAGATGTAGCTATGTCTTTTTGACGATTATGCAACTATTTTTATTGAGAAAGAAAGCGCTCTCTAATCTATCTTTATGCAATTGCATTACAATATTTGTGAAGTTAATTAGGTAAGAATGAATAAATAAAAGACAAATGTAAAGGTGCTTATCTATTGATATTGAAAGTAAAGTAATATATATATATATATATATATATCAAAATTTTAGAATGCATCCCTCAATAGGTAGGGAGAACTACCAAATGTATAGGCCCAAAAATATAACAAAGAAAACATGAAAATCACTTTAAGGGAGTCACTTTGGAAGTTGAGGGTCTCCGGATTTAGACACCTTACTTTATGATTCACCATTTAAGTCCTTCAAACTATCAATAAAGTCATATTTGGTGATATAAAGCTCCAAGATGGATTCTAGGGTGGGAAGATAGCTTACATCTATCACCATGTTCAAATGCTTTGAATCTATAAGCTCCTTCAACTTAATGAAATCCTCAATGAATAATATGGACATGTTATTATTCTTCCAAAGTCTCAAAAGACTTGCTTTTAAGGAAGTCATAACACGTGTCAATCTTGTACTCCTTCATAGTAAAGTACTTATTTTGGTTACATGCAATTAGACACATTTTTTATAATATACAATTGGACTATGAATTTTAGTAATAAAGGCTTCAATATGCTTATCCATTTTCCCAATCTTCAAATCCGGCTTCTTCTTGGTCTTTTTGTAAGCCTTGGTCATCTTCATGTTGCTATAAGAGAGATTGTCCATCTTTGCACCAGTTTTATCATTAAAGACCAAAATACACTAAAAAGCCCATAAAAATAACTTGTATAAGGATTTTTTTATATGATTTGACTAAGGAAGCTCAATGAAATTATACCTTTATCAAATTCATTTATGCTTGGTAATCTATAACCTCCCAATAGTTTTTTCCTATCAATTTCCTATTATAGAAAAACATGATGCCCTTATGAATGTAGCTTCCAACAAGAGGTTGATCAAAGACACAGTTGCCCATGATGAGGTCATATTTTGAAGAGAACACCTCTTCCTTATGTCTAAGTCTCTTTTAATATCCTTAGAAAAAGCGAGCTAGGAGAAAGTTAACTCAATGACCTTAGTGGAGGCTTGGGGAGAAACCTTTTTTTCCTCTATTTGACACAAACTTAGTATGAGTTGCCTTCTAAGTTTGTTAGGCCTCTTACAACATAACCCTCTTCCTTCTATTAATGATATCTTCCTTATTATGGACCAAAAAGATAAATTTTCATATATCATCCTTACAAAAATACACAGCTCTTCAACTATTTTTATAATTAGCCTCAGATGGCATATGAAGGGGAAATAAATTGTGTATTAATTTTATGTCCTACTTGTAAACTAAAGGATGAATTATCTATTTAATAAATAGTTATGAAAAATTAATAAGAAATATTATAATAGTAGAAGAAAGTAGACAAAAGGGGATAAAGTCAATTCATAGTAGTTCAGCCAAACAACCCTTCGTCTAGGTCCACTTCTTATGCTCTAAATAGGAATTCACTATATTCTTCATTTAACTGGTGAAGAAAAACCTTTGTAATATATATATTTGCTAAGCTCAGGAGTACCCATTTATAAATCTTATTCAAGCTCAAGAAGATCCATTATAATGGGTATTCTAAGCAACTTTCTTAATTGCTAAGCTAGCATAACCATATACAACTTAAACCATCCCTTTTTATCAAATTAATAAACTAAGGCTTAATACACATTATGAAATGTACATATCCAAGCTCAAATGCTCTTTCTAGCATCTCAATGCTCTTAGTAGCTCTCAAGTATGCCAAAGGTTCTTTTCGTAACTTAATTATGATTTAGTAATACTTAAAATTAGCTTAAATAGTTGTTAAAAATGATTATTTTTTGCGCATGTTCGACTGGCCAAAACAAACCATTTGGAGTACTATCTTGTTCAATCCCTACTTAAACAAAATCTAAGGAGTACTATCTAGTTGAATCCCTACTTAAACAAAATCCAACTTTTACAACCTTTTAAACCCACTATTAGCTACCCAATCATAATTCTCAGACTAGTTCGTGAATAATGCTTTAATTAATACAAAGTGCAAATAATGACCAATGTTTGGATAATAATAGTTTAGCCTATTCACAATTTCTAACAATACCTATTTATACTAAGTTATCCGATATTAATTTTACAATTGTCTAACTCTTTTTTAAGATTAAAACACGCTCTTTTATAAAAAAACATATTAAAAAGTTTCCAATTTTTTGTTTGAAGATAAAGAGGTTTTCTTTACCGAACAAAATAAATTTTTTGTTGATTATAAAAGGATTTATATATTATGCTTTTTATGGAAATGATGACACGATAATTAGGTCTCTAGTTTATCGAAATGCTAATATAAGATTATAAGAAGGATTGTAATGATTTTATTTAAATCTTGATATGCTTTATTCCTCTTTGTCCTTGATTCTTCACTTAAATTCCCTTAAAAATCTTTTAAATTGCATGTGTCCCATTTGCTCATTTTCTCCATCCTTTGATTGGTTAATTCATTCAGTTGTCTCCTTTACTCTTTGTTTTTCTATTTAACTTTTTTTATAAATATAATACTTAATTCCATTATAATATAGCTACTAATATCACTAAACGTAAATTCTTTAATATCTAGTAAATCTTTTATCATTAAACTTATGGATTAGAACCTCATTTAGTCTAACATATATAAATAACATTAATTTACAAATGGAAACCAACAAGCCTGTCGATATATAATGTCAACCTTAAATTGGAGATCTTCCTCCAACAATTTATCCTTAAAGAGGAAGGGGATTCTCACAATCCATCAAAATCTATGCGTACGAGTTCAAAAGGGCATCTTTTGTCTCTTGTTAAAGTCTAGGTTCACTTTCTCCTAGGTTTTCATAGAGCCATTAAGTGTTTTCATCCATTAAGGATAGGAATAAGAAATGATTCTTCCATCTATTATTTCCTTTGGTGGTTTATTCAAACTTATTCCAAGTATGACATTTGGACTATAGCAGTTAAGGAGTTTTCCTAAAGGTCTGATTTGGTACACGAACTTAAAAAGATTTAAGGACAATTCAATGCTTTTTAACCAGAAATTTAACTAGAAATCTTATAATTTTTTTATTTATTTGAAGCACCCTTTTCTGGCCTAGTGCAATTATTAATACAACAATTAGTGCTAAGTTGTTGGAAGTTAACTGGCATGCAATACACTTATTATTAATAGACTTTTCTTTTTTGTTAATAAATTGACATTAAATGACTGTGAAGCAAAATCATTAAATTGGTGTAGGAGAAAGAGGCAATTAATATAATACTGAGTACCTGCTCATCTCTTGAAGTCAGACAGCCAATGCTTTGAAATTTGACAAACCATTTTCTGAAGTTAGATAACTTGTGTTCTAATTCTTCAGCATACTTTTCCTCTCTTATTATGCTACTATCACAGAATGTTTCCTGTTACCGTAGACAGGCCTTCGAGACTTGGTTGCATGAGGTTTAATTAGATTCTTAACCACTGTCCATCCTTTATAAAATAAGAGAATTCTTTTATCATGTAATACATTTCTGATCTTTCTGTAAAAATTAAAATTTAACCTTGGCATTCGAGTATTGCTTTTTGTGTGCTATTTTACGAGAACAAAACCATCCGCCAGAATTCAGAAACCATCTGCAGATATGTTCAATGATTATTCAACTAAAGATTAAAAAGAAGCAGACGAAGCTGTCAAGCATAATTCACTGAAATCTTTCCGCCTAAGTTAAACGCTAGAGGTAATTAGCTACTTGTTGTCGCATTAAACCCATGTGGTCAACTCGTTACAACAACTAATGTTTCTCCACCTTTTGACTTCACTTTCACTTTTGACTTTAAGTTGCTTCTTGATTTATTATTCTTAATCATCCCTAAACAACACTTCTTCTCTGTATTTCATTAAACAAGGAACCTACTAATCATTCAAATATGGTGACTCTTAATGCTTATCCTGAGCAGGGCAAATCCCCGATTATGTTACAGCCACTTTGCTTCATACTGGTAAAGTGTACCGTTCGTCATAATCTCCCCATTTTATATACTTTTCAGTACTTGCACGTTAAATCTCAATTATCTGAACCTTCTGACTAATAAAAGTGGTTTAATTAGTTTCAACTTCTCAATTAAGAAATTAAGATTAAGAAGATCTTGAGTTCGAATCCTCAAAACAGTGGACGATTTATAAAAAAACAGTATTTATATCTCTATAAAAAATACAGGTATACCTACATACATTTTACTCCGTATCCTGCTTAAACGAAAAGGTATTGTTGTGATGTGTTTATCAGAACCTTCCTACTCTCTACCCTCCTCCTCTACTGCTTAGCACCCTTATATACACCCCTCTCTCACTCCTTTCTTCAAAGCCTAATTACAAATTCTCTCTCTCTCTTGGTGAAAGCTCTATTTTTGCTCATGGCTACCTCCCATAGTTCCTTGCTCTGTTTCTTGCTCTGTTTTTCATACCTCTCTGTTTCATTCTCTAAGACTCTTTTCATGCCTCTAATACACTCTTTATCCAAAACCCCGTTCAGCTCTACCCACCACCTCCTCAAAACCACCTCCGACCGCTCGGCCACTCGCTTCCGTCACCAGCATCGCCACCAATCACGACAAGGGCGGGTCTCTCTGCCTCTGTCTCCCGGCAGCGACTATACTTTATCCTTCATTCTCAATTCCCACCCTCCGCAATCAATCTCTGTTTATCTTGACACCGGTAGCGACCTTGTGTGGTTTCCTTGTCAGCCCTTTGAATGCATTCTCTGCGAAGACAAAGCAACTGAAACGAATTCTTCTTCGACACCCAAAATCTCCTCCTCTGCCAAAACTGTCCCCTGTAAGTCTTCTGCATGCTCTGCTGCTCACTCCAAAATGCCAGCTTCCGACCTCTGCGCTATAGCTAACTGCCCATTAGAGTCCATAGAGACGTCCGATTGCCGATCATTTTCTTGCCCTCCCTTTTATTACGCTTATGGGGACGGAAGCCTCATAGCGAGGCTATACCATGACTCTGTGACACTCCCATTGGCGACTCGGCCACTTGTTCTCCATAACTTCACCTTTGGCTGTGCTCACTCTGCCCTCGCTGAGCCTGTTGGGGTAGCTGGTTTCGGTCGTGGCGTGTTATCCTTGCCTGCACAGCTCGCTTCTTTCTCTCCTCAGTTGGGGAACCAGTTTTCGTACTGTTTGGTGTCTCACTCGTTTGATTCTGACCGAGTTCGTAGACCAAGTCCTCTCATTCTTGGCCGGTATAGTGAAAAAGAGAGACGTGTTGATGCCAGTGTGAAACCTGATTTTGTGTACACCGAAATGTTAGATAATCCAAAGCACCCGTATTTTTACTCTGTTGGATTGGAGTCTATCTCTATTGGAAAGAAGAATATTCCGGCTCCGGAGTTATTGAAAAGGGTCCACGGCGACGGAAGCGGTGGCGTAGTGGTGGATTCTGGGACCACCTTCACTATGTTGCCAGAGAAGTTGTACAACGCCGTTGTGACTGAGTTCGACAACCGAGTTAGTCGATTCTTCGAGCGAGCCAGAGGTATTGAGGACAAGACAGGGCTTGGTCCGTGTTATTACTACGACAAGGTAGTGAGTGTGCCTGGTATGGCGTTACATTTTGTGGGGAACGGATCGACTGTGGCGCTGCCAAGGAGAAATTACTTTTACGAGTTTTTGGACCGTGGTGATGGGGTGGGGAAGCAGAGGAACGTTGGGTGCTTGATGCTGATGAACGGTGGAGATGAGGCGGAATTGAGTGGTGGTCCTGGCGCCACTCTGGGGAATTACCAACAGCAGGGGTTTGAGGTTGTGTATGACTTGGAGAAGGGAAGGGTCGGGTTTGCCAGAAGGCAGTGCGCATCTTTGTGGGATAGCTTGAACCAGAACTAAAGTGCGCAGGGAATTAAGTCACACGTACAGTGTACTTTTAAAATGTAAAATTGTACATTCATGGTAAATTAATTAGCCTCCAAAAATGAATTTAAAAAAGAACATAAATAAAGAAAAGGGCTGAGAGGTTATTTGGTCTGTGTATCTTTGTGTTCATAAAAAGCGTATAATATAAGGGGGTTGTACATCCGAATTAGAGCTGAAGAAAGACCTTGCAAATTTGGTTGAAGAAGAAGAAGAAGAAGAAAGTTCGCGTCTATGCAACTTGAGAATTCAAATTCAATGGACACATCGTTATTGCAAACAAGAATGAAATTCGTCCTTTAGGGGAAAGGACAAACGACATTTTCCATTCGGGAACATCTCAGTACTGCCGCTGGTCTTAAATTTGGCAATAAAGATCCGGGCCTCCGATTTGGACCATTCTTTTGCTTCTTATCTACACTCATATCATCTGATCTGTTACAAAAGATCTTTGTAATTTAATAGGTCCAAGGCGATCCACGGGTAGAAGTTGCCCTCATCTCAATTCAATGTAAAACACTGTTTGGTTCAGGATCAGGATCCTTAAAAAGCTTGTAGCGTGAACCCTCGGGCAGAAAATGGATAAAGTTAACAGAGCTTCCGCACCGGGCAACTGTAGCCCTCTTTTGTACCAGTGACAAATCGATGTCTCTGAGAATTCTTGTTCTTTACGTGAATTTTACAACTTTGTAGCCAGGCTTGATTGACGTATACCGCCTACTCGAGCGTAATTAGTAATTACTAGTATGAGATTGTGAAGGCCTTGCTAAACAAGTAGGCTTATTCCTGTTGATTCCTGTGAAGGCGGCTCAATAACTCGACCACTCATGGGGTGAAAAAAAAGTTGATGACAGTTGTTCACGAATCTTTTCGTACCCACCTCTTCTTGACGTCAGTGATGGCGAGAAATGAACATTTATTTTGGCAATGTGTGACATCAAGCACAAAAAGATACAATTATTTGAACTGATAACTCATTAAACTTGGAGCGTTTTTTTAAAATGATTTAATAAACATATTTAATTTATATTTTCTTAAGTACTGGATTAATCACGAACAGCTCTTAGTCAAGCGGGATGGGGAAATCTAGGGGGACAATCCTTTGAGCTGAAGGATCTGTTTGACTAGGAGCGTATTCATTAACAACTAATAATCACGAAGAGCAAAGCTAGAAGTGGGGTCCATGATTAAACGTCGCAATATGGAACAGGGCACGCCGCCAGAAAAAAAGAAAAACACTCATAAAAGGTTTTTGCCTGAATGTGTGACGTAGGAATCTGTCTGGACACAGCTGGCATAGTTGTTGGCCCATACGTGCGCCTCCTACCCTAGATACTTCTGCATCCACGTTTCCCATTTTCTGGGTTTCTGCGATTATACGTGTTCGCTTCTGCTTACATTTTACTTGATAATTTTAATTATTGTTCTCAGTTGTTAATGTTAGAATTAATTAATGGACTACTATAATCACAACACTAATTCCATATGATTCACCACAATTGAATTGCCTAAT
>JAOSBN010000178.1:39458177-39478732 GCA_027563595.1 Erythroxylum suave | reverse complement strand
ATTTCTCAATTGATTATGCTCTAAATTCAAATGGATCTTGGTTGATGGATGTGGGATTACTGCATTTATGTTTAGCAGTTAACTCACATTTTCTTTAAGTTGACTTCTAATACGAAGGGCAACTCTCGGTCAAACAGCAAACATTATCAGGGTATGCGTTGGTAGATCACATAAATTGACACAGAATTTTTTCACTGTCACTCTTAAGCTTATTGGATATTCGAGTTGAATTGCCTACTTATCTACAAATAATTCTATAAGAAATTAGAGATAAATAAAAATTAATTATTGTTTAAATTTTAGATATGTTAGTAGAAACATAAACATTCTTTGTATAGGCATCAACTCTTAAGACTAGTTTTTTTAAAATTGAAATTGACACAATTATAAAGTATACTTTAAACAAGATTTATAGTTAAATAAATTTTGATATGAGATGCAAGGACAGACTACCAATCATTCTTATTTAAATTATAGTATTAAAATTAAAATATCACTATCTAATAATTTATTGTCCAAATTTATTTATTAAGACTATATTTAGATCTACGATGCAGTGAAGATAAGTATTTATCCATTATAATTTTCAAACACAGTCACATGTTTGAATCTACAGGCGAACAACTGGAGGTTGAATAAAAGTGCGGTGTTACTGCATAAATCGATAAGTAAAAAGAAGGTTACGGTAGGGAAATGCTTGTGCGGTAGAAATTCTACTTTCCATTAATAACCTTCTGATAATTATTATTTTCTATTATATCTTCAACTAATAGAATGCAAATCCAAAATATCGTCTTCTTCATTTTCTCTAGTGCTTTATGTTCCTCGTCCTCTTGGTTATCTTTTTCTTTATTTCAACTTATTCTTTTATTATTTATAATTTTAATTATATAATATTAAAGGTACTTAAATTTATGAAATATTCCAAGAACATTTTGTTACTATAGAATTGTAATTAATTTAAATTATGATTTTTCAATAATATAAATAAGCACATATCAAGAAAAAGATAACAATGGATATGTTATATATTTTATTATTTATAATTTTAAATTTATACGACTAATAATATATATTTTTAATTATTTATATAACAATTAATAGTTTATTAAATCAATAAACTTTTTAGTCATTTCATCTCTTTTCAGCAACTGCAATCATACTTGCCAGAGACTTTTTTTTTTCCGTTTCAGCAATTACCAAAACAACAATCCTAAACATATAAGCACTTATTGAGAATAAGTACTTATCATTTTAATAGATTAATTTCAGTAGGTTATCAACTACCACCACTTCCTTCAAACCAAACCGAAGTTGAACCTAAAAAACCATAACGAAAAGAAATGTTGGAACTTGCACAAATCCGATTAGATACTTCTAATTTTTTATTTTGATCAAATATCCCCAATAAACTTAAATATAAAACAATTTCAAACTTTGGATGTATAAGTAATAACACAAACTAATTGTGAAGATAAAATTTAAAAATTTTCAGTTAATATAATATTGAGATTTTATTAAATTTACACTATAACAAACAATACATTTGGTGACGAAAATAAACGTCGATAAATAGTAATCAATCGTCGCAAATAATAATTTATGAAGAAAAAATATTATCGCCCAAATTGTCACTGAATCTCAGTAGTAAAACAACATCCACGATGTTTTTTCAAAGTTGTGGCCAAAACATTTTTTTGACACAATAATTCATTGGTAAAAAGTATAATCGACGAGAATAATGAACGTCGTATATAATTTTTTGCGATTTTTCTATTTTGTAGCTAAAAGTTTTTCCCTGCTAAACTATATTAGTAGGTAATTATTTTTAGTGACGATTTTATTTTGATAGCAAAATAGTTTTAACTACTAGTTTTTTGTTGTAGGGAAATGTTTTTAGAGACGTCTTTGGAAACGTAGGTAAAAATATTGTGATGATTTTGATTTTGGTAGCTAATAGTTTTTTGTAACAAATTTGGTTTTGTAGCGAAATAATTTTAGCTACTAATATGTGGTTGTAGCAAAATGCTTTTAATGTCATTCTTGTATACGTAGTTAATGACTATTTGTGACGATTTTATTTTGGTAGTTAGTAATATTCAATGACAAAATTTATTTTTGAATTTAAATATTATTATAATTGTTAAAAACGAATTTATTTTAATTTATTACAATTTTTAATACAGTTTGAAATATTAAAATTATTTATTTTATAATTAATGATAGTGACATATTTTTTAAATAATAATAAATTAAAATAAAATAAACATTAAAAATGTAATGTATTTTTTAAAAAAATAATTACAAGTCATACATAAATTAAGATTCCTCATCATCGTCACTGCTATTGACATATACTAAGCCTAGTAATTATTTTACCATCTTTTTAAGCTTCTTAAATTTTTTTACATTACGATTTAACTTGTCTTATGTACATTGTAACTTATCTTTTGTACATTGTAATTTAGACTTCAGTGCCTGATTCTCCTTTTGAAGCGTCGTGACATATGCTGGTCGTGATGAAGAGGCACCAACATGCCTAAGGTCATAACCAAGACCTTTGATATAGCTCGATCATATATCAAGGACATTATTGCAAATGTTATCGACATTGGGCTGATTTTCCTCAGCCAATGACGTCTGCAACAACTCTTACATCTTGTCTTGCAATTTAAAACAGAAAATCGAGTTAACTAAAAAATTATTACTTACTATTACATAGAAAAATAAATTGTAATATTAATGTATTTATACTTACATAAGTATTTTGTGCCTCTTCAGATGTCTATCCTTAACCTTCCTTATAATGTGTGTGCTTGTACAGTGTAATCCTATCACACTCTTGCCCTTGAAGTTGTGTTTGACTCTATAATATGAATTTAAAAAATTATAACCAATTAGAATTTATTTTATTAAAAATAGAATAATAAATTGAAAATGTTACACTTACAAATTTTTGTCGAACAACGACAAATAATCCGGAGCTGGTGTTATGAGAAGTCTTCATTTTTGCTCTGTTGGCCTTGGCTTTCTCACATTTTCCTAAATTAAGAAAAGTAGTTATGAGATTATAAACATAATTAATGGAAGGAAATATGAAAAAAAAACCTGAACCTTCGCTGAAGACCAATAATCACACATTTCATTCAAATTTTCTTCAGTCACCCGTTCCAGAACATGTCTCCTTGCCTCTTCATCGGAAGGGAAAGACTGATAATATTTATGAAGTTGATATCGATGATCCTTCACCCTTTGTTTCAACAGTGAACTAACACTGTTTGAAACCTCAGGCGTATCGATATCAACAATATTGAGCTTTATCTATGAAAAATACGTATAAGTTAAGTTATTATTTTAGTTAAGTAAAATCACAATACATATAATGAAATGAATTGAAATATTACTGAAACTTTATCCAAAGCATTTTGCAGCAAGTTGTCTTCCTTCAACTGCTTAACATGCTGAAGGTAAGACAACTCATTTCGAACAACGACGTCCAACTCAATGACCAATTTTGCAGCTTCGATCTTATCCACTAGGGGGCTTTGTGTGGGGTCAATTGTCACTGACAGCTTGGTATTCATTGTAACATTCATCCATTGCAACTCAGCTCCTTTTATCTTACCTCTACCTCGTTTTCTGATGTCAGTATTGGAACCTGAAAAAAAAACATAATGAGAAAAATACACTAAACATGTAATGAGAACATAAATGTAAATATATTTGGTTATCAATAACAGACCTGAAGATCTCTCATGACTACTAGATGATGATGGTAAAGGTTGTTAATGACTTTTCTCATTCGATGATGCAATTGTTGGTTGTTTTGTGGGAGAAACTTCATCTGTCGTTACCACCATCTTTCCTTTGTTTCTACCAAGTGCCATTACAATCAACCTGTGTAAAACATCAACAACATAAGGCAATTATCTTCTTAACATTTCAAACAACAAAAACAATTTATTTACAAAAATCCTCATGGTCAAGATTTTGAAAATCAACATCCGCAAAAACATAAGTGAAACATTAAAAATATACTTATAGTCATCGTAAATTAACATAACTAAAACATCAATAACGTAAGGAAATTATCTTATTAACATTTGAAACAATATAAACAATGAAACTTACATTTAATCATCATGATCAAGATGAAGAAAATCATCATCATTAAGTACATTATCGTTTGATTCTTCATCACTAATATATTCAAGCAAAGTATTGTCATTGTTATTGAAGTCATCCTGAGTATAGTCTTCATCTGTTTGTAAGATAAGATGGGGTTTGACTTTATCCAGTTGAACTATGTTGGGCTCAACATCTCTCCTATGGAATGATGATTTATCTGCATCTATACTGGAATGCCTTCGTTATTGATCTGCAATCCAATATCTTGATAGACTTCATCAGCATCCTCATCCAATTCACCAATATACCTTTCATAAAAATCAAAGACATTCCTTTGTTGAAACTTGTAAATAACCTTCCAATCGCTATCAAACATAGTATCTTTGACGTAGAAAACTTGTTTGACTTGACTTACAAGGACAAAAGAATCATTATCATACCATGTCTTACTAACATTTATACTAATAATATATCCATTCACTCTTATGTTAGCTAGATCAATCCATTTGCATTTAAGTAGAATAACCTTCTTATCCTTGATGTAGTGCAACTCTATAGTTTCAGATATGACACCATAGAAGTAAATGATTTCGTTGTCATGACATCCTTTAACGATAACCTCACTATTTTTACTTCTAACTCGATTATCTCGATCTTGTATATGATACCGCACCCTATTAACAATGCAACCTGTGTATTTTTCCTACAAATATGAGGCTCATATGCCAAACTATATAATGTTGTTGTTGTTTCTTGTACGTTACAGTTATGTAATCGTATTATCTATACAACAACTTAAAAAAAATATGAGGATGATATGTATTCTCATATTTTTATAATATGCAATTAATACGAAACTTACTCGATTTCTAAACTATGATACAAACTTCTGCCTGTGTCTTTATTCATCATTAATGATCCCTTTGTTGCGAATCTTGTCTTTGTGCTCTCTATTGAAAAAAAACATAGTAAGATCTCAGAGTTAATGAAGGAAATTGTAATATGATTGTTTGAATGAAAAGGAATATATGTACTATATGTATGTATCGATGTTCTCGCAATTGTTCAAAATATACCAATGGGCAATTTCAAAATTGTCTTTAGTTAACTCCACATATTTACCCGCACCAAGTAACCTAACTTTTTGGGAGAAAATGGACAACCCACAATCCTCATTAAAAGCAAAGTTACGTTTTGGTCTATTAAATCTTGCCTTCACATCAGTTAAGTGAACAAAAAGTCAAGCATTCATTTACTATATAAGTCTCTGTAATAAACCCCTTTGGCCGAGCTCTATTACGTACATAATGCTTAAGAGAGCATAAATACCTTAATATAAACAATTGTAAATTTAGGAATTGTTACAAACAAATAATATAGGAAAAACTTGTTGAATTTAATATAAATTACCTTTCAATTGGAAACATCCATTGAAATTGAACCAGTCCACAAAGTTTTGCTTCATATGGTAAGTAAATTGCCAAATGAACCATAACATCAAAAAACGATAAAGGGAATAATAATTCAAGCTTATATAGAATCAATGTTATATCGTTCTTAAATTTATCAAGCTCTTCAACTTTAAGTGTCTTACAACATAATTGCTTAACAAACTCTCCCACTTGATCCAAGGTACAGGCACATCTGTTGACAAACATGTACGTATTCCAACAGGAAGTAGTCATTGCAAAAGTACATGACAATCATGA
Organism: Erythroxylum suave; assembly: GCA_027563595.1. Taxonomy (NCBI): domain Eukaryota; kingdom Viridiplantae; phylum Streptophyta; class Magnoliopsida; order Malpighiales; family Erythroxylaceae; genus Erythroxylum; species Erythroxylum suave. The sequence goes on along the minus strand of JAOSBN010000178.1, from coordinate 39,472,895 downwards.
CTTTTCAATCCTGACACTTTTCCCTCTTTAACATTCACACAATGGCTTATATTAGATGCTTACCCATCAGGAAATTTGACTTATTGGAGAAACTGACAGAATGATTATTTCTCACTTTTTGACATGTTGTAACAAGCAAGAGGGATACAGTATGAATCATCATCTCTTCATCTCAAATGTAAATCTTTTCTAATATTTATGTTTTCCAAGTCTAGTCTAGCCTTAATAATATCTTTGGATTTCCCATCAATTCCCATGAAAGTCCCTAGAATGGCCTCACAAATGTTTTTCTCAATATACATGACGTCAATATTATGCCTCAATAGTAATTACTTCCAATATGGCAAGTTAAAAAATATGCTTTTTTTAGTCCAATTCAGCTCAATATCATTTCTCTTACGCTTTCTATTACTTGGGTGTTTTCCCAGGTGTAATGTCACATAAATGTGACAGCTAGTAAACAATATCATCATCCGATAACTGTAGCGAAGCTTCACCTAACTCAATCGTGCCATTAAACTATTTACTTATTCTCCATCTATGTCCATGTTCCAAATAACAATGATGACCCTATAACATATTTTACATCGTATCTTTTGTGAATATGATTGATGATCACTGACAGGACAAGCCATATAATAACCTTTAGTGCTCCACCCAGAAAAATTCCCATAAGCTAGGAAATCATTTATAGTCGACAACATAGCATCATACATTGTAAATGTTGCCTTCAACAACATCAAAAGTTTGTAATCCATATTTCCATAGATTGTTTAAGTCATTATTTAATGGTCGCAAGTAAACATCGATGTCTTTACCAGGAGCAGCATGTCCTGGAATAAGCAAAGACAAAAACATAAAAAACTCCTTCATACACTTCTATGGAGGTAAATTATATGGGACTAGAATCACCGGCCATATGCTCTATGAATTACTCATATTACCGAAAGGATTAAATTCATATGAGGCCAACCCAAGTCAAACATTTACATGAGAACTTTCTATCAAGCTCTTTCCAAGCCATTGAGTTTGCTGGATGACATATAATGTTGTTATCAATGCATTTCTCTTTATGTCACCTCATATCTATGGCTGTTTTTGTTGACATAAACAACCTTTGTAATCATGGTTTAATAGGAAAGTATTGAAAGATTTTCATTGGTATCTTTTTCCCTCTCCCATCATCCACCCCACCACCTTGATGTACCACAAATAGGACACTCTTGAAGTTCTTTACTTTCCTTCCAATAAAGAACACATCATACTTACAAGCATGAATAGAAATATATCCCAATCCAAGGTCCCTTAACAGTTTCTTCGCATCATAGTAAGACTTCAGTAGCTTATATCCCATAGGTAATGCATCATTTAGTAAGTCAATTAACATGTCAAACGACTTGTTACTCTATTTATTATAAACCTTCAAAACAACAACTTCACAACAAATGAGGGTTGAGAAAAATTAAAGCACCCCATATATAATTGTTCTTTAACAACTTTCAATAACTTCCAAAATTATCTTCTGTCATCATACTTCCAAAATTATCATTATTGTAACTGTCATCATAAGATGTATCGACATTTCTACTACAACTTGCTTCCTTAAGTTCACCATGATAAAGCCATAGACTATAGAATTTGTCTATGCCTCGGATGAGCAAGTGATTATATACCACATATTGACTTTGGAAGTCCACATTTAAGAAATCAATGCATGAACAACGAGTACTACATTCATCACCCATTTGATCTTTTACAAATTGTATTAAAATCTTAACTCTTTCTACCTATTCGGTTTACCATTTTCGATAAGGCATCCAACTCTTATCCATTTAGCTATACAATATAAGAAGATAATAGAGTTATAACATGCATTTTTCATTTTATATTACATAAAAAAACCTATGTATAATATTACATGTAGTCAACAATGTTGTATCATATCATACGCACCAATTAAGTAAACAATATACAACAAAATGAAACAACAATTGATATATAATACAATAAATGTTACTACTAATTCGTATACCTGATGTACAGTTGTAATACAATTGAGTTGTTTATATTGTTGGAATATAATAGGACACTCTAATATAAATTTACAAAGATAGAAAGAAGAAAGGGATTAAAACCGAAACAATTTTCTTGATTTTGGACTAAATATGGTGGGCAGGGAAAATTTTACCTAAGGATGTCACACAAATTATGCGGTTTTTAGCTCCATGTAAAAAGAGGAACACAAAATCTGCAAAATAGACAAAGGATTTGGTGAACAACAAAATCTATTATAAATAAATTGAAAACTATGAATTAAAGGTTAAACAACCTAAAATCATATTTAATATACATAGACATTAAAATAACATAATTTATAAATATCTAAGTTGTGCACAAAGAACAAAGATTAGGATATGCCAATAATTAAGACATGGAAGAAAGAAGGTTAAAGAGTTTCAATTTCGACCCACCTTAAGCATTTATATAAAGCAAAAGTTGTCTCTTTTATGTTACCTAATTCTTGTAGATAGTGGTACTTTTTATACATAAGAGTAGTATTGTTTTGATAAGGTGTTAGTGTTTTTTGTAATAAAATTGATAATTTTTTTGGAAAATAAAGAATTGCATTAGTGGCCACAATAAAGCTTTTTAAGGTTCTTATTAGCTTAACTGTGAATATTAAAGTTTCTAAACTCAATCTTAAATTTGAAGGTAATGTAAGTTTCTAAACTTTATCTTTGTCAACCCCTATTGTCAACTTAAAAGTGTAGCATCCTTGTCGAAATCATGGTAAAGCAAAGGATTAGTGGAAATGAAAATGAAAGTAGAACATATATAACAAAAACATATGTTTTTATCTATATAGGATTTTAAGCTTATCAATAAAGCTTTCTAAGGTTTTCTTCATGGGCTTTCTTCATTTTCTTTAGTTTTTCTTAAATGTTTATTTATATATAAAACTATATTTTCAACTTTTATGATGTTTGGAATTATGTTTATATTAAATTGTTAGTGACTAAAATCATATAAGAATAAATATGAAGTAATTATGTTGTTTCATAAAACATATGAATTTAGTTGAGCATTAGTTAGATAAAAAGATAACGGTTCTAAGAAAGTGAGGAGTTTACAATATCTTTGATATAATTTGTAATATTAATAGTATTGTCAAACATGTGAATTAGAAGCCATTTATACAAGAACAAGAATGCACTAATTTTTGTAATTATAGAATACTATTTATTTATAAGCTATCATAATATTATTATAATAAAATTGATAATTTTTTTGGAAAATAAAGAATTGCATTAGTGTCCACAAGTCAGAATTTTCTAAGGAATAAACCAAAATACAACCTTCATAGGAAGCTCATATTCCACGCTAAGTCAAAATGACATCAAATTATTTAAAACAAATACATATTAAAGAATAGCTATTGCACTAAGCAATAAGCTTATCTATAGATGATAATAAGAACAAAAACACTTGGCCTCCTTTATTAACAGGTCTCCATCTCATCTTCATTCCTTAAAGGAATGAGAGAGTCGATCCACTTGTAAATGACATCTTCATATATGACAAGCTAGAAATCCAATGAAAACATTCCTTTATTGTGTATCATTGTAATCTAAGTTGCATTTCCTCGGTAAATCCTTCCAAAACTGATTAGATTCAAGTTAGAAATTTATAACCTCCTTAATCTTTTTCCTATACATTGGCTGTAAATCATAAATCATTCAAGCCATCCTAATGAAAGAATCCTTGTCTTTTTTAATGCTAATAAAGTAGAGGTATTTGATTTCTTAAGCTAAAATCAACTAATTCATGTGAGACTTAAGGAAAATAGGCTAATTTTTCTATGAATCACTGTGGACATATCTCCCTCGTATATACTCATTTTACTCTACTCCAAAGAACCTCTCTATAAATGAATCTTAATAATTTTTCACGTTCTTTTCTATGCTTATCATCATCGTCGTCGTGCATGTTGACAATAGATTACATGTGAAAACAAGTTAAATTTCAGACAAAAAATGAAACAGAACAACAGGACTTTCATCGAACATCTTGTAACCAGAACATAAAACACACCCAACTTCAACCATCCATTCATTTTGTTCCTTTTCCTCACCATCATTAACACATTTTAATCCATGCAAACAACTCAAGAAATCGAAGAATAAACGTCAACAATTACTATTCAGTATCATACACATTCAAAAACAAACCCAGAAAAATCGAAGAAAAACTTACCAAGTTGAGCTCAACTCCACAACACGATAAATGGGGACAAGATAAGAACAGAAAATTGATCCATAACAGAAGGGGCATTGAAAATTGATTCAGTTTGAGAGAAAAGGAAGGAAGAAACGACGGAGAGGGAGGTGGGGGGAAGGTTGCGAGTTTGACAAATGACGTTGTCCCACCTAAAATTTTTTTTTACCGTTGCAACATTATTTGTCATAAAATGTCAAACCTTTAGCTACAATATATGATAACCGTCACCAATACATTTGGAAAAACTCGAAAAATGACGTAGTTATATTATTCTGATCTCTCACATTTTGCAACGAAACTAGGATTCATTGCAAAATTCCATGCTTTAGCTACTAAACACCTATAGCGTTGCAAAATGTATAACATTTTGCTACCAAGTTGTTAAATTGTTGTTAAATTTATTTCTTTTACCTTTTTCAATAGTGGCAGTTTTCGTCGCCTATAAGTATATTTTTGCTACAAATGTTAGAAAATGTCGCTAAAACTCAACATTATCTTCACTTCTTTAATTTTCTTAATTGATAACATATATGGGTTTTTCCTATTACTAATAACAAAATGAAAAATTAATCATCTCACTTATATATACAATTGTTCTTGATTTGCCTAATTTTTGGGAATGACTAATCTTTAAATATAATTTGTTAGAAATGGTTTTATAATTATATTACAATGTCTTCTTCAATTATTATTATTTATTTTGATTAATTACAATAATTAAAATGTTTAATTTTTTAAAATAAGTTTTTTGAAATTATATTAATGAAAATGTATAATTGTCCGAAAATTGTAAGTCAATTTTATTTTATTTGAACAGTTAACAATTTAGGTTCCAAATAGTTTTCAAATGAATAATTTAAATTTTAATTCAAATTATCTTTTATTTGGAATAGGAAAATAAATTTATTAAAAATTATTTATGAACCAGTGGGGGGTTTTAGGGAAAAACCATTTATTTAGTCGACAGTCGCTACATCTAACGATTGTCGCCTAAATATAATAAATCATAGCAAATTAATTAATACTACTTTCAAACAACAACAACAAACAGTAAATGACATCGTTTACCTAAACTAGAAAAACAACGTCGTTTTGTATTAGGTTTTCAAAGACAAAAACATAAAAGTCTACTCCATTCTCGTTCAAGTCGTCAACACCAATCCAAAATCCTCTCGGAGATAACTTATTTGGGTTTTGTGTTCTGCTCATCACTGTCGAAGAATGATTATTCACTGAATTGGTATTATTCTTTTGTTCTATTGTGAGTTATTGTGATTATTCTTTTGTTCTTTTGTTCTGTTGTGATTATTCACTAAAACCTTTTAGGTGTTTATTATAAGTTCTTAATTATGCATTTGATGTATGAGTTGTATTTATGGTTATGTTTTCAAGATGATTTACTGTCTATCTTTGTTATTTCTTTAAGTATGTCTCCCCATCGACGTTTAACGCTTAATTTCAGCAAAGCTTTGTTTCTGCATTGATGAATTTGTTTCAGAAGTACGTTACTTTTATTCATTTCCATTAATAGTAATATAGAGACACATAGATAATACTATATTTTTGTACATAAGAACATAGTCATTTCTATTTTACTTTAAATTCTAAATTTTGCATTAGATACAAATTACACAATAATTTTTTGAAATTTTAGTAAGGGTAACTTTCATATCAGTAGGCACATTAAAGATGTATAAGTGCTAAACTGGACTAGTTTTAGTTGTCATTGAAATTGGAGTTAAACATATCATCATTTTATTCTAAATCGACTTTTGCAGAATTTACCTCTTAACATTATTAATCAAAAAAGTCGACATGGAGACTAGTTATGGATGGCCTTAATTCATTTTGTTGGAAGGAATATGGCAAAATTGTCCCTACTGAGAAAACCAACAATGTAGAAAAAATCTCCACTTCATATACTAATTATCGTTTGCCTTCCATGATCGATCTTCTGCCTCAAGGTGTTTAGTATCATCCGAACAACATTATTTTCCTTCTTATGTACATCTCATTTCCTTTTATGAAGGTATTATATATATATTCACATTTGATGGTTTATATTACATGTTGTTTTAAGCTTCCTTGAGTCTCGAAGATGACATAGATGGCCATGTAGGCGAGAACGATGTCACAACAGTCCATAAAGGATTAGGGAAATCACTTTTTATGGAAATTTTGTCAATTCCACATACTTCATCTGCTCATTCACGTATACATGTCACTCCAATTTCAATTCACTTAACGGTTTACTAATACGACAATATCTAAGTTTTATACTAGTTGTATTTTAGGTACTAAATCTAGTGACTCATTCACTGTATCTTTTACAAGTTTAGCTATAATGGAAAAGCTGTTGGAAGAGGGCGTGAAAAACCCTTCACTTAAAGGAACAACTGTTACTATTCTAATTGGTGCGTTCGAACGTGCAAGGACCCTTTTGAGAAATCTAAACATTGGGGGCTCATTTACCTTTATAGACTCTCATGTTACATGGAATCCAAATAAATAATTTTATCATTATCATTTAGTAAGTTAATCAACTAAACTCAACTTTAAAGTTTATTTATTGTTGTATCTGTAATAATTTGTCAAACAACATATCTACTATTTAGGAGTCAAATTGCGTATTATTGAATGTGAACTGTTATTGTTCTGGTTTTATGATTGTATGAATTGGGTAAATTTTAATTCAAAGTTTGTACTAATCTATATATCATATTATTATATTGATAAAATTATTTAAAAATTTTATAACTAATTTTTACAATGTTAATAAATACTGATGATTAATTAATACTACTATTTAACACTTAAAATTATGTTGTGTGAGTTTTTTTTAATAATACATTGTAAACAATCAAAACAAATATTCTATAAAACATATCTTAACTATTGTAGATTATAAAAATATTAGTTTATTAATTTGTGAAAATGTCAACCATTTGGTGATGATTTCAAGAAATCGTCATTGAGTGTGCATCATTTAGTCAAGAAATCGTCATTGAGTGTGCATCATTTAGTGGCGATTTCTTAAAATTGATATTGAATGCTTGACATTTAGTGACGATGACATTTCGTCGCTAAATAGTTAATTTTAGTAATGAATTCTTTTAATTGTCACAATATGTTATCTTTTGGTGATAATTTTTTTCGTCGCAAAATAAAACTTCGTGAAAAGGGTATGTTTATTGTAGTGTTATTAACTAAATGAAGTATTAATTAATTAAAATGAATTTATTAGGTTGCAAAAGTTACTAATTATCATATGTTAATTTACGGATGTTTATTTTATTTTTATTACTAATAATAAAGAGTATGAGTTTAATTTTTAATACATGATAAGAATACGAACTTATTTATACAGTAGAATTTTTAAAATTCTATTATTAAATTTTAAATAAATAAAAAGACTATTATATTTACCTTATGTGGAAAGTGGAAAACAGTGAATACGGACCAATGAAGCCATAGCTCCTCGGCATTATGTCCCGTTTTTTACCAGAAAAAGGTTGGCATGTCTTTTGATTATCTTCCTAAGTTTATGCTCCATTTTGTTTTTATCACGGCTTCCCCACTTTTTTATGAGTGGATGTACGGTGCCTAAATGAAAGGACCTAGAACAGCCCGAGTCAGTTCGTCATCTTTCTCGGGCCATGACGTGGGTTGTTTTAAATTTAATTGGCAGCTATACATCCGCTGATGATTTGATGTTAGAATTGGTGGGTTACCCCAAGACTCAACCAATCTGTGCTGCCTCCACCACCACCATCGAAGAAAAGGGACAAAGCACTTCAACGCTTCTGCTTTCGGCCACATATAGACAATGAGATGGGCCATAAAAGGAGGGTCGGAGTCGTACCCTCTTGCTGATAATGATTTCTTCTCGTTTCAGTGAATCATTTTGAAGGACCCTACAGCTCACTTGTTTCTTCTTAGCAGCTAGGGATTCGTTGAAGATTATATTACATGAGTAGCTCACCCTTTATGTTCAGCTTTTATGCCAGATAATTTCAAATCAGTACTCATTGGCAGTAAAGTGCATAAATACCAAAACTTGGCTGCACCCTCGACACCATACAACTCACACATGACCAAGTAGCCTGTATCAGCCAAATCCTCTGGAACCGTACGCTGGCAAAACATCCAACACTTTTTTTTTTTAAAAAAAGGAGACTATCAAAATCTTGGAATTGATTTAGTGATTCTTTTGCTTGCTTGCGATACATTCATATGAATCTTTTTTTTGTTATTTATATTTTACAGCCATATCTTATCATCTTCACATAATCCTAGATCTTTAACGGATGCAATCGCAATTATCACGGGAGTCAACAATCGATGTTCATTCATCCTGCCCGATCCTATATACAGAAATGGAAAGGAAGATTTTGGCAAGATTTTTTATGGAAATTTGAAAATACAAGCATGCTTATCTCGTGTGTGATTTAAGAAGGAAACATCATGTGCTAGTTGTTTTCAATCGAGGATTGTGGTGACTGGTTATGGATTAACCTCGTTATCTGTGTAACAAGAGGAGTTGATTGTTGTAATGACGTCTGACTCCAAACTTGGAATTGAGCTCTATGAATGTATAAAATTTCAGCATCTGGGTTGGGCCAAACAAAGCGCATCATCGACTTCTCTGATCCTTTTGTGCTGAAGGACCACACTTTGAATCCAAGAATGAAGATGCCGATAACAATGGTCCGGCCTGGGCACTCTTTCAAGCTACTCCAACTGGCCCCCCTTAAGTGAAAATTATGGGAACACAAGTTTCTTTTTTCTTTTTTCTTTTTTCTCGTTGTTCCAACTTAAAGAGTTGTTTGATTCTACTTCATGTTTTTCTAGTAGTTTTTATTTTTTAGTAGTTTTCATCTTTTATTTTTATATTTCTTTTAAATAAAAATAAAAAACTCTTTGATTGTTTACGTTAATATAGCTATATTTTTATTACCTAATAATAATTATATATTCAGCAAAATTTAAAGATAAATTATTTTTAATTAAATAAATTTATTTTAATGTCTTATATAATATTTATTAATAAAATTATTATATTTTATTTAAATAAATAATTTAAAATTTAACATCTTATTTATAAATTAATATTGATTTTAAATATTTTTGATTATTAAACAAAAATTTTATTTTAAATTTACATATTTTGAAGATATTTAAATTTAATAATATTTATAAATAATTATTAAAGTAAATTTATTTAATTTGATTACCAAAATTAAATAAATTTATTAATAAAAATTAAATTATTCATGATTCATATTAATAAATAATTTTTAGATAAAATATAATATTATTAAATTATTTATAGTTCTTATTAATAATTAATATATTGCATAATTAAATAATACATATTTAGTTGATAATAAATCAAAATGTGAAAAAAGAATCAGAAAACAAAAAACTATTTTGTATAGTTTTTATAAATTTTTTGAAATCTAAAAAAACTAAGATAAAAAACATAAAATAAAATTTTCAATCAAAAAATTTTTTTTTACTAAATTTAAAAAATGAAAAATAAAAATAAAAACAAACATGTGACTTTTCTATGGTACATCAAAATATGTATAAATTTTGCTTATCCTCCATTGTAGCAAAAAATTGCAAATGATAGATGGAAAGTTATTCCCCCCAGCACAATAATGATAAACCGGAGCCACGTGCAATGCCTTTTTTTTTTTTTGGGTGGTTCCTTAGCGACCAATCAATTCCAAGGCAAAGGTTCAAACTTGGAAACCAACTATGAATGACAAGGTATCAGCCCGACCTGCGCAAGGACATGGAGTCATTGTCCACTCACGTAAAGAATAAAATATAGCTATTTTAATTTTTATAAAGAATAAAATGAAATAAAATAAGACCTGTTTTTTATCCATTTATAAAATATTAGAAACTATTGCAGCTTGACGCCTTCTCTGAGCAGCTCTTAGGCCGCTCTTCAAGTTTTCTGGCTATCAACCCAACCCTACATTTTACTTCAAGTGTTACCATAAACTATATTTAAGTAGCACGTGGTAACAGGAGACAAACCCTGTTCCTATACTTTTGATTTGGATCATTGCATGTACGTGTTGAGTTGTGTGGAGCTGAAACCTCATGTCTAAGCCAACGGAAGGCTGTAGGGAAATAATGATATCAAGAGGTAGTGGTGCAGACGTTGAAGATTCTTCCATCTGTAAGGTTTTCAAGTTCACCAAAGGAAAACCAACTAAAATTATACACCCGCCAATTGAGTCACATTGGCTTCTCCCTCCTCCACAAGAGACCAAAACTTCCTCATCTTCATCCACTTCAGGCATCAAATCCATGCTGGCGTATGCACCGTCAATGATTCGGGACTCCTTAAAGAAACTTGGAAGGAGCAAAAGTATGCAGATAGTCCTGGAAGGAGCTCATGATCCAAAAGATGAACAACTCATAGATAGATTCCGTGAATTTCTCTTTGTTGAGGGTATCTTACCTGGGAAGAACACTGACTATCATACTCTTCTAAGGTAAGTTCAATGGCAAGAGTAATTTACTATTTGTAACTCAGATATCTCAATGCAAGTGCTTGTAATGTTTTACAATGCCAGATTCCTGCGAATGAGGGACTTCGATCTGCCAAAAGCTAAGGAAATGTTTATAAACTATCTTAAGTGGCGTGAGGATTACAGGGTCGACGCAATTCCACAGGTTACTCCAATCTATTGCTTGCCAATGCATGACCTAAGAAAAGGAATGGTCTGAAGTTTATCATTCTGTTTTTTCTTTCTAAATTTATGAGCAGGAATTCAAGTATGAGGAGTTTGCAGAGGTCAAAAAATGCTATCCTCATGGATATCATGGAGTCGATAGACATGGAAGGCCGATATATATAGAAAGGATTGGAATGCTCGATCTTGATGCGCTGCTCCAATCAACTACCATTGAAAGATATGTTAGGTACCATGTTTCAGAAAAAGAGAAGACACTGAAATCGAGATTTCCTGCATGTTCAATTGCAGCTAAGAGGCATATAGCTTCCATAACAAGCATTTTGGACGTTAAGGGAGTGGTGAGAGCGCGTACCTCTGATACTGCCAGCTGAAGCTAACTGTGTTCAAACCTGTTTAGCGAACTTCTTTGAGTTAAATATAATCGCAGGTTTTGTAAATTTAGGTCCTGATCGTTGTGATCTTGACTTTGATTAGGGTATGTCAAATTTCTCAAAACCTGCAAGATATATCTTCATGGAAATTCAGAAGATAGACAGCAATTACTATCCAGAGGTAGTGAAAGCCCTTTTTTCATGGATGCAGGTCTTCCAATCCAACTACAGTACTTGAATTCGGAATAACTTGTATGACAGGGCTTCAGTACGAAAAAAGTTAATATTTTTTTTGAAAGAAAAGCATTAACTGACTGACCAGTTGGTAGAATATGATTAAGCGCCACTTGCAGACAAACTTTTTATCCATGTTGTCTCGAGGTAGATCAAGAATGAGAAAACATTTGAGACAAAACCTACTGCTCTTCTTTCACTATTAATTTATCTTAAACTTAAAAAGGATGGTCATGCTAAGGATAAGCACTTTAGTTCTTTCGATTATGCTGACAGTATGTAATTGAAATTCAACAGACTCTGCATAAGCTCTTTATAGTTAATGCTGGATCCGGGTTCAGGATGCTATGGAAAGCACTCAGGGCCTTTCTTGATGCACGTACATTAGCAAAGATTCAGGTGACTTTCACATCTTATTAATCACAGCTTCGTTGCTTTGGTTAAACGTTAAAGTTCTGTTTCAGGTGCTGGGGAACAACTACGATAGCAACCTCCTCGAAATTATTGATCCAAGGTGGCAGGTTTATGTATATGATAAATATTTGTGCATTCTGTCATGACTAATGAAATGCCACAATATAGCCTTTCTATGTAATAGCACTCATTAATGCTATAACGGTACAGTAATTTGCCAACTTTTCTGAGTGGGAATTGCACTTGCTCTGAGTATGGAGGCTGTCTTTTTAGCGACAAAGGTCCTTGGAACGACCCAGAAATTGTAGAAATTATTGAGGTTATCTTCTTCGATGAACTCAAGGATTTCTTTGACATTTTCACTTCAGTTAGCTTCTTTTTCGTATATCATGAACAAACTTCATAAAAAAATTTCGTATCTTGATTGCAGGCAGTTTCTGCAACAGAAGATGTGTTCGATAATGGAGAAATTTCTGAGGAGGCTCAGGTAAGCAGCACAGACCTTAATGACCTTCCTTGAAATACAGCTACAGTGATTAGCAATTTCTCCATCGCCGTCCTTTCGACCAATACATGTTGCAGCCTTTGTTTAACAAATTCCCGTGATGGGCAATGCAGCTTAATGGCCAAAATGGAGCTGTCCGTGACGGAACTGGTGGCAAGCTGGAGAGACAGAAGATTCAGGCATTGAAAGCTGCACTTGAAGATACCAACAAGGTAGGTCATATTTGATCATGTTTGGATTCTAAGTTAAGTTTATATCATATATGATGGTATGTCTGATTGTGATGTAGAAAGTTCAAGCATTGGAAACAGCTCTTAAGGACACCAAGAGGGTGAGTTGAGAACTTCTTTATGGCTATGTTGGTCAACTCCTGTCGTTGTAAGGATTCCCTTCTCTTGCAGATGCTTAAAGAGCTCGCACAACACTTAGCAGCGCTCAAAATTTAGATGATGGTATGTATGAATGGCTGAGAAATCATAGTTGACTTGTTCCATGTCCTTATCATGGCCGCATTTAGCTCATTTGGATCTCTGTCGAACTATTAAAGCAGCCAATTCCCTTTAACTTTTTTTTTCTTCTTGAAAATGGAAAAGTCGATTCTGTTTATACACTAATTTAGTTGTTACATGGCTCAGTTCATACATATATATAGGTATCATCACTTCCTTGTCCATTCAACAGAAATTGATATAAATCTATGATCAAGATATAATTTGGAAACCTACAACAAAATAACGAATTGAAATAAGTTTTGGGGACCAAATCATTGTATATCATTGCAGATGCACGTGCATATAGCTGGACTTGTTCAGAATTCTCAAGCCCTAAATGCTTTCGATTGTCACCTAATAGGTTGGTTCCAATCGCCAATCAGTTAGTACAATAAAGATGCATGTAATATCAAAATTTCTATTATTATTTTATATATATGTTTGGGCCAACTATACCAACAAGATAGGCATCGATATAATCTTAAAAGGAAATAAAATAATAGAATAATTGCTTTCTTTTCTGTAGGGATATTAATTTTGGCCTACTTGGCTTGGCCTGACCCAATTTTGGTTTGAGTTGACTAGGCCACACACTCGGCCGGGCCCAGCCTGTAATTCAATCGTAATTTCAAAAATGATGATGTTATTTTACTCTTTTTTAAAAAATAAACTTACCTTTTTAGAAATGATGACATCTAGAAGGATTATACTAATTCGAATAATCAGCTTCAGAAGCCTTGACAGAATGTTCTTTTTAACGTCTAAATATCAAAGATTTCAGCATGGATGATTTGGAAAATTAAGCAATGACTAGTTGAAGAAATTGTCTACTTAAAAAAGAGTCACTGCATTTGAAAACAACACACAAGACTTGCGAAATATCTTAGAGCATCAATATTCTTGAAAGTTATATCAAACTCTTTGTGCTTTATAAAGTGATATCACTTTATTAAGAGATATTGTTAAATTCTTGATACATTTCTTGTTGAGAGCTTGTAGAGGCTAGCAAAATATTACTAGTATGGAAGGTTGAAGAACCTTGAAAAATATATACTTGTGCGCTTGAAGAGGCTCGTTTAATTATTACTTAATTTTTATAGCGAAATACTCAAGTTGGATACTTGGAGACTTGACATTGGCTTCGTTATAAGCCGAACCATTATAAACCTACCGTGTCATTTTCTCTCTCTTCTTTGCTTTTAAATTTTCACATTATAAGCTTTCAAGAGGCTCCTTCAGTTTTTCAATAGGCTCCTTTTGTTTTTATATCGCAAGAGGTTTCTTTTAAAAGTTAGCAGGCTCCTATCAATTAAACAGACTCCTTTCCTTTTGAGGGCTAACAGGCTCCTATCAATTAAAAAAGCTACTATTGTTTTGAGCTTTAGTAGGCTCCTTAGATTAATTGGCTTATTTCTATTTAAGCATTAACAGGATCCTTTCGAAAAGTTTATAGGACCCTTCTATTTATAAATTTATTTTGTTTCAGCAGGATCTTATTGATTTGAAAGTATCTTGAATTTTTTACACACAATTCACCCCTTTTTACGTGTGTTTGCTTTATCATTTAGTATCAAAGCAAGGTTTCACATTTATTGTGTTTTACAGCATGTTAACTGGTCTAAGACGAACTGTTGTGGGGGATTTATTGAAACCCTTGAATTCGGAATATGGTAAAGTAGCTCCTGGATGGGGAACTACCCCTTTGA
>JAOSBN010000178.1:39403842-39451177 GCA_027563595.1 Erythroxylum suave | reverse complement strand
GAAATCTCAGAAGGTTTCTGAGGACTGGACGTAGCCCACGGTTTGGGGTGAACCAGGATAAAATCTCTGTGTCCAACAATTTCTTAATTCTCTTATTACTTACGTGTGTTCTGAATTAAGCAATTTTTAAGGAAGAGGGTAAAACGAAAAAGTATACACAATTCAACCCCCCTTCTTGTGTGTTGATTATCATTGTATTAAATTGTGATTTACTTCACCAACTTCTACTGCTAGCTTTGGTGAAGCTCATATTTTTGATCCCACTCCTACTGAACTTGTCTCTATCTCTTCTGTGCCTAGATCTACTACTCCTCAACTTGGTTTTAAAGATCTAGAAGTATTTGGAGTACATTGGATCATCCATGATACAGATTCATACAAAGAATCGGCTCAAGTAATAAGACGTCCACAAACCAGAAGAAGTCTTACAAAGTAAGCTGATAAAATTTCTAAACAAAAAGAAAATCCTGATGCTAAAAAGAAGGAGGAAGAAGAATCTAGAAAAAGAAAAGGGGAAGAAATAAAGAAAGGCAAAGCATATGTGACTGAAGATACTATTAAAGACCTTATTGAATAGAATGAGTTGTTTCATGAAGAGATGATTCCTAAAGAAAAAAAAGGAAAGAAGACCAAGATAGCCACACAAAAAGGAAAGACATCAACACCACAAAAAATGTTTCAATCAAAGGAAGCTGAAGTCTGCTATAAAATGCAGTATAAGAAAAAAAAGGTCGTCGTTGGGCAAATCTTGCTTCCCATGATGTTTGATGACATATGTATATATATCTTTTCTTAATTTATTATCATTGGTTGGGAAAATTTTCTGAAATTAGGTGAAAAAGTATGTGATGAGCTAGTTAGGACATTCTACACACACATGAGAAAATAAGAAATTGATGGAAGGTTAGCCATTGTCTCATGGGAGTATGAATGTGAAATTTTAATTTCTGAAGAAATTTTAGTATATATACTAGACATAACTCCTATAGGGAGAATTGATTTTCCTGTCATAAGTGAGATGTCGATGATATAGATTTAATAGAACTTGTTAATTTCATATGCCTTCATGCTAAAAACATCCAAGATGCGAGACCTTGGAGCCAAAAATTAGATTTACTGCCTCGATGCCTTGCATCGTTATCAGCTACCTCAATCTTTCCAAGGAGTAGCTCTGTTGAAAAGTGTAGTTTGTTGGACACTTATGTAGTGTACAATTTGCTAAAAGGGAACAAATTTCATATTCGAGCAATGATCTTTAGATTTATGGAGGATAAGGGGAATAACAAGAATACCGTTAGTTGTTTGCCTTATGGAATGCTGCTCACCAAGACTTGCACCCATCGTGGAGTACCTTTTCATAATTTAAATTGGTACGCACCAGCTAAGTTTCATCCTTCTATTTTCTAACAATTTGGATACAAATTACAAAACAATGTCTGGGTAGACAAAAGATCAGAAAGAGTAGCAGAACACTTAGATCCTACTCCAGACAAACAAACTCCTACCCTTCCTCAGGATGAAAATAGTGCAAATCTCTAACACCAACTAAAGGACATTCAAGATAATCAAGAACAAATGCGAGAACAAATAGATAGCATGCAAGATCAGCTTCTTGACATGCAAATTTTGCTCAGAAAAGTTTTTGAATCTCTTTAATAATTATGTTGATATTCTTGCCTAGACTAGTATTTCATACTTATGATATTTTTTTGATGCCTTCATTACTCTTTCCCTCTCTTTTTTTTGATAATGTCAAAGGGGAGAATTAATGATATACTTTGCCTTGATGATATATTTTCAATATTGCTTTGATTGTTATTAGTGATATATTTGCTATTAATATTGCTGAACTTGTGGAGTTTAAATCTGTGATAATCAAATGATAGGCTCCTTCTAATTATAACTGTGAGTAAAGCTTACAGGTATCTTTTGAAACCGTTTATTAGTATTTGAATTTTAAAAATATATCTATTATTATTTTTCATCATTAAAAAGGGGGAGATTGTTAGCTCAAGATTTATGATTAACAATTTTGATAATAACAGTATAATATTTCAAAATCCAAATTGTATTTATTTCTTTATATAAGCTACGATATAATTCTTAAAAGGAAATAAAATAATAGAATAGTTGCTTTCTTTTCTACAGGAACCTTCTTTATAAACTTACCCTTTTTAGAAATGATTCCATGACATTCGAAAAAATCATACTAATTTGAATAATCAGCCCCGAAACCCTTGACAAAATGTTCTTCTTAACGTCTAAATATCAAAGATTTCAACATAGATGATTTCGAAGATTAAGCAACGATTAGTTGAAAAAATTGTCTACTTAAAGAAGAGTTACTGCATTTGGGAACAACACATGAGACTTGCGAAATATCCTAGAGCATCAATATTTTTGAAAGTTATATCAAACTCTTTGTGCTTTAGAAAGTGATATCACTCTATTAAGAGAGCCTGTTAAATTCTTCATACATTTTTTATTAAGAACTTGTAGAGGCTAGCAAAATACTACTAGTATGAAAGGTTGAAGAATCCTGAAAGATATACACTTGTGAGCTTGGCTCGTCAAATTACTACTTGATTTTTATAGTAAAATACTCAAGTTAGATACTTAGGAATTGGACTTAAGCTTTGTTATAAGCCGAACCATTATAAATCTATTGTGTCATTTTGTCTCTTTTGCTTACTTTTAAATTTTTGCATTAGAAGTTTTCAAGAGGCTCCTTCAGTTTTTCAATGGGCTCCTCCCGTTTTTATATCACAAGAGGTTTCTTTCAAAAATTAACAAGCCACTATCAATTAAACAAGTGTCTTTCTTTTTTAGAGCTAGTAGGCTCTTATCAATAAAAAAAGCTCCTATTGTTTTGAGCATTAGCATGCACCTTTTTATTAATTGACTTATTTCTATTCGAGCATTAACAGGATCCTTTCGAAAATATTATAGAACTTTCTATTTATAATTTTATTTTGTTTAAGCACAATCTTATTGATTTGAAAGTATCTTGAATTTTATACATACAATTCACTCCCTCTTGTGTGTGTTTACTTTATCATATAATAGTTTGTAAGTTTGATTTTTTATGGAACTATTATTCTTTTGGGAAAAAAAATATACAAATAACTTGGTATTGGGCAATTTTAAGAAGGGATAGTACAACAAACAACTACTCATAATCAATGAAGCTAATAAATGTGTATTATTATAATAATAAGTCACGGATTTGAATTACGGAAATATCTTATGTATAAAATAAAAAAGTTACAACAATTAATAAACCTCTCCTAACTTAGTTTGAATTTACAAAATAACAACAGTAAAAATGTTTTGGCTGTTGGCATGTGGGAGATACTGGCTGCCCCCAAAAAAAAAAAAGACAAAAACAAGGTGGGTTTTAGCGAAAACCAAAAAGGCCATGTTTGGTTGTCTTGGGACCCATTAATGATTATGGCTCTTCGTCTGCCTTCTGCCTCAGAATTTGCCAATTTGGGGTCCACGACAGTTGAAGTTGATTGGAATTTAGATTCCTAAGAGGTGAAGCGTTCAAATTTGGTTGAAATGTCCCATTCCCATTCGCATTTGGCATTTGGTGATGGTGGCTGTTGGATTTTGCGGCAATTTATTGACAAATTGGGTTGATAAAAGAGCCACACGCAACATTGAAAAATTTTGAGAACGAAAATGCAGTCTCCCCTTCCCTAAACGCTACACTTTTTAGTCTACTTGTGCAATTCAGGGCATGCCCTTAGCATATCTAGTATTGTCCAAATTATACCTTTTTTTCTAGTTAATTTGTTTATGATTAGGTAGAAGTTTCCCATTTAGTGCATCTTTTGTAGCTTAAATCATACTTCTGCTGCCATTAAACTACCAATTGCAAAATGGTATTTTTGACGTTTTTTGTTTATTAAATTCCGGATTTAATAAATTTCTAGAGTGAGGTTATAACAATCTTAAAAGGGGAATATGATCCTATAACTAGGGCCTGGTGAAAACTGTCCAAATCCATTAAAACCCACCAAAATAACTTATTAGGTGAGTTGTTAAATTACTAAATTATTAATTTATAATAAAGAAAATACAAACCAATAGCATTGATTTAATTTTAATTTTACTCAACCAACTATTCAAACTACGCCATATAATATATATAACTAAATTAATTTAAGAATTGTACTTAGTATTTAATTATGGGCCTGCTTGGTTTCACAATTATTTTAAATTACCTATTTTTATTTTCAATTTTAGTAAAATTATTATTTGGTGGAAATTTTATTTTTGATTTCTTATTTTTATATAATTTATGAAAACCAAAAAAGTCATTACAAACTTATGATCGTTATAATTTAATTGTTTAATAATAATAAATTATTAAATTATAAAATAATTTTATATTTCATTTTTACCTGATTATTTTATGATTAACTCCTATTTAGTATGTCATTATTGTTGTGGCAAAAATATAATTGAATTGATATTAATAACTAAATAAGTTTTTTATGAAATAAAATAAAAATTACAATAAAACATAAAGTAAAATCAAACTATTATAATTTTAATTTTAATTGAGATTATTTGAACGAAATTAAAATTTAAATAAAAATATGAAAAACAATATATTTAAATAAGTTAAGCCATTCAAATAAAATTGAATTTATTTTAATTGGTTTAATTTGATTAATTAAATATTAACTCCATTGAAAATTTTCTTATAATTTTACTATAGTTTTATTAAATTCGCATAAATTATTCATGAACTAGATAAAAATAAAATATTATAAATGTATATATATGGGAAAATGATAAAAATTATGGATTCACATAAAGATATAATTAAGGAAAATATATGATTATTTCTATTTTTATGGAGTCATTAAGACCGGATGTTTATTAAGTTTGAATAAATACATTAAACTTCAAATATCATAAATTTTAAAGATCACTGAAATGGCAATTATAATAGTACTAAATAGAGAGACCTATAAAACTTAAAACAACATAATGTAATTATCATCAATCATTACATCATTTAATCGTTTATTGATCATTATGCCTTTATTACCCAATGATCGACCCTAAGCTTCTGAAAGAATAATGATTAGATCTATTTTTCACGAGTTAGACCGACTGGGTTCCAACATCATCTAAGGATTATATATAAGATTTTTAATAGAATCAAATATAATGGAATGATTTATAATATACTAAAACGTAAATGAGCGTAATATTAGAAATTGTTGATTAGGAATAATGAAAGGATTTATAATTTAACATAGTAAAATGTTGTTTGGAAGAAAACTTTTATAACGTGTTATGGTGAAAAGTTGTTCATAATTTTACATTTTATCATAAACTCTTCAAATTGAAAGTTTTTTATTTTTCCTGTTTAAGATAAAGTAAGAACTTTTTTGTTTCATTTTGTTCCGTTCTATTTAAATATAAACCTTTATCTCAAACGATAAAATAATATTATATTCTATTAATAAACCTCCACCTACAAATAGTTTAAGGTAGATAAGATGGTGTGGTTTTTTTAATTTCACAGTACAAAAAAAAAACTATTTTACTTTTTGGTAATAATTATTTATTTCAGAGCTAATAATTTTGTTTTATAAATTGATTAATTTTTAATAATAAAAGATATTAAAATAAATTAAATCAAAAAATTAAAAATCGAAAGAAATTTGACGAAAGCAGTTAAGATGACCAAAACGCCCGTCTTACTCTTATTGCTGTTTTAAATCGATGAAAAATAATGGTTACTAATTTGAAAGTTTTAAGAATTTAGAGAAGGCTAGGCTGAGCCGTCTCTCTCCCCCCCTTCCTCTCGCTCTTCCCTTTTCATTTCCCAAAAACCGGTTTTTCGCATTACAACTGATTTCTCAATCAGATACGTACATATATATCGTTGTTTTTCCTTTTTTTCTTTATTTAATTTCAAACATTTCTCCTTGTCTTTTTGGGTTCGTTCGAGATGAGTACGGGAGAGCTTCTCGGTATAGAGCCTGTAGAGCTCAAATTTCCATGTGAGTCCGTGGATCTATGTTTTTTTTGTTTGATTTATTGTTTTTGTTCATTGGATTTGATTGTCTTGGTTTTGTTTTCATTAGTCGAATTGAAGAAGCAGATCTCTTGTTCCCTTCAGTTGTTCAATAAAACCGATAACTATGTTGCTTTCAAGGTAATCATTGCCTTTTACTTTTTCTGTTCATGGATCGTTTGTTTTCTTTATTCTATTCTATGTTACAAGATAAGAAAAGTATTGTTTGGTTGCTGGCAAAATGTATTAAAAACAAAAAAACAAAAGGAGACGGGAGACTTGAGTCCTGAATCCCTAAGTTTTTTCTTTTCATTGGGAAACAAATGATAGAATTGCCATTCCAATATTCAAATCTAGAATTTGAAGCTTCAGATTCTGAATATTTCGTCCCTGGAGTTCAGTTTGGAATTGATCTGAGAAATGATTATTTAGAGTTGGCTTTTATGTTGCTTTTTTCGGAATATTGATGTGCTGGTGTTTAGGTCAAAACAACAAACCCGAAGAAGTATTGTGTCCGGCCAAATGCTGGGGTCGTGTTGCCTCGGTCAACTTGTGATGTCATAGGTGCTATTATTTGTTATTCAATTCACAGATTTTGTGGTATTTTGTAGCCATTGTTAGACATGTATGATGTATATATCTATTTTTTAACTAGACTTTATTCATTTGCTTAGTTACAATGCAAGCACAAAAGGAGGCTCCTCCTGACATGCAATGCAAGGACAAATTCTTACTTCAGAGTGTCAAAGCAAGTGATGGCATAACTCCAAAAGATATCACCACAGAAATGGTAATTTTTGGGTTTAATATGCTTGGGTTGGGTACTTGTGAACTTTGGACATCTGATTTATGGAAGTGTCATTTTGTAGTTTAATAAGGAGGCTGGGCATGAGGTCGAGGAGTGCAAATTGAGAGTGGTTTATGTCTCTCCACCTCAACCTCCTTCTCCTGTTCCTGAAGGTTCTGAAGAAGGGTCTTCACCCAGGGTTTCTCTGTCAGAAAACGGGAACATGAATGGAAATGAGTTCTCTAATGTCAGTACTTTGAATTTCTCATTTGATTAACTACTATGTATTGGAAGGATTTAATATGCTGAGAAATATTGCTGTTGTGCTTTATGTTGGTGAAATTCAGGCTGCAAGATCGTTTGGTGACCGGATCGAGTCTCAGGAGAAAACTTTGGAGGTAACTTTCACCATTATTTGGTTTCTCTTTTTTCAGGTTAATTGGGGGTGCATGCTAATAATGATTAGAAAATTGAATTTCCAACTCTGATATATACATTTCTTAATGATGCTTACCACAATTTTAAGAACATTGGTGACTTAATGGTTGTCTTTAACTGAAAGTTTTGGCAATATAAGCTGACATTAATTGTGGCTTAACATAAAAAGGATCCTTGGCAAGAGCTATTCAAAATTTTCTAGTCCTTGATATGATCTCGTTTCAACAGCAGATGGTTTGACTTTGCTTTCCATCATTACTTATGTATTGCCATTTCTGGCTGGAACCTGGGAAAACCTGATCTTTGAGTGTAATAATGCCCAGATGTGAGTTCCTTTCTGGTGCATTGGAGAACTCCCAGCCATTAGTTTCTATTGATAGAGTATCAGCCATTAGTTTCTATTAATAGAGTGTCAATATCAACCATTAGTTTCTGTTGATAGAGCGTCAATCTTTCTATTTCTTTCGCAATGTTTGTTGGCCTATCACATTGTGAAAAGTGTTATATCTACATGACCTGCATCTAAAATTTGAAGGATAGATATACTGAATCTCTGCATCGAAATTTTGAATCCTTAAAATTTGAGTGCTTTACTGCGCCCAATCTGGCATTATGGCTGATGAAAAATTTCTAAATTAGTTAGCGATCTTTTTTCTTTGTGGTCTCTATGCATTACATTGCACTCCAGTTAAGGAATCAGTACGACTAGGATCTTCAGGGAGTGCGTTTTCTTTGGGGAAGCGGATGGTTTATTGTGGCCAAATCAGCTTGTTATAATTGAGGACTACTGCAATATGATAATTAAAATCTTGCCCTAAAGGGTGAAATTGCGTTCTCTGCTGCATCTCTTGTTCTCCAATCTTCAATTGATTTGTGATTTATTAGGCATCTTCCTTGGTTTTATTTGGCAATTAAACTCCAAATCCCTTCCAGGAATTAGGATGAGTATTTAATTTGAGTGATCTAGTAAAATTTTGAGTTATACAGACGTTAGTGCATTTTCTGTCTGATGTTAACATACAGAATATAAAAGCTTTGAATGTTTTCCTTCCGTGGCAATACTGTGTCCTTACACATCTTTTCTGCCGTTGCTCTAAGAGAGGAGATATTTCATTGATTTTCTGGTGGAAATATTCTTTGTATTCCATCTTATTCTGTAGTCTGATGCGTTTTATATTTAATGTACACATGATCACTTCTTTGTCTTCTACAGTTATTATCCTTTGTAATATATCTCTTGATTTTGAGTTTTGTAATTCAAACCTTAAAGCAATTTTTTTTTTTGAAAAAGTCCTAAAAGCAATGTTGCCATGCCTTATTTGTACAAAGTTCTCTATTTCTCACTCGCTCACTCTCTCTCACACACACGCAGACGCATAATTGGGCTTAATTTTTCAGTTAGTACTAGGTGATGTTCTTTATTGTTGCTAGATCACTAGTGGCAATACCATGTCCTTACACATTGATCAACATATTTTAACTGCAGGCAAAAGCTCTTATATCAAAGCTGAACGAAGAAAAGAATAATGCTTTGCAGCAAAGTAACAAGCTTCGCCAGGAATTAGTAAGTCATTTTGTTTTTACTTTATTTGAAAGACCAATCTTTTGCTTTACCATTTTCGAATAAACATTACAAGCATGTTTTATGTAGTTGTTTCCATTCTTGTTACGCCACTTTGATGTATTATTGTTCTTTTTCAATAATCAGTAGCATTGTCACATAGTTAAATTAATTGGCTGCTTTGATTGGACATACATAGAGGTGTTACAACATGCTTCTGGTAACTTTTATGAGTTACTTCTAATGCTCACAGGTCTGATAGATTGAACTTTGGGTGTTTGACTTTCCAATTTTTTAAGAGTTCCAAACAGTTCTCATCCATCCTATCACCATCTTTGCACCATATCTAGAGAAATAGAGCCCTATTTCTTGATTCCTAATCTTTGTTTCTACACTAAAGTGACAGATTTAACTGCTATGACAGTGCTAAGATATTAAACTTCGTAAAAGATTTTTTTTTTTCCTTTAACTATGATCCACTTACATGATGATATGGTAATGTTCAGGATCTCCTGAGACGTGAAGGTAACAAGAACCGTGGTGGTGTCTCTTTCATGTTTGTCATCTTTGTCGGCTTACTTGGCATAGTTTTGGGATACCTCATGAAGAAGACATAAGCTGCTGTCCCATCCAGTTCTATAGCCTTATTGTTCATGTATTTTTCTTTTTTGTTACCGATCAAAGAAAGGTAATGAGAGGGAAAGAAGCTGAAAAGCGAATCAGGGTCATTCTTATCCAGCTTTATGGAAGTAGCAAATTCTGTTAGGTCTGTGTTCTGTTCAATCCAGTAACCCCATATGGTTCCAATTTGACATGCATTCTTTTTGTAACTTAAGAGAAATTTCCATCTTTTTACTTTTTTAATTAAACTTGTTACGATTCTATGGAGTGGTCAGGCACTTGTGATGTAAAACACTTAGATAATCTGCAACCTTAGTTTTTCTGGAATTAAAACTGGTTCCGGCTTGACCTTTGCTATTGATATATTTCTTGGGGATTTGATGCTTATACTTATTGGACCTAGGCTGGATTTATCAGACGACTCTCCTCTTAACCATTGGAAACTCTGATTTTCCAATCAGATTCCTTTTAACTATCAAAATCGCGAATTTTGATGTCCGACACCAGAAGTGTATATGTAGAACTTACAATCTCCTTCACTCTGTTTCCACTCTTCGCCTATCAGGAGGAATTTGGCCCTGCCTCGTTGTCCTAGTCTTGTATTGCTACCTATCGGGAAAAACTAAGTGATGGGTTAGCTAGTTTGAGTTGAGGTCCAACAGTAACGAGCCAGCAAGACCATCAATTCTCCTGCTGGAGGACTTTCTCTGGCCTCATCGGATCTTTGATTGAACATATTATTCTTGTCAAATGTTAACCAGCAGAAAATAATTTAGGCTGAGGCTGGACAATCAAGGTAGAAAAGAAATTTGGATGAAGGCCTCGCATATTGGCTGCGACGTATTAGCATACAATTTATATTTTTACAATCGTTGCAAGCCTTACAAAATTACAATGCTTTAAAAACCGGAATGGCTATTGAACTAGTCAAAGAAAAAGATTAAAGTTTAAAGGTTCGACCAGTATTAAACTGTTATAGAACCGGTACATAATAAATAAAAAATAAAAATCATAAGAATAAGTACAAATATAGTATAAAATAAAATACTTTATTAAAATAAAAATGCACTAAAAATGTCTATTAGTATATAATAAACTAATAATAAATCTAATAATTTAAACTAAGGTTGAATCAATAATAATAATAATAATAATAATAAGTCTATATTATCATTTATTTAAAGACTCATAAAACTTGAAGTAAGTTTAAAGAAAGTCAACAGAGAATACTCTTAACTTTTTTTCTAATGTCCTTTAAATAACTTCTTATAGTTTAAATATTATTTTAACACATTTTTATATTATCTTAAGAAAAATTAATTATATATACTAATTAATAATTCAATTTATTAAAAAAAATTCATGATAAAAATAATAATTAGTTTTAAATAATAATTATTAAAAAATTCAATTAAATAAGGAGATAAATAAAGAATTTAGATTTTGACAAATATAATTACTTAGCGAGATTAAATAAATTTAATATTTTAATGATAAAATAGTAATTTATTTTTAATAATAATAATTAAAATATATATTAATTAGAATGTGTGAGAATTGAATAGAAAATTGAATAAAAATTTATGAAAGATGTCCCTTATTTTCCTAAGCGATGCAAGAAAAAAATTGTATAAAAATTAAGTGCAAGAAAGAAAAACTTTGTGGTGATCCACTCAATTAGGTCCAAGCGAGGAAGGTGGGAAAAATTTGTGATGATCCCACATCTTTAAAAGATGGTGGGTCCCACATATTTAAAAAGATGGCTAAGTTATTGATTTAATTGGTTTGTTAAAGTAGACCGACTGGTTTCTAAACTGGCAAGTAAGGTTATATAATACAAATTAGAATGAAAACTCAACCAGTTCTAAATTCAGGTTGAATTAGTCAGTTTGATCCGATTTTTTAAACATTGCAAAATAATGTATACTATATTCTTAGAATAAAACAAAACTATCTAAACTAATGCAGAGAAAATACGGGAGAATAATACAACTAATATATAATTACTATAATACTCTCATTCAAGTTGGAACATGTAAAGTTGCAAATACCCAACTTGCAAAGAAGGAAGTGAAATTTTTGTTTTCCAAGAATAGTGGACAAATCCGTTAATTGCAAATGTGAAGGAGGATATCACGATAATATTTCTCTTGAAAGAAGCTTCTCTCTAACAAAATACAATCAACTTTAATATGCTTTGTTTATGAAAAACTGGATTTGTAGCAATGTATAATGTTGCATGAAGAAGCTTCTCTCTAACAAAATACAAACAACTTTAATATGCTTTGTTCATGAAAAACTAGATTTGTAGCAATGTATAATGTTGCATGATTGTCACAAAATAGACTAGTAGTTGACTGTTGTGAGATCCTCAACTTGACTAGTAAGCTACGAAGATAAGTGTGAAACTATAGTTTGCTTCTCTGGTCGTCACGAAATTGGAAAAGTTCCAAGTTGCAAATAATAACGAGTAACTTTCTGGTGATAGGACAATTACCCAATCTAAACCACAAAATGCTCGTAGATTGTGATCATAATCCCTAGCAAACAAAATAACTTTGTCGATAACTGACCTATAAGAAGCCTAAGACAAACAAGCGCATCAATGTTCATGAACAAATTGACTGAAGACATGCATTACATATGTAATATCTGGACGATTCGCTGATAAATAGTAGGTGACCTACCAATCTCCTATACCTAGCGACATCTATGAGGGGTGCTATATTTAATGTTCCTAATTTGATATTTGGATCTATCTGCACACTAATTGGTCTCACACCTAACATTCTGGTGTCATGCAAAAATATCTAATACATACTTACGTTAGCTTAAGAAAATTTCTGAAGGTTCGCATACCACTTCAATACTTAAAAAATATCTCAAGTCTTTTTAGATCTTTAATTTTAGAAGGATCATTCAAATAATTTTTCACCTTCGTGCACACGCTTAAATTATTTACAGCTAAAATAATATCCTCTACGTAGACTAATAACCCAATAACACACCTTTGGATTGATAAATGAAGAGAATACGCTATACATAAGACTGTTTGAATCCAAAATCCTACAATGCTTTTAATAGCCTTGCAAACCAATTATTAGTTGCTTCAAAACATATAATGACTAGTGTAATTTGTAAACTGCCCCAATAATATTGGAAGTAAACCCAGGAGGGAGAAGTCTGTTGTGAAAATTGACTGGATTAGAGCATATTCGCAGTTAAATAGGATTGAAGGAATAGTAATGAACACACAGATTTTACGTGAAAAACCCTAAATCAGGGTAAAAACCATGGGCAAGGATTAGAAGAATTTTACTATTGAGAAAATTAGAGAATTACAAGGAGAAAACTACACCCACAAAAATATACAGAATAATTTTGTCTCTCTCTCTCTCTCTCTCTCTCTTCTCTCTCACCTCATGTCTCTCTGTTATGCTCTGCCCATATGATTTTTCTCTTCATCTTCATAGGCAAGAGAAGTGGGTAGGCATCGAAAACGGTGCCTACCATATTTGACAATTCTCCCCTTTGAAGATTTGATTAAGAATCAATCAGATCTTCACATTATTCTTTCCACCTTGCCACTTCATGTTGCTTACGTCTCTGTCAAGCCACACGAGGATTGACACCACATAAACTTGTCAGTGTTGATTGCTTTTGTCATAAAATTTGCCAGGTTATCCGTGGTATGAACTTTTTGAATATCCGTCGTTCCTTCTTCCACCTTCTCACGAACGAAGTGGTATTGAACTCAAATGTGTTTTGTCTTTAAACGAAATGTTCTATTCCTTGAAAGATAGAAAGCACTATGGTTATCACAAAATAGGGTAATATTCTCTTGTTTATGCCCATGTTCGTCCAACAACATCTTCAACCACACTGCTTCTTTACTGGCTTATGTAGCTGCTACGTATTCTGCTTCTGTTGTTAACGTAGCCACAACTAACTACAGTTTTAAAACCCAGCTTATAGCTCATCTAGCTAGTGTAAACACATATGCTGTAGTGGATTTACTTTTATTAAGATCACTTGCATAATCAGCAACAACATATTCTCTGACAGTAAAATCTGATCCTCTATAATATAATGCAACATCTGAAGTTCCCTTGATATTTTTGAGAATCCTCTTAACTGTATTCCAATGCTTTCGACTAGGATTCGCCATGTATCAACTAACTACTCCCATTACATGTGCAATGTCTGGTCTTGTACAAATCATAGCGATCATTAAGTTTTCCACTACTGATGTATACGGTACTCGAGATATCTCCATCCTCTCTTCTTTATTGTTAGGACTCATACTTAGGATAAATTGAAACTAACAAGAAGAGGGGTATAAATTGACTTACAATCTTGCATGTTAAATCGCCGCAAGATCTTCTTCAAATAATTCTTCTGAGAAAGCCAAATCTTCCTATTATTTCTGCGTCGCTGAATTTGCATTCCTAGAATCTTGTTTCTAGTCCCAAGTTTTTCATTTCAAATTTCCTAGCCAATTGTGCCTTCAATTTTTTGGTACGATCATTGTTGGGGTTTACTAATATGTCGTCTTCATACAACAGCAAGAATATAAAATCATCTTTCTCAAACCTCTTGAAATATGCACAAGGGTTTGCATTCAGTCTTTTATATCCGAGGCTCATGATGAAGGAATCAAATCTCTTATACCAACACCTCGGCGCCTGCTTTAAACCATACAGAGATTTGTTCAACCTGCAAACCAAGTTCTCTTTCCCTTTTTTATTCAAAGCCTTCTAGCTGGAGCATATAGATTTCCTCTTCAAGATCTCTATGAAAAAATGTAGTTTTGACATCTAATTGCTCAAGATGCAAGTCAAATGTAGCACACGTTGCTAGGACTACTTGAACTGTAGTGAGTCGAACCATAAGAGAAAATATTTCATTAAAGTCAATTCCTTCCTTCTGAGCATATCCTTTTACTACCAATTTAGCACGATATCGCTCTACTTAATCATCACCACTCCGCTTGATCTTGTAAACCCATTTATTGTCAATAGGCTTTCTTCCTTGTGGTAGTGATACCAGCTCCCATGTCTTATTCTTACGTAGAGCTTTAATTTCTTCCTGCATTGCTACCATCCACTGAAATGCATCTGAACTATTCATTGCTTCGTGAAGAGTTAATGGCTTTCCATCCTCAGTTAAAAGACAGTATCTAATATTTCTCTCCATAATATAATCTGAGTGCCAGCTCGATGCTCTTCTTATGCGAGTTGATCTTCAAGTATCTGAAACATTAGATTCGACTGGTTCTTGCTCCTCATGCTCCGGTGCAGCTTCAGAAGAATCAATTTGATAAAATTCCCTTTCCACCTGTACTGATGTAGCCTCTGAATTCTCTTTTAAAGTTTTAACATCTTTTGTTTGCTCTTGATCCTTATCTTCTATGAAGATAACATCCCTGTTGATAACAATCTTATAGGTAGTGGGATACCACAGACGATACCCCTTTACTCCTTCAGCATATCCCAAGAAAATACATCTTCTGGATTTTGGATCCAACTTTGTAGTTTCTTAGGTATTGAACATCATATAGGCAGGACTTCCAAATATATGGAGGTTGAAATGATCCACTGGTTTACTAGTTCACATCTCCATTGGTGTCTTCAACTCATTTGCAGTTGATGAAGCTCGATTCACCACATAACAGGCGTTATTGATTGCTTCTGCCTATAATTTCTTTCCTAAGCTTGGAGTTCTCAACATCTCTCTTGTTCTTTCCAACAGAGTTCTATGCATCCGCTCTGCTACTCCATTTTATTGAGGAGTGTATGTCATCGTAAACTGCCTTTTGATGCCTTCTTGCTTGCATAATTCATCAAATTCTTTACCAGTATATTTGCCTCCATTTTCTGAATGCAAACACTTGATCTTCTTACTAGATTCGAGTTCCACCCACACTTTGTAAAATTTGAAAGATGGAAACACATCTGTCTTCCTTTTGTAGGAAACACTCAACATCTCCTCAAATAATCATCAATGATTGATACAAAGAAATTTGCTCCTCCTAGGGTCGTAACTGGTGCTTGCCATACATGATGTGAGCAAAGGTGAGCTAGCTATGCCAGTTGGTCCCATGACTAGAATAAGGACCAAGAGACTTAAGGAGGCTCTCCATGCGCATGTGGGCTATCTTTTAGAAAGGATGAAGCAGTCCAAGCCTATTAGAGGAGAGCTTTATGGATCTTAGCCTGCATTGATCCATCTAACTCAAATCCTTGGACCGGATACACTTGGGACAAGAAGACCTAGGCTAATTTTAGTCCATCATTTAAGCCCAAGGAGCATAGGCACCAGACATGTGTTCATTAATTTGGGCATGGGCTATTTTATTCACTTAAGCCTATAATTAGTATCTTTTATTTATTTTTAAGTGTAAGACACTTTTGGGCTGACCCATGTTTAAGTCCAAGTACTCATTATTAATCCTAAGTATAAATAGGCTCATTAGGGTTAGAAGAAAGCAAATTTTTTGACTCATTATTCTATTGTTACCGTCGGTTTCATTGTGAGAGAAAATCGTTTCTCTTCTTCTTGTTACCTTTCGAACCTTCTTCACTTATCAATTGATTTTTCAATTGTGGCGTATTGATAGTTCCTATTTTTCTGGGTTGGTTTTGATCATCGGGATTGCTTGGAACAAGTTTCCAAGAGGTGTCATAGAGATTAGCCTTGCGTATCCCTTAGTTAGTTTTTTGGAATTTACTGTTCATCGATATTGTTAATCACGTACTGTATATCGGTATCGTTCACCACTATTGTTCACCGTGACTATTCATCGGGTACTGTTCAATGCGACTGTTCATCGCGCATTGTTCATCGGGTAATATTCATCACACATTTCATGGAGCGCGTCAATACATCAAAGTGAATCAATTTTAGAATTTTTTTGCTTATGAACTTTGATGTGTTGAACTTCAATCGATGTTGCTAACTAACAATGCAATGCTCACAAAAGGGTAGTGATACCTTTGTGAGACTTGGAAGTAGATTCTTCTTTGCAAGTATCTTCATTCCTTATTCTGACATATGTCTAAGCTTTTTATGCCACGTCATTGTAGATTTGTCATCTGGACTAGTCACATCAATGGATGCCCCTTATTCTTGCAAAGTTACTCCCTTCAGCATGTACAGGTTTGCGACAATCTTCTCTATTTTCATAAATAGCAACGCTCCTTAATCACTTTCGTGATCTTGTTTTGAACCTCAAATATGAAATCGAGATCATTCAGTTGTCCTACAGACAACAAATTCTTCTTTAGGCCCTCCATATATCGCACTTTTTCAATAGTTTGAGTTATGCCATCATACATCTTTAACTTGATGGTACTGATACCAATGATTTTCAAAGCTTGATAATTACAGTTATACACAGATCCCTTAGAGACAGATTCATATTGATGGAACCAGTCTCTTTGAGAGGTCATATGAAAAGTAACTATTGAATCGAGAAGCCATATATCAACAAATCTTCTTTTAAATCCAATAGTCGTTGCCGCTTCACAGACCATTGCACCTCCATTATCTGAAGTATTTGCCTCATTTCCTTGAGGAATAGAATCTTTCTTATTTAGATTCCAATAATCCTTCTTCAGGTGCCCTTTCTTGCCACAATTGTAGCACTTGAAATTCTTCTTACTCTTAGATTTTGATCTACCATGACTATGACTCCTATTTGAGCCACGTTCCACTGATCTTCCTCTCATCACCGCCAAGGCCCTTGCTTGTTGCGAACTTGCCAACCTGTCTTCCTTGCTCTTGCACTGGCTCTCTTCTTCCAGAATAGTAGCTCTAATATTATCGAAGACTAAAGTGTCTGTGTTGTTTGTTAGATTGATGACGAGTTGATCATACGAATTTGGTAGACTTTGGAGTAGAAGTTCCGTACATTCACTTATCTCTATTGTGTGCCCCATCGATATGAGTTGGAAAAATAGAGTATTTAAAGTATTTAAGTGCTCTGTCATCGAAGTGGATTCCGCCATGCGTAAAGTGTACAATTTCCTCTTCAGAAAAATTTTGTTATGGAGTGATTTGGCTTCGTACAATTTTGTGAGATAATCCCAAATCTCTTTGGTCATCTTCTTCTCCTTTATGCTTGACAATACCCCATTTGCCAATGCCAGATGAAGATTTTCAATAACATTCCCGTCCATCTTATTCCACTTTTTATCTATGACTCCAGCTGACAGTTCATTAATGGCCATCAGACAATTATCTTTCTCAAGATAGCCTTCATCTTCAATTTCCACAATGAGAAATTACTCCTATCGAACTTTTCAATCTCAAATTTTGCTACCATTGCTTCTATCACAAATAGAATTTAACTCCCACTATTTCACGTGAATAATACTCCTATGTATGAATAGTCCCCGTATATGTCAATAGTACCATATGTGTGAATTGTACCGTATGTGTGAATAGTCTTGTATGTATAAATAGTACCTGTATATGTGAATAGTATTGTATAATTGAATAGTACTCTACTTGAATTAAAACAATTGCATAGTTTAATGCAAAAATAAATGTATGAATAGTTGTCACCTTTATGGTTACTGTTCACCAACTTTCACTGTGCTCGCCGGAACTTTGAAAGGATTACGCCAAAAAATTTGTCGTAACTTTTTCACCTCGCTCTGATACCACTTGTAGTGAAAATCGACCAGATTAGAGTATGTTCGCAGCTAAATAGAATTGAAGAAATAGTAACAAATGCACAGATTTTACGTGAAAATTTCCTAAATTAGGGTAAAAACCACGGGCAAGGATAGAAGAATTTTACTACTGAAAAAGTTGGAGAATTACAAGGAGAAAACTACACCCACAAAAATACATAGAACATTTTTGTCTCTCTCTCTTTTTTTCCCTCTCACCTCACGTCTCTCTGTTATTTATAGGATGGAGAAGTGGATAGGCACCGAAAACGGTGCCTATAATATTGGACTTCAACTTTGGTAGGCACTATTTTCGGTGCCTATCATATTTGATAATGTATATAAATTCCATCGAGATCTCTTTGCAAAAAAGCATTGTTTAACCCATCTAGTGTAACTCTCATCTTCGTACTGCTGCAACTGATAAAAATGTTCTCATATTCACCATTTTTTTAACTAGCTTATAACTTTCAGTGGAATCTTCTTCTTTGATTTATGTGAACCCTTGTGCCACATGTTTTGCTTTAAATCCTTCAACTAATCCATTGGAGTTGTATCTAATTCGGTAAACTCATTTGCATCCAACTGGTTTCTTCCTTAGTGGCAAGGTAGCAATGACCCATGTATCATTTTTATTAATTGAATCAATCTCCATCCTCATTGCTTCCAACCATTTTGGGTCTTTGGTAGTTTCTCCATAAGTCTTTGGTTCATTACCTGCCATGATTGTTTCTAGGAATTAGGAAAGCTTTGCCAGAGCTACTGAACTTATCATATGAAATTTAATATGTTGTAGGATGAACCTTACCTAGTGTGTGCTAACAAATTGATGATTGTGGAGAAACGTATTTAATACTTGGGTATTCATAATCATCTAAATATTTTGGTAGGTGATGAGTCCTTTGTGGTTGATCATCAATGAAAACAATTAGTTGAATTTCATTTCCTTGGCTCACACTGATACCATCATTACTCTCCATATCTTTGAAACTAAAACGATACAAATTGATGAGCCGAGATGAAGGCCTACTCCTTTGTGGCGATTCTAAACTATAACCTTAAGGAATGGCCATGTCCTCTTGAGTATATGCAATCTTTAGCGGTGAGAGATTTCTCGTTTCATCACTGTGCCCCATTTCATCAGTACTATGAGCTAACATATCATTATGTCCCATCTCTAAGCTCTCCTTCATTACTAAACCCACTTCCCTCTTTATAAAGGAATGCATATTCATAAAATACTACTATTACGCCACCACAGCAACCCACCTCCCAAATTAAAGAATTGGAGCAGATGAGGATTGTATGTTGGAGAAATAAGGTAGTCTATAACTTAGGAGAAATAAGGACGCAAATAATCCTCTCATACAACTACCATAGATATGATTAGTTAATAGGAAGATTGAGTTCAATTCAATCGCAATTAAAGGGATAATTTCCATATTTTACGTATTGTAAAATGTTTCTATTTCAGTTGCTAGTTTTCAGCTTTCCATCTATATCTCTACCGTTAGCCATAGTTGTATATATATGATGTTGATCTTTCAATGTAATTTGCACCCGTTAATTTGAATAAAGTCTTATTTCTGTTCTAATTTTGTTTATAGTATCAGAGCGTTTGTGATCTAAATACACACAACAAATGCTGTTGGATCCCGTTTCTGGAGCCCAACGTTCGGAGTCATACTTGAGCACATTACCTTGTAAGGTCCTTTTTATGGAACCTCATTAGCCAACTTAGGCTCGTCTTCATTCTCATAACATTCCAAAATTTTCATAATTTTAACAGTTAAGATACGATAATCCATTCTTATGCTTATATCCTTAACCGTCACCCTAAACAAATTACTCATTTTTATCTCTTATTTTCATATCAAACTAAGTACATTTCAATCTCCATTTAAGCCTAAATATGTTAGAGAAAAGCATTGGTGGGTCCATAATTTGCATATGTACACAATTTGGGACAATTAGCATAACTTTCACTATGGGTGTCGGATTATGGTCATTCAAGCATGGTTTTGAAGAGTAATTCGTGTTCTACAACTTTTGTGAAGACCCCGAAGAGAAATTCTTGCTATTTAAAGCGTCAAAATTTACACATTTTTAAAACTGTCCCGAGAAGGTCTGCTTAACAGACATACGTCTCTTCAAATGGACATGGACTGGTCTGGGGATATTTTCAAACCCGAGAAGGTCTGCCTAGCGGACACAAAGTTTGCCTAACAGACAGTTACAGGTCAAATTTCATATTTCCAACTCCTACAAGCTACCTATGACCCATCTTATGCATATCCATCATTCCTAACTCATTTTTCTCATCATTTTCACTTATATTTCAACTCAATATCATTTACAATCAATTCATCATCCATGTTTGTCATCATCCCAAAAACACATTCATTCAACTTATATACATTCATCTTAAATTTCTACATATGTTCAACCTCATTTTTCTTCTTTTTTCATATCTAACTTATCACACTATTTCTTCCCATTTCAAGACACCATAGTACTTATGACACTACTTTTTCCCATTTCAAGACACCACAGTACTCTTGTTTTATTGGATCAAAATGGAAAATTTGTAAAATGTCTTGCATACACCCTATGTAGCGTCACTAACTTGTAACAATCATAACTTTCAAGTCCGATCTCCAAAATTTACAAACTATATATCATTGGAAAGCTAAAAGAATGAACTACAACTTCCTAGGTGACATCCTTGTCCAAATCAGCATAGATCAGTACAGTTTTTCCCCTAAAGTCAGAACACAATTTGACCCTTATGAAAAACTTGAAAGTTGCAATGTACAACTTGGAAAGTCACGAGCATAACCATTTCAATAAACTCCCTAATCTCTACTCATTTGACTCATCCCTTATAACTAAGTCTCATCATTCACAAAAAACTTTATCTTTCCTTTTCCATAATATCTCATATATATATATATATATATATCAACGATTCATGTTCGAAGTTCATCAACTCAATTGGATAACTTTTCCAAGTACATCTAATTTCAACTCACATCATGCATACATAATCCATATTTCATTAACAACAAAATAAAAATTTAAAAAACTTTAATGGCATTCCAAGCCACATTACATCATCGATATCCAAAATCCAAAATACAAAAGAAACCAAACTCAATAATTCTCGAAATGCATCTAAAGTCTTGCTTTTACAAAATCTAACTTAATATACAAAAACATTGCAAAAATAGAGTGATGCTTCGACTCTTGGTTATTCGATCTCATTTGCTTCACCTGAAGATGGGATGAAAAGGGGGTGAGCTTCAAAGCTCGTAGGTAACAAGTTTATAAAGAGTAATGAGCAAAACTATTTAAAATGTTTATTGTCATAGAAAATTCTTATTGAATCATAAAACACATGGTTCTTAAAATTTTCAACCAAATTCACAATAAAACAAATCATGTATGCATCAATCTTGTCAACATATCATGAATATATAAACACATCAGAATGATTTGGGTAAGTCTATGAACATTACGAACTACACAACTTGAGAGAGTCCATGAAGGAGCTCCATGCCACTAGCGGACAGGCGGAAGAAGCCTTTAACTTGGTCAACATGCACTTGACATTCTTGAATGGATTACACCAAACCTACATAATATGTAAATCATGAATTGTAAACCAATTGCCTAAATGACACATTTTGAAAAAACTTGTTTTTCATGAGCACGAACTATTTCATATGCAATTCCATCATCATTTCACACTTCATCAACCAAATTCATAATATCATGCATATTGCAATTTATCAAATCATTCAAAAGCAACAAATGTCACAATTATAAAACAATGAAAAATAATTTTATTTTCTTGACTAAAAAGTAAACATAATGGCTCATTATCCAATTATAAACATGAAACCCACCTTAAATTTCCTTGCTTGAAACTTTGCTCAAAAATGCCTCTACTCTTGCTCCTCTTGCCTCTCTTGCCTCCATTTTATCAAAGACAGAATTTCCATTCAATAGGTTTTCAAATTGAAGAACTCACAAGATATATTCACTAAAATTGATCCTAGAATTATTAAACCCATACACTTCTTAAGCTCTTTGAACTAAAACTCTTCCAAAAATCCAAGAGAATAAAATCAAACTTACCTTGAATCTTCACTAAATAGTGAGATTGTTGGCTCCAATGGAAGCTTTAACCTTCCTCTTCCTTTTTCCCTTCATGAACAACTTCAAAATCACTCTTTAAGACTAAGAAAAATCAAAACCTAGCTTAGCTTTCTTTCTCTTCTTTCTTTTCTCTTCAACGACACTTTCTCCCTCTTCTATCTTCTAATTTTCGTTTCTCTCACTTCACTCTCTTCAATTCACGTTTTTCTCCTTCTAATAACCAAGACAACCCTTTCCTCTTCCCTTTTTACCCTTAATGAATGCTAAAAGTCCATTTTACCCTTCCTTATAAGCTTAGGTTCTTTTATCCTTAAGTGGTCTTCCAAAAATGCCCTTTATGAAATTTTACTACCTTAAAACTTTAATTCAATTAACATATGTCATATAATCTTACTAACATTAACATAATAATAACTCCAAAAATTAAATTCATCAAAACTCATATTTCATTTAAATCATGCTTAACAACTCTATTCATTCTAAGGCAAAAAAAATCAACTTCCATGTGTATTCCATAATATATCATGCTTAATTCAACAAAAAAGTTCAGGGGCCAACAAATGCCATGCATCTCTCACAATGTTAGTAATTTTGTTACTCTCAAACTCAAACAAGATAACTACCCCTTATGGCATGAAAAAGTCTTGGCTTTTGCAGAAAGTTAAGATTTAGTTGGACATCTCACCGGTGAAACATAAGAACCTAGTCAATCAATCACCAACACTACTGCCACAGGTGAATCTACACAGGTAACAAAAAAATTATGGCATGGAGGAAATCAGATCGGCTCCTCTTGAGTTCTTCATAGAGCTCTAATTCTTGTGATTCTGAAAGACTGTCAGTCTTCACCTATAGGAGGGCACTTCGATTATGACAAGACTCTATAAAAAATCCACCAAAATTTTCAGTGGCCTAGACTTAATTGAATGGTGAAAGAGTTTATCAAGACTTTTGTGCCATTTGGTAACAAAATAAATATGAGACTTTGAAGCTTACAGGACTCATGCAACCTCTACCAATTCCAGAAACAGTTTAGACAGATGTATCGATGGATTTCATAGAGGAACTGCTTCTTTCCTATGATTACATGGTCATACTGGTGGTTGTTGATTGCCTCTGCAAGTACTACCATCTCATTCCTCTGCGTCATCCTTATACGGCCACAACAGTTGCCACAGAATTCATTAATCATGTGGTCAAACTCCATGGGATTCCATAGTCCATCATCAATGATCATGACAAGGTTTTTGTAAGTTTATTTTGGTCTTAGTTATTTAAATTGCAGAGGACAGAACTCAAGTTGAGCTCCAGTTATCATCCACAAACTAATGGGCATGCAGAAGTTCTTAACATATATTTGGAGCAATAATTGCGATGTTTCACAGGAGAACAACCTCGAAAATGGAGTGAATGGCTACCTTGGGCTGAATTGAGTTATAATACTAGTAAGCATTTTGCTACAAAAATCTCTCCCTTTGAAGTAGTGTACGGGAGACCGCCACCTAAAATAACCCAATACGTGCCGGGCATGATGTAGGTGGTTGTAGTGGACACATATCTCAAAGATCGGACCATCATCCTTCATGATTTGAAGAGAAATTTGCGGATAACACAAGAGCGAATGAAGTTCCAAGCGAATAAACACATAATAGAGTGGACTTCCAAGTAGGTGGTTTTGTTTACTTGAAATTGTAGCCCTACAAATAGACTTCTGTAGCCTTTTGTAGCTCCCTTAAGCTCTCTCCTCGCTTCTATAGGGCTTTTGAAATACTCGAGATGATAGGTTCTGTGGCTTATCGTCTTCGTCTGCCTGAAGATGCCAAAATACATAATGTTTTTCATGTTAGCCTCCTGTAAAAATACCTCGACAATAGGCCACCATCCACTTCTACTTTACCTCCTGTCACTGGTGATTCCATAATTCTACTAGCCCCTAAGAAGATTTTGGAAAAGTGTGTTTCCCAAAGAGGGAAGTATAGACCAGTTATTGAAGTTCATGTAAAGTGGATTGGTAGCTCAGAAGCAGATGCAATATGGGAGAATCTTAGGTGATTTTTAAAGGCCTACCCAACTTTTTTCCTTGAGGACAAGGACTCTGTGGGGCGGATGGACTGATAGAGGAGCAACCTGCAGCTCTCCATTATATGGCCATCATGTGAAGGTTGTGGTCACTTACTTTCTTAAACTAACTTGGTCTTTAGACTTGATCTCGACAGCAGCTTACCTCCTCAACGTGTAGCAGCTTTGTGGGAGTAATGGCTTGATTTTCTATTGCATTTTATTTCCAGTTGTAGGTGGGAAACCCTCCAACATTATTTCCCTTTTTTAGATGTGGGAGTTACACAAATTCAGGATAAACTTTTGTATTTAAAGGCTACTAGATTATGGATACATTTTCAATGAGTATTATCAGACTTACTTTCTTCTATCTTCTTCCCTTCTTCTACAGTTGTTCTTAAATTCTTGTTAGTAGAAGTACCAATCATTGTTTCTATCACGTACTTTAATGATGTCTTAGGCAAAGGATTTGTTTTTTTGTCGCCTACTATTATCCCACTCGTTCTCAATATGTCCACCAGTTGCCTGTTTCTGCACTTCCTAGTCACTTGACTATCGCTCAGTTGCAAGTTAATATATATCTACTTCTCCAGCGTTTGTCCCTCTTATCGTTGAAACTCCCAATGCTGCAGCTGTATCTTTTGTGGCCTCAAATGTTAAGAATCAGACACTTGGCTATTAACTGGAGATGCTAACTTTTAGCAACAAATCGACAATGATAAGAGAAGTGGAGGAGTTGATTAAACAATCTAGTAATCCCTAAAAAACATGTCGAAAGTTACATCCCACTCATTGATGACCTAGCAAATCAGGGTTATTGCTGAGTTTCACAAGTTAGGCAAGTGTTAGAGGTTTACTTGTATTGGAACAATAGCCAAAGCTATGCGTTAGAAGCTAGTGATGTGGATTTTTCTGGCAAGGATGATGATAGATTGTTTATAGGTTGGAGGAGTTGATTGACAAATACCTGATTATGGACTCAAAGAATGAAGGCTGAAAAGCTACCATAAAGGGTGACATGAGATTTAGAATTTGTCTCACTTACAATTCAAGGATAGGCAGGCTCTATATATAATTACAACGAGTCGACTAGTTATACAAGGAAAGAGTATCATCGTTACAGATTACAATCTTGGTGAGAAACCGGAAACTGAAGATGATGTCTAATCTCATGCTAGAAAAGAAAAGGGAATTTATTTCCTTTGCTCCTGTTCTATGTAATTAGTGGTAGCTAGTAGTTAATCTCTCAATGCCTATCCCTATGGCATTATTGTGCATTCATATGAGCAACGTCAAGCTCTTGCTTAACTATGGGAATATCATTAATAGTCTTCTAATTCAACTTCTTAAGCTTTCAATTTTTGGGTGAGAACAAATTAAGGATTACTAAAAACATGCTTAATCTAGGAATCAGGAAGGGTAGTATAAAAAAAAGTGACCCTATTGTTCTTGCAATGAAAAGAAGCAATTTGGATTGTGTATCTCATCAACGAATCCAATGCTATAATTCATTAGAAAAATATTATATGTTATTAAAATAAATAATGTAATAATTACATTTTTATTTATAAATTAATATTTATTTTAATTTTTAGAAAATTTAATTTGAAATTTATAAATTTTGAAAATATTTTAAATTATATTAATTAATTAATTATTGAATTAAAATTATTATGTTTTTAAAATTTAAAATTTATTTCATTTATAAAAATAGATTA
Source organism: Erythroxylum suave (assembly GCA_027563595.1). NCBI lineage: Eukaryota > Viridiplantae > Streptophyta > Magnoliopsida > Malpighiales > Erythroxylaceae > Erythroxylum > Erythroxylum suave. The sequence goes on along the minus strand of JAOSBN010000178.1, from coordinate 39,425,112 downwards.
AATTATTTATAGTTTGTATTAATAATTGATATTAAATAATTAACATTAAATAATAATAAATAATTAAGAAATATATTTAACTAATAGTAAACAGTAATAAAAAGAAAACTACTTTTTTAAATTTTATAAGTTATAAAAATTAATAAATATATATTTTTACTAGATTTAAAAATAAAAGCAGAAAACCAAAATTAAAGGGGACAACTATGAAATATGAATGCAAGAAAGCTATCAAAGTAACCAAAAAGAAATAAGATAACATAATGTTGTACTACAAAGTTGAGATTACAATGTATAGATTGTTATTTTTATTTTTAATGAAAAAGGGCCTGGGCTTTTCGATCTTTAGAGTCCACCAAGCCCAAGTTTCTTCAAATCAAATTACTCGCAACTCGGTGCCTGTTTCCAGCATTTGCTTCGAAGAAAGCATTGTTAGCATAAACCCTGAACCCTTCTCACAAAACCCACATTTCTTCATTTCAATGGCTCTATGGAGATTCAGACCCATGTCACGTCTCCTCTCAAACCTCTACCACCGCTGCCCTCCCTCTTTCTGCACCTTATCTGCTTCCGATGATACCCCTCCGGCCACCGGTTCCAGCGACAATGAAGACATCGTGGCTCTAACCAAGAAAGCAAAGCAATCAATTGCAGATGTCAAAAGATTAGTTAAAGACATTCAGAGCCCAGGTGACCACTTTTTATTTTTATTTTTATAACAATCTCCAATTGTTTTTGCTGGTTTTGTAAAAAAGAAAGAATCCGTTATTTGGGTGTGGTTTTAATTTCAGAAATCATCGATTCGATCTGTGAGGAGTTTTACTGGCACCCGTTTCAAGAGGGAGGAAACGAGCGCCCATACGAAGTGAAAGAAGATGATACTAAGTGGTATGCAAGAGTTGATATGCCTGGAATTGGTATTGAAGGCGTTAGAGTTTGGCTTAATAACAATACGCTCTATTTCAAAGGCGAAGAAGAGGGAAAGAAGAAGGACGACCCTTATCATGTTTCCAGGGTATACTCAAGCAACTTTTCTATTCCTCCTGGACAATACCAGACCGATAAAATCAGAGCCTTTCTGAATAATGGTGTGCTCAAGATTGTGATTCCGAAAGTCAAGCTTGATGATAAGTGTAGTTCTGTAAATGTGCAAGTGGCGGAATGATTTAATGTAATTAGTGATGTTGTTGTGGGATTTTTGTTGTTGGAAATTGGAATCACTATAATCCCCAGCTATTGGGTTGATGGGCTGCTAAAGAAAACCTGAGAAGAACTTCTAATAATGGGGTTGGCTATAAATTTGGATTGAAGTATATCCATCGGAGCATGCTGCTGTGATATATGTTGTAAAAGTCAGATAATTGGTGGATCGATGAGATTGAATCAGGGCCTTTGTGATTTTCTTCCTTTTGTAACTTTCTTTAAGCAATTTAACGGACTCTGACTTTGCACTATGACTACGTTTGTGTAATGTTCAATATCGATCATTGAAAAGCAAGAGGAGTAATAAATTTCGAAAGTCCTCAGCAAGGGGGTCTGACTTTGTACTATGACTTTGAGTTATTCCCTTCATAACACTGTTTGTTGAGGTGAGTTTCCTATACGCTTTTTTGATGAAATGATTTAGTATCAAAACAGACATTCCTGTGCCTGCTGAGTAATAAATGAAGAATATGATCGTTTTAATTTATTTGCAGAACAAGTGATCAAAGTGGGGTTTTCCGTAAGATAGCTAATCAATTAACCGTACTTCCTTGGAAGCAACTTGCTACTAGTGACCTGACAAACAATTTTAGAGGAAGACAACTCTGTTTGGGGGGTCTCTTGTCAGAACTAGAATTACTTCGGTCTTCTTCTTTCCTTCCATACCCAAAGTCGCCCTTCAATGTCACTTGTTTGTTTCGCATGTCCACTGAATACTCGCTTAAACCTGCAATTGATTTAAGAATAAGATCATAAACCATACTTGGATATAATTAGTATAGAGTTGGTTTACACCAAAGAAATTTTTGGAGCACGACTTGATTGCTTAGAAAATAAAGTGCACCTCTCGTAAATAAAACATGGAAACCAACGTGATTGCAATATTCAATGTTCACTTAACGCCAGAACCTTGGCGTATAAGAAGTTGTATTGTGCAAGACAGATTTATTGTGGGTCATGAACAGTTTGGAGGATTCATACAATTTACTGTATAGAAAATGGCGTTGAAATATTATGAATTTGCTGACATGTTTGTTCAATAATAGCACCAATGGCATCTTTGGTTTACTACAGTCATACTCTCTTCTCTATATCCCGAGTAAATTAGAAGCTAACCTGTCATCTTTGATGCAACGAAAGAAACTCTTTCTCGGCATCTAGTGCATCCCATACTTGCAGACATTACTATTACCTGAAACTGGAAATTAGACCAACCATATTACATCCATAAAGAAACTAGTGGAATTAATGATATCAAGAAGCACTACAAGTTCCCCAAATGATCATTAGTAATATCTGCACTGCTATATAATCGTTGATCTGAATGCTCTTTGATAAAACAACAATTGGGTTGGTGTAGACAGTGAGCTGCAGAATAGAAATGGGATAATATCATCTTAAGAGGTCTCAAAGAAACACCTTACTCCACAAAGAACCCACGAGTTCCGCTTCTGGTAGTCATTCAAAAGCTTTAATACTGATGGAATTAGAACACAATAAACTATCGAGCTAATCAAAGATTAACCAGAAGGTATACATGTGAAATGAAACATATGGAAATCAGTTTAGTTGTGAACGGCAAGTGATGCATTGACCTACCATCGGAAGTGTCAAATCTTCCAAGGACATGAGAGACTTATTGGATACAATCATCATAATCAGCACTACCTGTGTTCTTGTGCCTGTTTCACAACACCTATACCTCAGTGATGATGCTAAGCCTTCGTATTGTCAGGATTTTAGTAACTGGATCAACTAAGCTGATGAACCATTGGTACTTATATGAAGCCCTTAAAACCAGCCTACCAATTACCACTTAATAAAATCAAACTCTACCAACCATAGTGAGAAATAGGATAGTAGAATAGCTACTAAGGTTTGGGAAGAATTCTTTTTAAACAAATTAAACTTTCAACTACTTGCTCGTCAGCACTCCTGCTTTCAATAATAGTAGCTTAGTTGGTTGCTCTACAGAAATTAACTGCACGTTACTGCAAGTTTTGAGATATTTGGCTCGTTAAGGACTCCAGAACTTGCTGCTCTGGCCTTGTAGAATGTGGGATTCATGTTCTTGTTAAATTTTATGTATCTCTTGCTAATGTTTCATACTGAAAGCAGATAAGATTAAAAACCAATGCGTGCCTCAGTTGGCTTAGACGAATTGGTTGGTTGAACTAACGGCAAAGTTGGCATGGATAAATTGATACTTTAGATTCTTGTCGCTAGCTAGAGTTTTGGTATAAAAAATTAGACGCACTATGCTCCATTACCTAATAAACAAGTCGAGCTGCTACCCAGGAAGCAAAATGACTGGATCATCAATTCAACGGTTTCAGTGAACAGAGAGGCAACCTTGTCATCGTATTATAAGGTAAATCTCAACTTCAAGGCACAACCTAGGTCATGCCACCTCACATTCTCATAACCATTTATAAGCACGTTCGAAAACTAGAATTATGTATAAGGTGCATGTGTGAAAAGTTTCAAACATCACTTCGTCATGATGCTTTGCCTTTGGATCCTCTTATCACATTACCAACTATAGCTAGAAAACATTGTAACATGGGTACTTACTACTGCATCAAATCAACTATACCCTTAAAATGCAAACTATAATCCTCACTTTCAATGTGCTTCCGATACTGTAAGCCCACCTGAACTTTTGCTTAAACCTTAAAACCATACTTTTGGCACATACTTTGAATCCATATATGATGACATCTGTTATTTTGGAAATGGGAAATCTACGGCCATTGACGTAAATGTACAATCGTTCAATGGTTAACAATGACTAACAGGCTCCAGCTAGGCTGTCCGTTAATTTCAACCATTACCATCTGTCCACGTAACTAAATATGATTTGCACTCTAATCCCTGTGACTAGACGTGCTAAATCTAAAAATTAGGTTAAAAACTTCATCCTTATTCTCTTTTTCCTAGCCTGCGATCACTTCCACACTTGAAAATTCTTTAATGTGGATATTCTTTCTTCTCACAATTTAAATTATAGTGTAACGTCAAGATCGTTTTAGGCTAAAATAATTTATAGATTTGTAGTCAAGACCATGGAAACTGCATCCTGGAAAAAGAAAAACCAGAAGATATAAGCCTAGAATAGGAATTTTAAAAACTCAATGAGCTATTTTGATGGTACAATATGCGACAGGCTCGACGAAATACAAGATAAGCCCGACTATAACTCCTTTTGCACCTCAGCATTTAACCGCAGCAATTTTGACTTGATCTGAAGTTGTAAATCACGGGAACAGGCTGCCAATGTAGGGACTCGCAGTAGGAGTCACGTCATGCAGGGAACTTATAGATGAACATGAGGAGGAATGCGTGGCCCAAAGCTGCTCGTCTTAAGGATTGCATCAGAAAATAATATCATTAAGCTGTACACATTTACCATTCTTTACGTTCCTGTCGATTAGATATGCTCTGTCCTCTATATCTGCACTGAAGCAATTCATCCGATGCCTGTTGAAAATACAAATCACAAAATATTTACCAGTTCTGTGGGGCATCGTAAGAACGAAAGAATATTCTAAGGTTTTGTTACTATACTCACCACTCAAAGTGATCTTCACAACAAATAGAACCCGAAATAATTGAGAGTCCAGCTTTTTTCCTGTGATCGGCCCAAGAAAGTATGATCAATATAGTTCTATATATGATACAATTGAAACCAGTACCTACAAATGCAACATACACCACTAAAAGGTACCACGAGACCTCTATAAAAAATGCATCAAGGGGCTCCAAACAAATTCCATGCTTAATTCCTCTTACATTTGGAGAACAATAACATCTAACATGGAACAGTGGTTCTTTCTCCATGTTCATGTAATCTGTTTTTTCAAACTAATTGAAAAGAAATAGTTTTCAGAATTTAGGTCACAAACCATGTTGCAGTATACATATCGTAGAACTTGTCAAAGGCTTTATCAAAGCAGTAATGGCAAACCAACAGATCCCTTATGTTAGTCACCTTACATGTTGATTTACAGCATTTGACCTGCATCAGTTACGTGATGAAATTATTAAGTACAATGTCTACTTCCTCACACATGCCTTAAATTTCTTTAGCAGCTTAAGGAAAATGTGCACTTAACAAAAGAAGAAGTGTCTAAGCATACAAGAATAACCACATTTGCTGCACAATAAAAGAAAATGGGACAACATTGTAGAAAGCGAATTCAATTAGTAAAATGAAGCTGGAGATAAAATCCAGGTATCCATGAATTAACTTAGTCTGTTGTTTTGGAGCACCAAACAATCTCCTAGTCTAAAGAGCAGTTCGCTGAATAAAAAGTTACCCTCCCACTCAAACCATATAACCACGCATTAATGTTTCAATAAAAAAATGACTAAACCACTGCAGAATGTGGGAAATAGTCAATATAAACCACTAATTTTGTAATGGGACAGCAATGAATAGTAAATTTACCAAACGCCTAAGTTTGTGAGAGTAATATTTCTCATGAGGTGGATGATTTCTGATATGCTCATCCAAATGACCTGCACTGAAATTTAATTGTTGGTCAAAATAACAGTTTATGACGACACACTTCTTTGCTATGGCAAAAACTCACGTTAGTCATATATAGCACTAATAACTCACATCCCTGCCTTACGGTAAAGGTCTGTTTTATCTTTTATCCTGTGCTTACCAAACAGACAAAAAAGTCTTCTATACTGTGCATATCAAACAAACAAGAAAGATTGCACACTTCATGAATTCCACACAAATTATTTAACTCTATTAACATCATACTGTAAACCAGGATAAGTGATATGAGACCCAAAACATACTGCTAGATTGAAGTCTTACATCAGTTAGACAGTAAGAGGTAAGTTCCACTTACTTGTCACAAAGGACAGTATTGCAGTCAAGGCAAGTTGCCAGACTTAAAGAGCTCCGGCACGTATTGCAGTATGCTGTTGACAAAGTTTTACCAATTTGGTGGCATCTGCAGATATTTAAAGAACCAAGAAAATGGCACAATTAAACGAGTGGATTCCTCAGATAAAACAAAGAGATGCAAATCAACATTTTATGCTTTGCTATCAATTAAAAAACTTATTTTGAACTAGTATAAAAACAACAACTAAAGTAAGACCATCTGGGTTGACCCATAGTACGCTATAGATTAACATTAGCTTCCATGATAAGGAAACGTCTGGATGCTGATGTTGAATCTTAGGTATCAATTTCATGCAACACACATATTGTACACATATTACTAATTCGGACAATCACATAAACATTCAATTTATAGCCATATGTATATGTGTAATGTATAATGCATGCTCAATTTGAATATTCCGGGTATATTTCTTTAATTCACATCTTATGATCATTCATACTTCAGAATTCATGTATGTCGAATTTGAACTTAGGTTTACACCTCATTTGTACAAGATTATTCTAAGTTCATCATTCCACCATTCATCAAGGTCATTCTAACATTCTAAGATCACAAGGCATCAAATTTATATGAGACATAAATAGGAATACATGGCGCAGCTCACACCTGCCATGATACGAGATCAAAGATATGTAAGGTCAACATAACAAAGGGAACAAATTTCCAGAAGTTGGCCCAAGACTAACAGAAATATGCTGTACTGCTGAAAATCGAATAAATCAAATGAAATAAAAAACTCTTACATCAGAATCAATGCGTCATGAACATAAATACTCTACACCGCCTCTTTTTTGCATCAACTAAACAAGTCATGAAACAGGAAACATTGACTTTTTGTTAACAAAACTGTAAGACCAATTAACTTCTGAACTTAAACTACTTTTTATTGCACAGTAGGTCTCTACATCAGTTAATTATAGTCTCTGCAGCTTTCAGTTATCTTACCTTCTAAAGATACCTCCTTATTATGATGATTGCCTATAAAAACGAAAAGGAATAGAAATACAAGACAATATGATTACATCTGACAGACCTCCTATAGAGCCCAAGAAGGTCCCTTGATATGGAATTTGATTGGCTGCGCCCCACTGCCGCCTAGGTAGAGAAGTTCACTAAGTATTGTACTTTAAAAGTGAAAAAGGGAAAGCTGAGGACTTCTCAGAGTCAAGTGGTCAACACCTGATCAGATGCATTCGCCAAACAGTCTTCAGCAAGGTGACCAGGTCTCTGGCATTTCCAACTACAATGCGAGGTTTGTCATTGAAAACAAAGGTTTGTCATTGAAAACAAGTACATTGATTTCCAATAGGAGTTCACTTGAAACATTATTTGACTTATAGGTTGAACTCGTGTGTAATACCAATTTCACGCTTTGAGAAAGCCCATCTATAAATCAATCTCAAAAAAACGTGTTTCAGGCAAAAGAATATACCACTTATAGCAACAAAGATTAGATGTTTTCTTAGACCAGTAATGGCAATCATAGTCCCATTTGTCCTCCTCAAGCTCAGACACTGGCACAGCACATTTGACCACACATGAGGAGGCATCCAATTCCTTGTTGCAAGATGTATCCTGAAGAAAAAACCTTATGAAAAGCGTCCTAAAAAACCCCATAAACATAAAAAGTTATCCCCAAGTACATTATTGGAAGTATAAAAACACCTGCCAGAGCTTCAGACTTTGTAGGAGCTCAGCTTTACATTCCATGCTACAGATATCATCATTGGTCTATCAGGATATAGACATAGAGTAACATGAGTATAAAAGATGATCATGAATATGAGCCTAATCTGTGGAAGAGAGTGTTTGACAAATCCTACCTCATTGCAGATATATTCTCCATATTTACCACATACTACACAAACAGGTTCTCCTGGCATGGGATAGCGTTGCTCACTTCTAGCAGTAACTTGACCAACTTCATTTTTATCATCTAAAAAGAAACAGATGGAGTGTAAGCAATGATGTTTGTTTACATGAAAAAGAACTATTGGGAGCAAACATAGTTATATCAATTCTGTGGTCAACAATGCCAAGATTTTGATAATGAGGAAAAATCGCCCTAACTAACAAAAAATGTAGTTGAACAATAAAATTATTAAGTAATAAAAAAATTTCAGAAGCAGACCAGAAATTGGGGTTTCCTCTTCCGACGGACATTCTGAAGAACTTCGATCACCTAATTTTCAAAAGACAAGCCAACATGAAATACGTTTTAATGCCCCACTCAACCATATACGCAAGTCATAAGAAAGGCACTCACTTTCATAGTTTACCAAATTTAAAGCCGAACTTGAAGTCCCCTACAACAAGAGAAAACAAAAAACAAATCATTACATGACTCTGGATAAGAAGTATAGAAGAAAAATAATAAATTCAAAAGAAGTGGTTACCAAAACATCAGCAGTTAATGTTTCAAAAGGCTGAAACGAGCTCACTTCTTTTCTGTTCACGCCGAAAAAGAAAACGAAAGTCAACTAAGATGAAAAAAGGACAATCAGAGATAACAAAATAGAAAAAGAAATTACCTTCTCTTACGAATATAATCTTGGTGAGACATCGGCCCCCCATCATTGTCTTGGATTTTAGAGTCACGTACACATTCTCTACGGCGACGTTTAGGGGGGGCCTCCTCCTTCTCATCGATCAAAGGAGCGTTCCCGGTGGCAATATTATAAGCTGTGAATTCCAAATATTAAAATAGATTGGAAATTCATCCACATAAAAAGAGGATCTACCTTTGAGGTTTTGAAGAACAGAGGATATAGCGATGTCCTTCTTGTATGAGAGTGAAGAGTTCTTGTATATATTCGTCCGGCTCCCCTCCATTAGTCATTACCCAAGCTCAGACGGAACATACAAATTCACACAATATATTTCCCGGTGTTGCATAACTGGGCTTCTGCCGAACCGGTTCCGGCCTGAAGATAATTGGTCCAATATCGGGATTGCGAAAGGACGACCCATATATTTGATTCCCGTTCCACTTCCCTAATTTTTTGCCAAATATTTAGTTGAATTTTTAATTTTCATAATTTATAAATTTTTAGCTTATCCTAATTTAATCTCATTATAAATAGATATATTATTTAATACTTTAAGTTTTTTGAATAATTATTTAAATTAATTTTATAATAAAATCATTTTGAAAATTAAAATATAAATGTAATTTATCTTTAATTTTAGTTATTACTAGTAATTATATCAATTTTAAAGATTAAATATTTTTATTTTATTAAAAAATTAAAATTAAAATTAAAAAAACAAGAATTGAAAATCACTAAGTGAAATGAAAAAGAACCGGCTCTACAATTTTCATGAAAATAAGGATAAGGTGCTTAAATTACAAATCTGTTAACTTGATTTAAAAAAGTCAAAAGTGAAAAGAAGCTTAAATAACATAGGGTGATCTCATGGAGCACGTCAGACAGGCATTCTAATTTTATCGAATGGACGAGAATCTACGTTTATTACAATCATATCAACAACTCCACCGTTAGCTGATGATCACGATCTGTCAACAAGTGTAAATATTAATTGCGGTCATGAGTGGAGATAGGCAACCCAAAACAGCTACCATTTTCAACCCACCTCCGGCCACCCAAGAATTGACTCTACTTCACACACTTTACCCACTTTCTTTTCTTTTTTCCCCCATTTTAGCAGCCGCCTACATCCTCACCTTCTGAAATCTGAATAACCCATGGAGAGAGTTTTAGGGGGAAAAAAAATCACTTAAACCAAGTTCAATTCTCATGCCTAGAAAGAATTCAAGGTTCTAACTGACAGAAGCTCCAATAAAGTGGTTTGGGATTCATTCGCAAAACTTGAACCGAAGCAAGCGGATCAAAACATATCAGAAACAAAACTGCCTTACTTCCCAGTGAAAAGCATCGATGGGCAGGATTGGGTGTGACGCTGATGGGAAGCTGAACCAAGAAAAGTTTAGTCAGCCTTTGCCCTGGATTGGCATCTATGTAGCAGCAGCATCTCTGGCATGTGGAGTTGCAATGTTTGCAGACTTCATTCATGGCTTTCGTCGTCGAAAATTGTGGTTCCCTAGTAAGTACTTCTCCATCAATGCCACTTCACTCACTATTATGACTGTGGCTGTTAAATTCTCTGTGGATCTTAATACTGCCATGCCAGACCGCGTTGATCAGCTTTCCAAACTGAGCAGCGGTGTCTTAATCTGCACAATCATGAGTAATTCAATGCCTTCTCTTGGAACTATGGACAATAAAGACATCTGGATGAATCTAATTGCTTTGGCGATACTTGTAATTACTGTTGTTGTTAATATCTGTATTCAGTTGGGTACCGGTGTCATATATCAATACTGGAAGGAGCATGCTTTCGTCATGTTTCTCATGCTTCTTTTGCTTCTAATTTTGGGCTTCTCGGCTTTGACTGTGCCAACTTCAAAGAAATACTTGGAACTTAAGTACAGTAAGAAGTATGAAATGGCTATGAAAGAAGGGTGTGGAGAAGCTAAACAAAAAACTAACGAGAGACTGAAGGAAGATCTTATGAAATTTTGGATGATGGCTCACACATGCAGTCCTCAATTCGTGATTGGGCGTTCTGTTACATGTATAGCTGCAGGTGCCCTTAGTCTCCTGGGTACCTTAACTTTAGCCGAGGCCATGCTTCGATCTTACTTGATGTCCTGGTCATTCAGGTTTTGCAATGGAGAGTCTGATTACAAGTGGTCAACTACCTTGGTACTCATTACTCAGACCATTGCAATAGCAATTGGTACTATCGCTCCAGCAATCAGATGGTTCACAGCCGTAAAGTTTAGATGCCCAATAAGAAGAAAGAAAAGCATGAAGGATATATTCAGAGTAGAATGCTACTGGAAGCAGTATCTGGTAGAGATGAAAGAGTGCCCATTAGGCATAAGAATCAAATCACGACACTGTCGAAAAGTTGCACATGATGCTAAAATGAAGTTTCTGGACTTATGTATTGGAGTGCAGACTGCAATTGTTTTGGCAAGCAAAGTGATCCAATTCATTTCCATTTTCTTCATGGGCCAGATTTTGATATTCCTTCATTTCTGCAAAAAGTTGAAATTGAAATCCAAAAACAGCATATTGATTGACCCAGAATCAGAGAAGGTTCCCAACCTAAAGCCAGATCTTAGCCGTTTTGTTTTGCATCTTGAAGGTGAGGATGAACTAGTTGATTTGATGATGAACAACAACTTTGATACAACCGATCATTGGATGAAGAGGGCTAAAAAGAAGCAACCAAAGCATCTAATACAACTGTTGGAAAAATCTACTTTTCCTGATGGATTCAAGGGAGTGAAAGAATTTGACTGCGACTTTGTTTGCTCTTTAGGTTCTGAAGATCCCCCAAATTGCTGGGCTCTTCCTGTTGTGACCCTGACAGCCATTGCAGTTGCACTTCCAGATAGCAATAAGAGCAAGGTCAAAAACTTGTTAAACGGTGTACATGAAGGCCTCATGCATGTCAGACTCATAGAAGACATCCTGGATGAAAAAGGGGATATAACTAATATAAGAAAGGCAGCATATGTTGTCTGGCTGGAAGTCGATCTCTATCAGAAGTGGCTCGATGTGGATCTTGACAGACTGTCTCTACAAGCAGAAAGCACAAAGGAAATTCTTGAGGGACTTGCTGATGCTGCAAAGAATAGGTTTAAGGAGTTTACGATTGGAAATCAATGTCACTGGGAAACCCCTTCTAATTGGCCCATTAAGGTATTAGCTGCTCATTCCATGTATAGGATAAGCCAAACTATATTGCACAGTTATGAATGCCAGAATTACCAGATGAGTGAAAAACTCTTTGAAGCGCTAACAACTATGATATCTGATATACTGGGTGCCTGTCTCACTAATTTACGTCTTGTTATACTCCACAAGTGTTTGAGCAGCACCATTGAAAGCAGAGAAGACAGCATAAGAGATGCAGTGTACCTTCTTGGTAAAACAGATAAGATTCTGAATTTTCTGAACCAAATGGAATTTCCCCGGATGTGTCTGGATCGAATGTCTAGCATTGATGAGTGGCGTTCACTGCACAAGATGAAGGACCCTCTATCCTTCAATTCAGCTTCAGCAGAGAGTGAGTCAGATTCTTCTAGCCACTTGTACCTGACCATTGTGTGAAAATGCACGTGTCAATGCTATAAAATGGAAGAAGATAGAACCCTGAAGCAGCCCATTATTGCTGAACCCCGAAGCAGCATATTATTGTGAACTATAATCCATTGTGGTTGAAGCTTTCAGCTTTTGTTCCATGTATAATGTTTTTGTAAATTCCAAAATGTAATGGAGATGTGCAGCATAGAACCAGAAACCAGAAACCGACTTTTTTATATTTCACAAAACCTCAGAGAAAGTTGATTTTGTTCACAAAGAACTTAGTTTTCAAATACTCACACATGAATGATTGGATAAAACTTTCACCTGGTCATCCAGCCGGGTTGTACATAGCCTGAGTATTGGTGTTTCCAGTAACTCTTTATTCATATAATGGTTGTTAGACCAAACATATCTGCTAAAAGACTGTTTCAATTGCGAGAAAAGCGTAAATAATGCCCTAATTTCTTACGAAGCACAACAGAATCATTACTTTAGATTGCTATACCTGAATCATATAATTGATGATAATGTCAACAAAGGAGCGGCTAAAAGCCGAGACCAGTTTGCAAAACTCACTACCCTTGCATTATATGGAATCAATCCAATATTACAAAGAGAAAATAATAATAACAAGCAGCCGTAATTCCACTAAAACCTCAAATTCGAAAGGGAAAAAAGAAAGAAGGAAAACCCCAATCTCAGTATCATACTTATGATCCTTAAACCGACAGCAAAGGGTTAGTTGAAGAAGAGGAGGGAATGAATATGATATCAGTAGTCGTCGTCGTCGTTTCTCTTCTTGGGCTTGCGGTAGTTTTCTTCAATGTGTTTGGCTATGACGAGGCCGGTGGTGGTCAATTTCTTAATGTTAGGAACGTTGTAGTTCTGAGCCAAGTAGATGCCGAACAGAGTTCCCGCAATCAAAGAGAAGCTGCTCCTCAGTATACCCATCTTTGAGCTGATTTCGATTCAAGAAACAAAGTGCAGATTTGAACACAGAGAGGAGCTTCAAGGAAGGAGTGGCGCGTTTAGTATATTACGTTATATACGCTCCGCTATTGGAGTTTTAGTTAGAGCGTGTAGCCCACGATTGTGCAGAGTTGACCCCTTGTCCAAGCCTGCAAGGTAACTAACAGTAGGTTTCTATGCAAATGACTGCATTATTGTTCTGGTGGATTCTAATCATGCTGTTGAAACGACCGCGTGGAAGGTATTTACAAAGTACCTTATTTTAATCAAACTGAAAAGAAAAAAAGAATACTATAATTTCACACGGTTCTCTATATCTTTTTTTTTCAAATTTTAAATAATGTATATTTTACTTAAATAGAATAGATACAATTTATTATATGATGTCTAATTATTATTGTATTAATGTTAGAGTTACAATGTTTTGAATAACGTTTCTTTATTAATAATTATAATAGTTTACTATTAATTATCATAAAGAAATCATATAACACTCTAAAAGCTTTTTTTACAAATAAATTTTAAATTTTATAATATTTTGTAGTACCTTAATAATTTTATAATGACTATAAAAAGAGAATTATTTTATGTTTAATAATTATATGCTCTTGAAAATTTTGAAAATCTTGAAGATTTTTAAGTTTTAAATAAATTTATATAATTTGTATGAAAATTATTGTGGTAATACTTTATTTTATTATAAAATATAATCAAATATTAAACAAATTAATAAATAATGTATCCACATTAATAGTTAAATATAATCAAATATTAAACAAATTAATAAATAATGTATCCACATTAATAGTTAAATATAAGCTCTAAACTTAAATAAAACTAACAAATTTTCAAATTAAAGTCCTCACACACCCACCCGCACACACGCACGCACGCACACCCCCCCCACACACGCACGTGCACGCACGCACACGCGCACGCACGTGCACGCACATCCACACACACACACACGCACGCATTCTGCACATGAAATTAAGTGTACATGCATGCATGAGTAATTCCGGGTATAACTGGATTGAATTGTGATTTTTTTGAGAATTATGAATGTTTCTATATTGGAAATATTATTGGTTAGTAGAATTATGAGATTTATGAATTTTGGTGAACTGAGGACTTATTTTGTAATTTATAGAGTATTATGGAAAATAGGAAAAAGAAGAGAAGAAATCAAATGAAGATTTGGAGATAGTTGGATTGTAAAGATGAGAGTTGAAGGGAATTAGAAACTAAGTCAGAGCCTAGACCTTAGGAAGAGGACAAGTATAAAGTTGCTTTTATGATGTGTCAGAAGTTTAAGTAATTCGAGAGTTAAAAAGGGGTTGATACTTTTCCTAAGTTCTTTCCTGGTGATCATCTTATCCAAATTCTTCCCATACACAGAGTTTTCCATCAAACTCCTTGTGAGAGTTAACTCTGATTCTTCATACCCCTCACCATTTCCTTTACTCCCAAAGTGTTTCTTCTGCCTTAAGAAAAACTAGAAGTTGGTGAGTGTTCATAGAGGAGTACGTGATTTTGCATGAAATTAAGGCTTTGGGAATAGTTCAAGATCTTGGAGTTTTCAACAAGAAGGTAGTGAATAAATTCTTTAGAATTTGAGATTTTGAAATAAATTTGATGAGTTACTATCATTTGCATGAACATGACATTTTCATATAATAGTATTCATGAACATTGTGTCAAAGGGATGAAAATTTGAGGATATGGTGTTATTTGGGTTTTGGATGGATTATGAGTGATGAGGTGTTGTGAAATGGTTCTTGGGGTTGAAATAGAAATAAAATGATGTATAAGATTAGTATGGAGAGTTAGATATGGAAAGGTGATATGCTCTGTTTCTTCACTGAGCATGTATGAATACTTAGGTGTTATATAAGAGTTGATGAAGACTTAGATATATCCAAGAGCATAGACGTTCGTCTGTAAAGACGTATCGTCTATGTTTTATCATTTGTGGTTGACTATTTTATCGTCTGTGTTGACCACTTTGTGTCTATGTTTTATCGTTTGTGGTTGACTATTTTATCGTCTGTGTTGACCACTTTGCGTCTATGTTTTATCGTCTGTGGTTGACTTTCTTCGTCTAAGTTGACCACTTATCGTCTGTGTTTTGTATTAGTCTATCGTCTGTAATGACGTCATAACACAAACGCAAGGAAAACACAGACGCAAGGAATTGTCTATGTTTTGCCTATCGTCTGTGTCCTGCTTATTGTCTGTGTTTGAACTCTATCGTCTGCTTTGACTTCTATCGTCTATCTTTTGGCGTTGCGTCTGTTTTTTGGCGCTTCATCTATGTTTGACTTTTTTCGTCTGTGTTTGACCTTTTATCGTCTGTCTTTTGCATTGAGATATTGAATTGAGATATTGAAGTGTTACTTGTATGTGAATGAGATGAAATAGATGTGCATTTCATATGAGATTGTCATTTGATTCTCAACGAAAGTTGAATGCTGGACTTAGGTTCGATGACTCTGAAATTTTGTTTGAACATTCATATAAGATTGTGATATACGAGATATTCGAAAATTGTTGCATTTCATAAAATGCATGCTCAGATAAAGGCGTTGTGACTAGAGTTGCCATTATGAAGCGCTTCTATGTAGAGCTTTGCTCCGTGAGTTTTTCTAATTTGGCATATAGAGCTATGCTCCGTGATTCTGTCTGATTGAGCTCTATGGGCCAATATTTGTATAAGTCTGTGATAAGCACTCAGTCACAACAATAAGAAAGAAAGTGAGACTCATGTGTATTGCTGATGCATGATATGAATGATTGATTAAGTGTATGTGATCCAATGTGATTATATGTTTTGTGAATTAATGTGATGCATGAATTGAGTGAACCATTGATGATAGTTACCTCATTGAGTTCAAAAAAATCATCAAAATTGCAACGTTGTCTTTTCAGGACTGAGAGGCGACTCTATAGAGTAAGAGGCTCTACGTGATTTTGGCAAGAGAAGTCATGGCTCAAAGGTCGATCAGCTGGAATTTTGGGGCAGATTGGATAGACTATGTGGATTCTCCTCTTTCATGTAGTACTTTTGTACTAGGTTTTAATGATGTACATGTAGTTAGTGTTGAAAGATACAATGTAGACTTTCGAGTTTATGAAATAAAATGAGGAAAAATTTTGGTTTTTAAAATATTGTGATTTTCATACGATGCTTTATAATGAACAATGATATGATGCCATAAGAAGTTTATATAGTGATTAATAGTAGTTCACCCTTATCGTAGGATATGTGCCGGAATGACCTCCGGGCGTCTCGATGTGTACCCTGCGATAAGGGATGCTACAAATAGGTGGTATCAGAGCATGGTTGGCATCTGTTGGTACATATAGAATGGTATGCATGAAATATCATGAGAAGTGCAAAAAAATGATTGAAATTTATTATTGTTATAGGTCATCCGCTCTAAGTGATCAAGTTGATCAACCAGCTGACCAAGGATCGGTAGGAGCCAGTAGAGAGTCCTCGATACCTCGATCTGAGGAGATGCCTCCTAGAGTTCCCGAGAGGAGGTATGATAGGCTACCGAAGCAGGGGGCTGTGGACTTCTATGATAGCACAGACCCTACTGAGGCCGAGGGATGGTTAGAGAGGACAGAGAGAGAGAGTATCAGATGGATTGCGAGCCTCATGAGAGGTTCGATTATGCAGTGTCCTTACCGCAGGGCCCATCTTACCAATGATGGAAGACTGTCTTTAGTAGTGCTACCAGGCCTTGCCAATTAAAGTAGGAAGATTTGCTGAGGGTCTTCAAGGAGAACTACATGCTCAAGATCTACTTGGATAGGAAGACGGAAGAGTCTCTGGGTTTGAAGCAGGGAAGGATGTCCGTGGCTAAATATGAGATCCCATTTAATGAGCTGATGGGTTATACTACTGCTTTGATCCCTACGGAAGAAGACAAGTGTAGGAGGTTTGAAAATGGTCTTAATATGGAGATCAGAACAAGGTTGGCCCGGTCAGATCTGGGTACTTTCATGGAGTTGAGGGCTGCTTCGATTAGAATTGAACAACTGATGACAGAGAAACAGGCTGGTATTGGACCCCTTGTCCAGAGGGAAGAGGCCTAGTGAGAATCAGGGTAGTTCTGGTAGGAGATTCAATAGGCACTAGAACAGAGGTTTAAGACCGCCAGCTGGATCAAGGCAGTCAAGATTCAGAAAGCGGGGTGGTTTTGTACAGTCTAGCAGTAGAAGAAGTATAACACAGAGTCAGTTATCCCAGTGTGAGCACTGTGGGGTGAGGCATGGTGGTGAGTGCTAGAGACTATTCGGAGCTTGTTTTAGATGCGGCTCTTTTGATCACCGAATTAGAGATTGCCCTACCATTGCTAGAGCTCAGTCTAGGATGAGCAGGGGATCTGTGAGTGAAGCTACTGTCCAGCAGAGCAGAGGTATTGGGCTCAGACAGAGAGTTCGAGGTAGAGGTAGAGTGAGTGCTAGGAGTCCTTCTGTCAGGACTGAGGTCCGAAGCAACAGATCATAGTCCTAGGCCCGAGTCTATGCCATGACTAGGTAGGAGGCTCAGGACTCTCCGGATATGGTTGCAGGTGCGCTTCTCGTTTATGATTTTGAAGCTTTTGCACTGCTCGATCCAGGATCCACACACTTCTTTATCGCACCGCATTTGACAAGTAGGCTGCATTGTGAGAGGGAGTTGTTACAGTATGGGTTAGAGGTGAGTACACCCATAGGTAGCACTACAGTGATAGGAGAAGTTTGTAAGAGATGTCTAATTAGGATTGATGAAGAAGAGTTGGAGGCAGACCTGATTGTATTACAGTTGAGGGAAAAAGATGTGATCCTAGGTATGGATTGGCTTACTGCTTATAGGGCCATTATGAACTGCTACACCAAGGAAGTAGTGCTGGAATCTCCTGATCAGCCGAGAGTAACTTTCAGAGGAGTTAGTCAGGTAGTGCCAGCCATAATGATATCATTTATGAGTGCACTGAGATTGATGCAGGGAGGATGTGAGGCTTATCTGACCCACATCATTGATACCAGAGCTGAATAGAGTGTATAGGACATTCCCGTGGTTAGGGAATTTCTGGATGTGTTTCCCGATGAGCTACCTGGTTTACCACCAGATCGGGAAACGGAGTTCACAATTGATCTAGTTCCAGGTGCTCCTCCTATATCTATTCCTCCATATAGGATGACACCTGTGGAACTGAAAGAGTTGAAGGCTCAACTTCAGGAGTTACTGGAAAAAGATGTTATTAAACCTAGCATTTCCCCTTGGGGAGCCCCAGTACT
The DNA here is from genome assembly GCA_027563595.1 of Erythroxylum suave. Lineage (NCBI taxonomy): Eukaryota > Viridiplantae > Streptophyta > Magnoliopsida > Malpighiales > Erythroxylaceae > Erythroxylum > Erythroxylum suave. Next base: position 39,406,595 of record JAOSBN010000178.1, on the reverse strand, counting down.
GTTTGTGAAGAAGAAGGATGGGACCTTGAGGTTATGCATCGACTACAGGTAGCTAAATCGGGTGACAGTGAAGAATAAGTACCCACTGCCTAGAATCGATGATTTACTTGATCAGTTATAGGGAGCTCAAGTATTTACTAAGCTGGATCTGAGGTCAGGGTATTATCAGTTAAAGATAGCAGAGGCTGATGTACCTAAGAGTGTATTTAGGAGCAAGTATGGGCACTATGAGTTTCTAGTGATGCCGTTTGGGCTGACTAATGCCTCGACAGCTTTTATGGCCTTGATGAATAAGGTATTTCAGCCCTACCTGGATCGATTTGTGATTTTGTTTATTGATTATATTTTAGTGTATTGAAAGAGTAGAAAGGAACATATTGAGCATCTGAGGGTCATTTTACAGATTATGAGGGAAAAACAGTTGTATACCAAATTCAGTAAGTGTGAATTTTGGCTAGATCAAGTTGTATTTTTAGGACATATAGTGACTGGAGATGACATACGGGTGGATCCAAAGAAGATTGAGGCAGTGATGAATTGGGAAGCTCCGAGGAATGTGTCTGAAATCTGAAGCTTCCTCGGATTGGCCGGATATTACTAAAGATTTGTCGAGGGGTTTTCTTTGATCTCAGCCCCTCTAACAAAACTTTTAAGGAAGAATGAAGTGTTTAGATGGAATGAGGAGTGTCAGAAGAGCTTTGAGGAGTTAAAGCATCAGTTGACTTCTGCACCGGTGTTAACCATTCCATCAGGGACCCGAGGATATGTGGTATACAGTGATGGGTCACATTAAGGGTTAGGATGTGTATTGATGTAGCATGGCAAGGAGATCGCCTATGCATCGAGACAATTAAGGTCTCACGAGATCAATTATCCGGTACATGATTTAGAGCTAGCTGCAGTTGTTTTTGCTCTAAAGATTTGGAGACACTAGTTGTATGGAGAGAGCTTCCAAGTTTATACAGATTATAAGAGTTTGAGGTATCTGTTGAGTCAGAAAGAATTGAATTTGAGACAGAGGAGATGGATTGAGATACTGAAAGACTATGATTGCACTATTGAGTACCACCCGGGAAAAGCAAATGTGGTGGTTGATGCTTTGAGCAGAAAGTCTAATATCAGTGTGGCTTAGATTTAGTTATCGAAGTTACCCAATTTGATTCACTTGAGAGCTCTACACGTGGAGTTGAATTTGGAAGATAATAAGGCCTTGATTGCTACTTTGAAGTTAAGACCTATGCTACATGACAGAATCAGGAAAGTCTAAGGGACAGATCCCGATATGGTGAAGTTTATGGAGAAGGTGAAGTTGAATCCAGATTTTGAGCTTGAGTTGAGGGATGAGACACTATGGTTGAAACAGAGGCTGTGTGTGCCTAATGTAGACGATCTGAGGAAGGAGATATTAGAGGAAGCTCATATGGCTGCCTATGCTATGCATCCTGGTATTACCAAGATGTATAACACACTCAAGCATCATTTCTTGTGGCCTGGAATGAAGAAGCAAGTGGCTGAGTATATATCTAGATGCATAACTTGCCAGCAAGTTAAAACTGAGCACCAGGCTCCGGTAGGTAAGCTCAATTTGTTGCCCATTCTGGAGTGGAAATGGGAACGGATTACTATGGACTTCATCATGGGACTGCCTAAGACTCCAAGGCATAATGATGCCATATGGGTGATAGTAGATCGGTTGACTAAATCAACTCATTTCTCACTAGTGAGAGAAAATAATTCACTTGATCAATTGGCCCAGAAGTATGTGAATGAGGTGATGAGACTGCAGTGTCTGTTGTATCAGACAGGGATCCTAGATTTACTTCGAGGTTTTGGAGGAGCTTGCAGTCTGCTATGGATACTAAGTTGAACTTCAGTACAGCATTTCATCCTCAGACAGATGGACAAAGTGAGAGGACAATCAAGACTGTAGAGGATATGCTCAGGGCATGTGTATTGGAGTTTAGAAGAGTTTGGGACCAATATATGGCATTGATAGAGTTTGCATATAACAACCAGTACCACAGTAGTATCAGGATGGTAACGTATGAGGCACTATACGGTAGAAAGTGTTAGTCGCCATTATGTTAGGATGAAGAGGGCTTGAGGATGGTTGAAGGCCCTAAGTTGATACAAAACACAGTGGACAAGGTGAAATTAATCCGAAGCCAAATTAAAGCGGCTCAAGATAGACAGAAGAGTTATGTAGATCAACACCGACGGGATATGGAGTACAATGTGGGAGACAAGATATTCCTAAAAGTGTCACCTTGGAGGGGAGTTTTGAGATTTGGTAAGAAGGGCAAGTTGAGCCCTAGGTACATTAGTCCTTATGAGATCATTGAGAGGATTGGACCTTTGGCCTATAAGTTGGCTTTACCAAATGAGATGTCTCAATTGCATAATGTGTTTCGTGTGAGTATGCTCCGAAGATATTGATCAGATCCGACATATGTGATACTGGCTCAGGAAATTGAGGTTGCTAGTAACATAAGCTATGTTGAGGAGCTGATCAAGATTGTGGGATCACAGATCAAGCAGTTGAGGAATAAAGTCATTCCATTGGTGAAAATCCTTTGGAGGAACCACTCAACTGAGGAAGCAACTCCCATTACCTATGGGAAGGTTTGAATAGTAAATAGGAGTATTCAGTGAGAGGCAAGAGATGCATTTTTATGTTCATGCATAATATGACATGCTCATACAAGTGAATAGTGAACTTTCTGCACATGAAATTAAGTGTACATGCATTCATG
>JAOSBN010000178.1:39331665-39403742 GCA_027563595.1 Erythroxylum suave | reverse complement strand
ATTCATACTTGCTAATTTAGCAACTCAACTCTAAAAATAATAAAACGATTAAATCAATAATAAGAATAAATAAAAAATATTTTGGGGCCCAACAGCACATGAAGCCCATGCATCTCCCAAGACTTGTGGATTTTCTTTTGTAGGTGCTACTATTGGTAGGCTATCAGTTGCATTTGCTCATTTATTTGGTTGAGCTGCGGTTGTGCCTTTCTGTTGCTATCGACCAGGAGCGTGTGTACTCTCTCCCAACCTGTTGGCCCCTTTAATTCTCCACTGGATTTATACGAGTCCAGAGAAAGATGGGAACTTGAAGTTCCACTTGAATACCTGTTCTTGACTGCAATATGTGTCTCAAGATCTCGAAGCTCCATGTTATGTGCAGTAGTATCTTCGTATGTCTTAAGTATAGTTCATCAAAATACTTAAAAGAAACAGGGTTTGTCTAGTAAGATCAATCTTAAAATGTTGAGCCAAAGTAGTGGCTAACTACCCCATTCTTATGGATATTCCCTTTCTTACCACAAATTGGATCAAGGATTAAGAAAAATAGGCTCAATCTTTTCATCTATACATTATAATAAAAACAACTCCCTAGTAGAGCATTTGTTGCTTTAAGTTTTGGTAAACACAATATAACACATGAATTTGTGTAAAATCAACCGCTTAGGATTAAGAATGTGAGCATTCAATGCATTGCGAGCACTAAAATCAGGCAAGTCAATTAAGTATTTCCAATAAATGGTAGATGAGAAGTCTTGGTGATGATCTTCTACCTGTGGCTTAGCTAAACTAAAGAGTTAGTGTAATAACTTGTTATCCAAGCTACGAGCCTGGCCTCATAGTCTAAAGTAGAATTTATTAGGTTTACTAGATGCAAACCTCAAAGAAGTGAAAAACTCCAATGCTAGTTTATGGAAAATAGGGTAATCCATATGCATATATTGTCCCTATTTCCTTTCTTACACAATTTCAGCAATTTATCCTTCAACCTTATTACTTCTAGTTAAGCAAAATCCAAATATCGTGGTGTAAGAATGATTATAGTTTGTAGAAGAGCATACTTGTCACTTTCATCCTTGGAATAAATAGGAAAAGGGGCATCATAATCAACTACAATTTCTGTAGCATTCAACCTTCCACCTTAGCTTAGATGGTTTCGACATATTTTCCGCAAATAGTCTTGGTTCTTAGAGGCATAATGGCAAGAAAACCTGAAAAAATGACAAAAGAAACATGAGAAGTTTAAAGAAGGAATACAATCAGTCTTTAGAGAGAGAAACCTATGAAAAGGGAGGGAAGGAGGTGAAAAGAAAAGCAAAATCTGAACAAAATTGAAGATCTTGAAGAAAAACATAAGTAAACTTACAATATTTAGTGAAAACTTGAAAGAGAATGAGCAAAATTTCTTGAAGAGCAGTTGTGGGTACCGAAACTTGAGAGATGGGAGCGTAGGGAAAAGAACAATAAAAGGGGGGCTTTTTAGGGTTGTTTTAAACAGGAGGTGGGCAGGATCCACCACTCACCCTACACGATTGTGCTGGTGCGCGATCATGCACACCTGATCCTTGAAAGATTATGTCACGATCATGCTAGCTCACGATCATGCCTTCCTGATGAATAGAGGATTCTATCACAATCAAGCTAGTGCACAATTATGCACACCTGACGAGTGAAGCATTTCGTAGCACGATCGTGCATCCCTGATGAGTGAAGGCTTTCATCATAATCGTGCTAGTGCACGATCGTGCATTCCTGATGTCCGAATGGTTCTATCATGATCATGCTAGTGCACGATCGTGCATCCCTGATGTCACTCAAAGTTTTTCTAATTCACTCCAAATGGCTCCCAACTTAGTTTTAAGTCACTCCAAACTTGTAAATTCAAATTCAAATTTTAACATAAAATGCTACGATCAAACTCAAGTAAACAACAGTCAAACTCAAGAAAATACGAGATTAAAGCAAGAATCAACTTGAAAACAATTTAAACAACCTGAGAACTAATTATAACATGCTTCATTTAAGGTCATGAGCTTGACCAAACTTCAAAAAGATTAAGGGAAAGGTAAGAAATCACTTCCCTTTTATAGGAGAGAGCTCCCCTAATGTAAAGCTTACATCAATTGCCATTGAGCTTAAAGGCTTCACCCATGGTGTTCTCCAATTCTATTGCTCCATAATCAAATACTTGAAGTACCTTAAAAGATTCACTTCACCTGGACTTAAGCTTTTTGGGAAATAAGAGAAGTTTTGAATACTAAATCCCCACTTTTAAACACCTTCTATTTGATGTGAGCATTATGCCACTTCTTAACTTTCTCCTTGTACAACTTAGCATTTTCATAAGCATCAAATCTCAACTCTTCCAATTCATTAATTTATAGCAACCTTTTCTCGCCAGAAAGTTTCCAATCCATGTTCAATTTCTTTATTGCCTAATAACCGCTATGGTCCAACTCCAAGGGTAAATGGTAAGTCTTCCTATACACAAGTCTATGAGGAGTAGTGCCTATAGGTCTTTTGAAAGTTGTCCTATATGCCTAAAGTGTGTCATCCAACTTCAAAGCCTAATCTTTTCTTGAGGCAATCACTACTTTCTCTAAAATCTTCCTCAATTCTTGATTTACTACCTCCATTTGGCCATTAGTTTGTGGATGATATGGGGTAGCCACTATATGGTGAACAAAATACTTCCTCAAAAGAACTTCGAATGGCTTATTACAAAAATGACTACCCCCGTCACTTATAATTACACTTGGCGCCCTAAATCGAGTGAATATCCTATTAATGAAATGTTGAACATCCTTACCATCATTTGTTAGAGTAGCCATAACTTCAACCCACTTAGAAACATAATCCATTCGAACTAAGATATACTTGTTATCTAAGGAGGATGATAATGGTCCAATGAAATACAAGCCCCACACATCAAATATCTCCACCTCTATGATGTTCGAAAGTACAATCTTATCCCTCTTTGATATATTGCCCACTCACTGAAACCTATCACACTTCAGTACAAAATTTTGAGCATCCTTAAATAAGGTTGGCTAGTAGAATTCACTCTCTAAGACCCAAACAGCTTTCTTATTTGCTCCATTGTGGCCTGTATAAATAGAACTATGACATTGTATTAAAACTTTAGATATCTCATCATCAGGGGCACACCTGCGAATCAAACTATTAGCACAAATCTTATACAGTATGGGTTCATCCCAATGTAACGAGAACACTGGAATAAGAAATGTTTCCTGTGTTAATAAGAAAGATTAGAGGGAAGAACACCACCTGCTAGATAATTTACAACATCTACAAAACAAGGAAGAAAGGGGTTTTGTACCATCATTAAGGCTTCATTGGGGAAGCGCTCCTTAATTTCCTCTTTCTCTTTTTGATGTTCCCCTTCAAGTCTTGATAGGTGGTCTACTACAACATTTTTTGTCCCTTTATTGTCTTTAATCTCAAGGTTGAATTCTTGGAGTAGAAGTACCTATCTGATAAGCCTAGCATTGGCATCCTTCTTTGCAAATAGATAACGCAACGCCGCATGATCTGTAAAGACAATAACATGTGAGCCTAAAAGATAAGAGTGAAATTTCTAACATGTAAAACTTACTGCAAGCAATTCCGTTTTTTTAGTGGTGTTGTTCAGTTATGCACCTTAACAACACCACTATCCAAGTACACACCCCACTGCTTGGTCACTTACATCACACATAATCACCAAAGGGAGAGACCAATCCAGCGTTGCCAAGATAGGTGTTGTTGTGAGTACTTTCTTCAACTTGTTAAAAGAATATAAGAAATAATTAGTAATCACAAAAGGCACATTTTTACTAACAAATGGGTTAAGGATTTAGTAATAAGAGAAAAATCTTTGATGAACTGTCTGTAGAACCCTGTATGACCAAGGAAAGCTCGATTGTCCTTAATGTTGGTGGGAGGGGGTAACTTTTCAATCACTTTGTTCTTTGCTCGATCCACTTCAATCCCATTGCGTAAGATACTATGGCGCAATATAATCCCCTTTTGGACCATGAAATGACCCCTTCTCCTAATTTGGAACCAGATGAGACTTCACACATCTTTGAAGGACTCTGTCTAAATTAAACAAACAATCATCAAAAGAATCTCCAAAGACAGAGAAGTCATCCATAAATACCTTCATGAAGTTCTCATTCATGTCCCAAAAAATGGCCATCATGCACCTTTGGAATATGGCGGGTGCACTGCATAACCCAAAAGGAATCATTCGATAATTGAAAGTCCTATAAGCATAAGTGAAAGTGGTTTTTTCTTGATTCATTGGGTATATGAACACCTAATTGTACCTTGAGTATCCATCAAGAAAACAATAAAATTCATGGCCAACCACGCTCTCAATCATTTGGTTCATAAAAGGTAAAGAAAAATGGTCTTTCTTGGTGGCCAAGTTAAGCTTTTTGTAATCGATACACACTCTCCAACCTGTGATGGTCATAGTAAAAATTTGTTCACCTTTTTCATTTTCCATCACTGCCATGCCTCCTTTCTTAGGCACACACTGCATAGGACTTACCCACTCACTATCTGAAATGGAGTAAATAATCCTCGCATCCAAGAGCTTCCCTACTTCATTTTTCATAACCTCTTGCATGTGTGGATTTAACCTGTCTTTTCCTCACTATTTTTCATCTTTCCTCAAGGTTAATCTATGCATCACCACATTAGGGTTAATCCCCTTAATATCAGCAATTTGCCATGCCATAGCTTTCATTCACTTCATAATAGTCTCCACCACTTTCTTTTCTTGCTCAAAATCTATTGAGTTGGATATGATGATGGGTAGCGTGTTGTCCTTACCTAAGAAAGTATATCTTAAGTGAGAAGGTAAGGGCTTTAGGTCTAAGGTGGGTGGGTGGCTTAACAAGGGAGGGTGGTGTAGGTGTGTCCAATCTCTCTAACTTCTTTTGCTCACTTCCCTCACTTAATTCTTCTTCATTCACACCTTCATCCATATTCACTTCAGTAACTTTTTCAACCTTCTTTTCAACTTCCTTCATATAATCATCTACAACATCAATCTTCATACATACAGTACCTTCCATCGTTTTCTTCAGAATTTTAGACATATTAAATTCAACCTGGTCATTGTCAATTCTCAAAACAAGTTTCCCTTCATGTACATTATTTAATACCCTACCAGTATTCATTAAAGGTCTACGTAAAATCAAAGGACAATTCCTATCCTTTTCAAAATCCGACATAACAAAATCCACCGGAATGATAAATTTATCTACTTTTACTAATACATCTTCGACAACTCCGAATGGCTTCTTCATGGATTGATTCATAAGTTAAATGAGCATAGATGTTGGCTTGACATCTCCTAAGCCCAATTTCCAAAATAGATAAAGGCATCAAATTAATACTGAAACCTAAGTCACATAAACATTTAGCAAATTAAAAGTCACCAACAACACATGGAATCGTAAAAATCCCTGTATTTTGTAGCTTTGATAGTAAGGTGCTTGAAATGATTGAACTACAATTTTCTGTCATGGTCACTGTTTGATTGTCCTCCCAAGTGTGTTCGTGTATGAGTATGCCTTTGAGAAACTTCGCATACTTGGGTATGCACCCCAATGCTTCCACCAATGACAAGTTAATATGAAGCTTCTTTAGCTTCTCCAAGAACTTGGAGAACTGAAAGTCTACCTAATGTTGTTTCACCTTTTGTGCATACGGAAACTTAAGCTTATAAAGTTTTGGTGGAACGTATGACTTCTCTTCTTCTTACTCTTCCTGCTTCTTCCCTTCTATCTCCTTACCCTTCTCTTTTGCTTGCCTCTCCTGTTGCACACTTGGTTCTTCCAGTTGCTTACCATTCCTAAGTGTGATCACCTTGACTTATTCCTTTGGATTTATTTCATTGCTACTTAGTAGGCTATTTATATTTCTAAAAGATAAGGCAATAGCAAGTTGGCCTACCTGAACCTCTACGTTATGGATAGATGAAGCGTGATTCTTCAAGCTTCCATCCTGGCTTGAAAACATCGGTTCCTAGTACTCTTCTTGGGTTGCAAATTTAGAGTTCATCGAGTTCATCACATCCATCATCTTATTCATCTTACTCTCTAAGGTTCCAAATCGGTCTTACTGAAATTTAGAAGGTCTTGAAGGTTTTGCTAGGCCACCTGCATTGTTAGCACTCCAAGAAAAATTTGGATGATTTTTTCTTCCTGGATTATAAGTGATGGAGTATGGGTTGTGACCTCTTTGTTGTAGCCTACATAATTTACCTGTTCTATGCCACTGGCTCCTAACAATAAACACTCTACTGTGTAATGGTTGTCCTACCCATATAACTCGCATTGGGCTTGCATGGCTTTGACTGTGGATGAAGATGCTCTTTGCATATTGTTCAACTTCTAAGTGAGAGCGATAATCCAGGCTTGCAAAGCTATAACAAAATCAATTCGAATCATGCGTTTTTGTTCCCTTGTGCCTTGCCTACTCCTTTCACTTGACGACATGCAACTATTATTGGCCAACTCCTTTAAAAGATCTTAAGCCTCCTCAATGGTTTTCCTTATCAAAGACCCTCCAGCAACTGCATCAATGGTCCCTTTTGTAGTTTGATGCACACCATTGTAGAATATCTAAAGCAAAAACTCCCATGGAAGGTTGCGGTGTGGGCAACTTCATTGGTGACTCCTAAGCTTCATATAAAGACTCCCCATCATTTTCCTGAAAGTTTGTAATCTCCTTAATGATCTGAGTAGTCTTTGTCAATAGGAAGTACTTGGTGAGGAAGGCATGGGCTTCTTGCTCCCATGTGGTAATCTGAGATGCATTAAGTGAGTTGTACCATGCCTTGGATCGATCTCGTAAAGTGAATGAAAATAGTCTGAGCTGCAAAGCATCATCAGACATCCTATTGAATCTTAAAGTATCACATATCTCCAAGAATTTTGCTAGATAGGCATTTGGATCTTCAGTTGATAACCTATAGAATTAAACACTATTATGGAAAATGTTAAGGAATGCAGGCTTGATTTCAAAATTGTTTGCTTGAATCATAGGCCTTGTGACTCCTTGTGGATTAAATCTGGGCCTTATAAAATCCATCAATGTTCTCTCAACCCCCTAGTTCTCCTTCTTCCGCCATATTCTTTATAATGCATCTTAGTGCTTAGCTTTTCTTCGCTCTCTTTAGCGTTTTATGATATCGACTAGCTCTTCTTCATTAAACTCGGTAGATCTTCTTGTGCTATTTATGTTCATACATCTATAAATACATAAGGAAAAGTATCAAAAACTCTTAAATCAGTCACCTAAACTAAACAAGATACCAAAAAAAAATCAATCCCCAGCAACGACGCCAAAAACTTATTCATTCACTAAACTATTAGTTTTACGTCAAAATCGCAAATAGGTGGGTTGTCACTTATAATTAAAAATAGATATCATCCCACAGAGATTGATATTAGACATCACTCAATTTAGGTTAAGCCTTGTTTAAGAAAATGATTTCAAAAGGTTAAAAACTGCAAATTAAATTAAAATTAATTAAACTAGCAATGAACTCCCAATTAAGGCAAAGTGCAATAATTTGATGGTCACGGTTTAAAATTAGGAGTTATTATATCCCTATTTTTCTTTCCTATTGCATTTTTTATCCAATTATGCTTGACCCAAGATTTTCTAATGTTCAACTACCCTCTCTCAAGGAATAATTAGCTAACCCTAATTGAATGGATTAGAATTAGTTATATTGTCTCTAGACTTACTAATTTTTCCTGATCCTTCAAAAAGATTTTAAGCATTTCTATAGGTCACTTTTAACAAACAGCTAAGATTTCTCTTTAACTATTTGGAAAAACCTGAATATTTATTAGATTCATTAGGAGCTAACTCTCATTACACTGCCCAACTCAAATAACTACACTCACCCTCTCGGCCTATTATATGGTATATGCACAATAAATATCACAAGACATCTTCCATTGCATACAAAATAATAAGATTTCCACAAATAGTTCAAGAACAACTCCTACAAAGTGTTTAATTACTCATATTCGTGAACAATCTAACAAAATCCATGTTTTTCACACTGGAAGTTATAAAGAGAAAAGAATAAAAGCTGGGTAAAGTCATAGACTCCTTCTCTCTACTCTAAAAAGATGGAAAAACTCTAAAGCTTGATGTTGTTGCCACTTTTTTAGGATGGATTTTGCTTTTCCCTCTTTGGCTAGCCTCCAAAAGACTCACTTATTCTATTTTTGATGTGTTCTCTTAATTTCTGACGGCTCCTAGGTCTATAGCCCTTTTATATGTCAAAGGTAGGGTCAAACCACTTAAAAGCCCATATTTTATCTGATTTTGGTGAGCTTCGTCTGTCACCCTCGTGCACAAGCATGATCGTGACAGAGAGGTAGTCGTCAAACGTTTGTGCACTACTGTGTGATGGCTTTCTGCACTCTTCACTCTGTTGCCCATAACTTCCTCTCTGGATCTCCAATTGACTTGAAATTTGAACTACAAGCTCCTCACACATTTTCCTTCCTCTCCCCCAGATATCATTGGCATCTGAATTCTCTAAGTCTACACGGTGGTGCCTTTACATCAACTATACCACATCCACAACTGCAAATCTAATACCTGCACAATTCATCGACAAGGTGCATCAACCCATCCTAAAAAATAAACTCCAAAACTACCCTCAAACACTAGATATTGTAAAGAAACAACTAAGCACTTCAAAGATCAAGAAAAGATGCAAAAGATGCAAAAGATCAAATAAACTAGAGCTAGAACCCACAAAGAATCACTTAAAACACATGAAAACACACTAGAAAAATAACCTAAAAACACACTTATCACTGCCTAATAGGGAATTACATGTGCATGGCTACATTTCTATCCATTCAAGTAAGGGTTTGTTGCATTATAATTTTAAATCATAGAAACTATTAGGACTAATTACTTTCTGATTAATATTTGCATCAAAATGATGCCAATGGGAGTGGCCCCAATGGCTCTACATATTTGACCATCAATTTAACTATTCATGCTTTTCCCCATAATATTGTATAAATTTTAATTGGATGTTGATATTGCTTAAGGCAAGAAATTTAGCAGCAAAGTGAACATTTTGCTTTTTTTGACCAATCAATTTAGTCCTACTTGGTGAATTCTTTTGTACTTTTGGTAATCTTTAGTATGTGAGACTTGCCTTCATGTTGTCCTCCTAGCATCAAACTTGATTTTGACTCTTTACTTTGAAGTTTATGTATTTACCTTCTTACGAACCTCTGAATGTTGTTTATGTTTTAAGAGTGCAATTTACTGATTAAAATCCATTATTCTTTAATAGAACGTGTACAAGAAATATGCCTTGTGTAATTGATGAAAAAGTTATCTCCTCTTTCAAGTATTTCCACTCGACACACTCCAATAAGAAAATCAAAAGGAGGTGGGTGATAGAGGAATGAACATTAATATCTTCCCAGTTATACAATTTACCTAAAAAATGGTATGGTGATCTTATGATTGTTATGTATATAATCTTGGTGTTGTGGGGATAGAGGAATTTGGTGAAGTCAAGATGTTTTTGTTTTTTGGCAATTGATCTTTGTACTAGAGTGACATATACTGAGAAACACTAAATCTTGCATAAACTGAATATGATGAAGTATTAGGAAGACATTGTTGATGAAAAACCATAAATGAAGGTTAGGTTGAGCTAGACTTCTATGCCAAGAATAATTTGATATGAATCTTATCAAATTGATTGTGTAGATCGTAGTGCAACCTATTTTATAGCTTGGAAGACTATTCTTTGAAATCCTTTAAAATGTTATCATTGTGGCCTTGTGAATGACTATCTGCTACGATGATCTTATTAAAACTCAATTTAGATAGCTTGGCCTTTCCCATCTTATGTCTAATTGACACTGTCATGCTAATGGGTTCTCTACCAAACTAATTTCATAAATGTTTAATGAAATTGTTCCTGTGGGCAAGTTGATTTGAGTCTTGAGTTAACTCCTATGTTTTGAGCTTAATGATATGAGATTTGCTAATAATATTTAGGGTAATTATCAAGTGCATGGTTTAAAATTAATTATCTTATTGTGGATAAAAACGAAACACATAATTTAAAATAATGGTGCTTGACTATAGTCCTAGTATATCTTTCAAAGTGTATCATGAATGACTAACTATCTTGTATATGTCTCCTGCAGACTAACCAAAATGACTATGGCGCTACTTTCAAGCAACTTCAAGTTCTTTAATAATTTTGGTATCTTATGAATCAACACAGTTGTCTTCAAATTCATTTGAGGAACCTCTTTTGTGTTTAATATTATAAATCTTGGAAACAAGCTCTAGAATAATTTTCTCCAAATCTCAAAGTGGTTGGTTGGATCACTCTTGTTAAACATGTGTAATAATTCATACCTTTCATTAATGAGTTGAATTGCAATTGATGTCCTCCATTTATTTTTTGGAAACATTTCAGGCTTCGCTTTTAACCAAATACCTGCCAGACTTTCAATCATAACATACTCATATGCTTTTGGAGCTTTTTTGATAGTTCTTACAACTCTCTTTATGAAAAAAGAATCAACTGATTGGAGATTGAGAAGATGCAAGAGCTCATCAGTGAGCTTCTTAATATTGGCATATCTCAAATGGATATTGGTAAGGTTGCTATGTTATTCTGTAATGATCTTGCTAAAGTTCAGGTTTTGTTTGCTTTGCCAAGTCATTTAAAAAGATCTTTTGTACTTGGGTTTCTCTATCCATCTTCTAATCTATGAATCATTAAAGGAAGCATATTAATATTTTTGTAAGTATTATGGACTTATGATGCAATTGATGTTGCCTAACCAGGTTATTTTGTATTAGTTAGGAATTTTGTAGTTGCAATTCAAACAAAGTTTGTAGTGGTAACCTGGTTATTTTGCATCAATTGAAGGATTTTGGTTAAAGTATTGCTTATAGCTGTGATATTTTACATCATTTGCATTATTAGAGGAATGTGAATTGTATTAAACTATGTTACTTGATTTTACTATAGCAATGGAATGGTGGATATTATGGTTATATCAATGAATTGTATAATATTTTGGATGATTAAACTATATTTTGAGGATATTATGTAACTAATAATATATTGATGCAAGAAAATATTGGATCATTTTTTGTTCAAGAGCTATCGAAAAGGAAATACCGTAATATACTTGATTTTAAACATTTTGTCATTATAAATAGGGTACATAAATTAAATATAATCAACTAAGATATATTTGAAATTTGATATAAAACAAAATTTTAACAAGTTTTTATTTCCCAACATTTTAACAAACCAACCACCATCAATGATAATGTTAATCATTCCTTCATCTTAACCAACCATCATAATTATAATAATTATATCAATTCTCATTCCTCACTATATTCATTTCTATCCCCTTTCCCATTGTCCTTTGTGAACCAAGTGCCCCTTAAGCGTGGCAAAGTTGACAAGTGATATTTATTATAGGATTGTCTATGTCATTTTCTGTGATAACATGTATGTTTAATATACATACTAAGATGTCTAGCATGGGTTTTGTATTATTTTCATAAAACTTGCATATGTATGTGATTGTATATGATAAATTGCATGTTAGGATATAAATGAAGGTTTTTAAGCTTAGGTTTTGCATGTTTTCCATTTGTTTTGATGTACATACATTTTGCATAATTGTATGTCAATGTTAAGTAAGATTTGGACCTTATTTGCGTTGATTATCAACTTAGTTAAATATGGACTTATTGTAGGTATCAAAGGAGAAAGTTGGAATTTTCTCCAAAGAGAATAAGGTCATGTAGCACGCAAAAAGGAGGAAGATAGACATATTTTTCCGTAGATTTTCAAGGAGAATAAAGTGATTTCATGAGACCCCAAAGCTACCACACAAAGTTCCGTCTTTGTTTTTTCAACTCATAAGCCTTCTATCCTCTCTTCTTTCATCTATTTTTATTTATTTATGGTATGGAGAAGATGTATGGAATTTTTGTGAGGAATTTATTGATGATTGTAATGGATTTCTAAGTAGATTTTAGGGTTGTTCATATCATAACTATGTAACAACTCATATTGGTTTAATGTATGGTTTGCTTTAACTCTTATGATGTGTGAACTTTATATGCCTTGCTTACATTGAGAAATGGAGATAGGAAATCAGTTTGGATATACTATGAGAGTGGGCAACCTTGATAACACTTCACACATCAAGCTAACATAATATTTAGAGAGAGATCGTGGATGTTTTGATGACTGTCTATGTTGGATCGCCTATGGCCCATGAATCATATTACGCAGCAGAATGGACCATAAAATTCTGGTCTTGTGCCTTAGTAAATCAAAAAATTTCACGATAAGAACTTTCCAAATTACCTCTTGTAGCACGCGGATTAGATTTCCTTCTCAGATTTCTTAACATTGCAGATCGTGAACTTCCTCTACCGGTATCCACACGAGGATGAACGATTTGGGTAGCGGCCAATGTGTGCTAACACGTTTTAAAACACTTTAGGACACCACACTCTTTTTCTCTCGGCAAAGATGACGAGTGGCTAGAGTTTTCATATGTTTTCTAATAAGACTTAATCCCTCTATTTATAGAGAAACCCTAAACCTATTAGGATTATGGAAGCCCAATAAGTTTTGGCCCATATTATATCTCATATAATAAAGGCCCGACAACTTAATTGAATCTAGCCCAATAAATATATCCACATATATTTCTTTAATGCCTAATAAATTAGACTAAGCGAATAAGCCCAAATCATAACAATCTTTTGTGCGACTTTGTAGGCTCATTTGATGTTGGCAATGGGCTTGATCATACTTCAAGGCTCATAAGTCATAAGTGGCCTCTAGCAAGACATTATGACTACCCAAATCAAATGAGGATTGGTAATCCAATTTAACCTATAACCATGGTTACAAACTCAGTCCCTTTGTAACATGATATCAAGATTAATCATAAGACATGGTACATGTCAACCTTTGATTAATCATAGTTTCTTGATTCCTCATCAATTCATTTGAGCATGGCCATGCATTTCTTCATTCAAACTTGTCAAGAGGCCCAAATGATATCTCTCTCATTTAAAAGAGGTACAAATCCCATCTACGTCATTCACATCCCTCCGCATGATTCATTTAATGTCCAAAATAAGACTACTTATTATCCGGTTAAAGATAACTAAGTCTAATGGAAAAACACTAAATTCCTCATGTAGGGATCCATGGTGACTTCAGGTCAGAGGACTAAAGTCGAATCATATTGAGAATCACTAATGACATGAAACTATTTAGTGTTCTCTTTGTGGATCGGTCCAATATATGCTTTCTAACATATATCTATGTATCTGATTTGATAACTCATATCAATGATCAGTAAAACGTGGCCATCAATCAGAACACATACTAGCCTTAATTCATTATTGATCCAACAATAATGATTGACCAGGGATAGTTTAGAATAATATTATAATGCTTATGGTTTTACTATCAAGTTACATATTTGATGAAATAAGTCTAACAGTATTTATGGAATGTAAATCACATTACATAATACAATATACATGCATATATAAAAGAATACCTTATAATATATAAATAATAAGTCAGAATGTCAGTACAAAAAATCACTTATGACCATTGGCCTAGGACACACTACTAACAGTCTAATAGGTTACTTCTTATCCACTTAACAATGAAGTAAAATGTGTAGGTTGAGAGATCACATGCCTAAATTTAATCGTCATTTTGGGCTTAATTGGTTTGAGTATTGAGAGAGAAAGTTCCAATACATTAGAATGCCTAGGACTAAGCATCATTACATTACCAAAGTCAGGGATTACATGATATCGAGAGAATGACCCTAACGTTTATAATTTGATTCTCTGAACCAAAATTGTGTTCTTGTTTTTGTGACATTTTGAAATGTGTTTGCAAGCCTTTAAATTGTGAATTTTTGTATTTTCAATCTCTCATTATTTGGTTTACTCAAACAAAAGTCAATTTAAATTACAAGGTGACTAACCAACCCTGAAGGGAAAGATACCTTGCTATACTATCTTATATGAATTGTAATACCTTGCTATACTATCTTATATGAATTGTATACTTACAGTATAGCAACTTCAATTAAGTTTAAAATTTGGGCTAAACAAGATGGAGCTATCAACTTTTAACATAATAAGTTGGTCCTTTATATTACATGTGCTAGAAGCTTCCAATTTCATAAAGGATTTATTGAATATATGAAACAGGGTATCACCACAAAATCTTATAGTGTGTTAGTTAACAGGGAACCTACTAATCTCATAAAGGGTAGGGAAAGATTAAGGTAAGAGGACCTCTTGTCCCCTTACTTATACCAGGTTAATGGCTCACAATATCATATAAGATCTAAAGTTTAAATTCCATACCAGATGTAGGAAGCTAAACATATTTTTCCTATCATTTATTGACTATCTTTTACTACTTTTAAGGTCTAATGACAAATCTCTGAGCAATTTATTGTCATCTTTTCTTACCTTCAAAAGATTATTTATTCTATCTATGGAAGTTTCCTCAATGTCTCAGTTGGTTCTTTACATTTATTTGGTTGGTTATTTGTAATCACAAGCCTCTAAGTTGAAGAACCTCTTTTCAGTTATTTTGGACTACCAATTTCTAGAAGGAAATTCTACTTCAAAGATTGCTTACCACTATTGAAGAAGATTTAAAGAAAGATTTATAATTGTTGTAGCAAATTGCTTTCATTTATAGGTAGACTTTAATTGATAAACTCTATTCCCATCTCTGTTCACACATATTGGTCAACTCATATCTTTTTATTTAAGGAACTTGATTAAATATAATTAAAAATATTAGAGAGATTCTTTTGGTCCAGTTCCAAGCATCTCAACTAAAGCTAAAGTCAAATGGGATGCAACTTGCTTACCTAAATTAGATGATGGTCTAGGAATTTAGTCTTTAAAATTTAATAATAGGATGCTCATAATAAAAAGAGTGGAAAGGATTCTTACTACCAAGAAGGTTTTTTGGTCAGATGGACCACTCTTATTTCTTAAAGGGTAAAAGTCTTTAATAAATTAAAATAAGAACCTCAACTTTTTAGTCCATAGCACAACCTTTAAAGCTAGAGAACCCCTTCACAGATTCATTAAATGCAGAGTAGGAAATGGCAACAAAAATTCGTTTTGGCTTAATAATTGGAGCAATATGGGCTTAGTATACCTGAAATTGCAAAGGCCTAGTTTGATTCATTAGTTTCCATTAGACTTGGTAGTCTCATCTGTCATTAACGCAATAGCTGGTCTCAAAGCTTTATTAATCTCTTCACCTCAAGTAACACCATACCAAGTGACAGACTAAACTCATTATAAGAGGACTCTTACACATGGATAATGGACTCCTCAGGGATTTTTAATAATTAGTTATGTGCGGAGCTTTTCAAAATAAAAGGCCGAACTTTTCCCT
The DNA here is from genome assembly GCA_027563595.1 of Erythroxylum suave. Taxonomy (NCBI): domain Eukaryota; kingdom Viridiplantae; phylum Streptophyta; class Magnoliopsida; order Malpighiales; family Erythroxylaceae; genus Erythroxylum; species Erythroxylum suave. The sequence goes on along the minus strand of JAOSBN010000178.1, from coordinate 39,388,207 downwards.
GGTTTGGACTCATATAAAACAACAAAGTACCGCCAGAGTTTCATATCATAAATAGTTAGTTCCAAAAAGGAAACTTTCCACTTTAGATATGCTTCCATTCCTTTAGGTTCAACTCACATCTAGATTTTGTAAAACATTCCTTGAGACTCGAAATCATATTTACTTTGAATGTGACTTCTCCTTTGGTGTCTGGACAACCATTGTTATGCAACTTAAATACCAATAGGAGCATGTGTCTTAATGTATTTAATTAGCTAAGAAAATTGAGAATACACGCTAAAGTGAACAGAGAACTCTACGATATTGCATTTGGTTGTTCTATGTACTGCATTTGGAAAGAAAAGAATACCAGAGTGCTCCAAACAATAAAAAGATCTAGAGGAATTAGTCAATTCGGAACTAATAATAAGGATTAGACAGCTTATAGTTCTCTATGATGTCCACTCTTGTTTAAGCTACTACTTAACAACTTCTTGGAAGTTAGTATAATAGAGTACTACCAAACAAAGAGGAAATACTTAGAAACCTCTTATCTCTCGAGTCAAGGAGGAATTAGTTAGAAAATGGTTATCTGACATATTCGGGCTTGACTTACAATGTAAGCGTATATTTGTCAACCTTTTGTAACACTTTTGGCATTTATAATATTCTTTTAACTTTCCAAACAAATTCTCAAAATAAACTTTTGTTTGTAAAAGCTAGTCTTTATTTCTAACAATTTGTAACAAGGGTTATGAATACAAATAGGACATGAGTGAGTCATAATAAATATATTTGGCATACTATAAGCTTACATAAGTTTTCGAGACATTTTAAGTGTATTTATATGTGTAAGAGCATGGAATAAGCCCTTAAATCATTAGAGTGAGTACGAAATGGAATTCTTAATTTTTATTGAGTTTTAGAGTTGTTGCTATGTACAATTGATTGCGTGTTCTATGTTATGATGTCTCCTCTTCTTAATAAACAAAAAGTGCAATAATTCTCTTTTTACCCTTGAGAAAAAAAGATATTGTATAACATGTTGCTTTTAATTTATTAAAGAAAGATATTAATGATTTTTTTAATGAAAACTGAAAAGTGAATGTTACTAGTCAAACCACTAAAATTGAATTTACACTCACTTTTTCTATTCTATTTAATCATTATTGTGATTATTTCGTGATTACCATATATCAAATTGTCATATTATTAACCTAAACAATTCATTTATTAGTTTTTCAATAATAAAAAAATACAATGTTCCCTCATCTCTTGTGTGCTAGGAGCAACACACTCACACACATAATACAAACTCAATTTATCAAATATTTTGAACCAAAATTGTTGAAGAGCAAGCCTTCCTAGAAAGAGAATATTTAAATTTTCTATTTTTTAAAGGTGCGCACAATAATTTTTAATATATAGGAGTAATACAAAAGTTAAACATTAATTATCATAGAGAACTAAAATTAGAGTATAGATAAATGTTTTATAATTCTGTTAAGATATTATATTCTTTAATATAATGATGTTAAACTTAAATTATTAATGTTTGAAATTATTTTTTTTTCGGCTAACCATTACCAACCGTAATAACTAGAGTAATTATGTTCAATGTTAAGGTATTAAAACCTTAAAAGTTCTAATAATTATATGATTATATTAAAATTATTTATAATTTAGAAAATTAGAGTTATCAAATTTTTAATTAAAATTATGATGTTTTTCTTTCATATTTATAAAGATAGAAGACAAACTTCTATATAAATACAACTGTATGGTGGACCTATAAACATAGACGATATACAACTGTATGGTGGACCTATAAACATAGACGATACATTATAGGGTTAAATAAACTAGGACCAGGCTTTTTCATGGGCTGGGATGGTCTGGTCATTAGCAGTCGATCCCGAATTGGACTAACTCATTTTGCAACCACCCCAGCATACAATAATTCTCTCTCTCCAGCTCCTTCTGTCTCATGTCTCATGAAGGCCGAAGGGAAATCGAAATCGCATGACTAAGAATTTGTACATCTTTACAATCTCAAAGAATAAGTGGTAGTTCACAGTTTACACCGTCGTAATTAATATCCAAGGCATGATAATACACATGAAACTTTTCTTTTTGGATTTAAAAAAAGTCTACTGTAATGTTTTATTATGTGACACAGGTGCATGCTATTGATCCAGTGACAAAACACATCCTGACTGGTCTTTTTATTCAATTACCTAGTTTATTAATCTGCTGTTTGAATTTTGATTGTGTATGAATTAAACATGCTACAATAATTGTATCATTCTGCCTTCAGTTCCTTGATATCCATCTTTCGACACTATAAATTGTATTTCCCTATGGGTCATTGTCGATTTTGTTTTCTTAGCTTCATTAGTTAGTTTTTGTTATGTGCATGAGTCGATAACGTGGATGTGAACGTTTACTGGAGGCATGAAGCCATTTTCAGAGCATTCACGAGGTTTGGGGACACAGAAATGGGACTTCACTCGGTTGTCCATAAGCAGCAAAATCAAGTACCTGAAGTGGCTCCAATTGGTTCATAACTAATTTAACTTGTGACTTCACTTTTGGGACCAAGAAAAAGGGGCTTTAGACCGAAAGGTTAGTGTTTCTTGAAGAGTTCTCTCCTTTTTTCCTTGACCACAAGAGAATAAGATCAGTTAGAAGACATGGCTGTGAACTGTGTATGCAAAAGCAGTTCTATCGATCTGCTTTAACTTTCCATTATGTACATCACAGGCGTAGATATAGAAAGCAAATTCTTCACACTTTTATTCTTCACTATATACAACTTTACATCTATTAAAAACTATATATTTGCAGGTAATTATTGGTACTGTTGAGCTGAAAAGTATATTGCTTTCCTGCTCCGTAAAACGAAAGGCAGAGTAACGTTTCCCACTGTATATGGTATTTACTTGCTTCTCAGCGCACTTGCAAGCTAGTCTGTTTTAGCTTCCAGCACTGAGACTTGTACTTGTTTAGTCAATAGATTGTAATTGTTATGACATCTTTTGTATATAGACATCAATGAACTTCTTTTGTTTTTTTGTCTTTTTTGGCTTCTGCAAGATCAGTATTCATTATTAATATCAACAAAATTTTGGTGTGAGTTAGATGTCCTATGACAAATAAGAACCAGTGAAAGCATGAAAGGACCTAAGTTGCCAGTACTTGTCTTACCTTTCATGGGACAACTTGCAATGGCAAAGACAGCTTGAGAAAACAAAATAACAAAACTAGGGACAAAAGGATGGCAAGAAACCAATGGTGTAGAAGCCATCCATGTTCCCCAAGTAATAGGACCAGTAGTAGGTTGAGTCTTGTGAGATATGAGACTGGTAAGATGATTTTTTAAATGCACTGAATGCTCACTGTTGGATTCTTCTGCTTGAAAAGAAAAATCAAAGGAAGGCTTCTTTTCTACGCGCACTAGGACACCAAAAAAAGTAAAAGAAAAGAAAAACAGTGCGGAAAGTTATAAGATATTATGGGCAAGGAATATGCAAAAGGTTTTGTGACGTCATCCCATCTTGTTTTGCGCACTTTAGTCCGTAATCAAGTAATCACGCTATAGTTTTCGTTTGCCTCAGAAGTAATTGACCATTCAGCGCGAAGTCACCTGCTTAGTTATTAAACCTGTTGTCTGAGGAAATTAAATTAATTTTACGTTCTTAATAAATTCGGGCGAAAGCGCCCATTAAGGAAAAAAAACAAACCACAGGTCAATCGAGTAGAGCTACGTCGGTGCCATCTGTAACTTGTAAAATTGTATTGGTGGTTATCAGCAGATATATTTAACGAGTGAGTTTTCGAGCCTTACGCGTAGGGTCAATTCATGGAAGCTTTCATCCGACATCTACAGTGGCTTCTGAAATTGATGAAGGTGATAAATTAATGAGAGAAAGTGTCTAAGAATTGGATATATAAGGATAAAGCAGTATGAAGCTTGAATTGTATGATGGTGTCGGTGGTGGATGAGAGGGAAGTCGGCATACCATTACCGTAAATACTATTTTTCATGAGAAAAAAATAGAAAACAACTATTAATTCAATCAATTGGTTCTATTATCTTTTAATTCCCTCCCTACTCTTTCTTTTTCCTTCTATTCAAAAAGTTAAATATGTATCTACTGCCATTTTCTCCTCCAAATTACACAAAGGTATATTTACTCTTTCAGTTTCTCAATTCACATAGCCTTTTCAACTAACTCCAAGTGTACCTTGCAATTATCTTTTGAAGTTACAATGATATGGAGGTGCTCGCAACTTGTGCATTATAAAAAACACTATATCATTTTTTTACTCTTTCAGTTTCTCAATTCACATAGCCTTTTCAACTAACTCCAAGTGTACCTTGCAATTATCTTTTGAAGTTACAATGATATGGAGGTGCTCGCAACTTGTGCATTATAAAAAACACTATATCATTTTTAACTTCTTTTTCTATACCCTAACCATAAACCATGTCCACGTATTGATTCACTAAGTACAAATTCTACTCACTACGTCAACAAGAGTTTTAGGCAACAGATAAAAAGCATAGCTATAAGTACAACTATCGTTGTCTTTTATTTAAGCAACATAATTCATACTGTTAAATAAAGTGAGGTTGCTGTAAGTATAAGACAACATAATTTTTTGATTAGGCAACAAAATAAAAAATGTTACTTTGAGCTTCGACTAAGGCAACCCATTAGTTTCGAACTATGGAAGCAATATTTAGTAACACTTTAAGTCATTGTAAGGCAACAAAGTGATTTTTTTTATTCTTTCGATACCAATAATATGTTAAAGTAAAAGTAAACTCTTACAGTCAAATGTGAACAACCAAAAAATTGTATTTACATATGATATATAGTCTATATGAAAGAAGTTCCTTAAAACTAAGATCCCTCACTCCCAATCCCTAATTCTGACAATGCAAGGGTTAAGAGCAAAATTTCGAGTAGCAATTCTTATCCTACTATAATTTTTAGGATTATTTGTTCTTTCAGCATTATAATTCAAGTTTTTATAGAAATTTTGGCTGTGGGTTTACTTGTTTACTTCTCCAGTGTCTTAACTTGCCTCTACTTTGAATAATAGTTTTCTTCTTGAGATTGGATGCAAAAGTGTTGTGCTTTTTTTTTCATGGTAAATCTATAATCTAGATAGAGAATTTGCTAAAAAATTACAAGCTTGGTTTGGATTTTTCTATTGCATATGCATACTTGTTATGTTTGATTTTGAGCATGAGGGTTAAATGAATTTTATCATTTCATGTTGTGATGTGTTACGTGAATTATGAGTTATGGATTATGATTATGCTGCTCATTTGGAAGTGTTATTGTGCTTCTTGCTAGTCTTATTTGATGCCATCAATTTGTGCCATTGGAGATAAGCAAAATGCAGGATGGGTGAGTTATGCTATAATAGCATAATTGTTTTTTGTCTGCAGTTTGTTATGACTTTATGCCATTTGATGTCATCATTGTGCTCCTTATTAGTTAACAAAATAGGATGTTGGTATTAGGACTACTGTTTCTTTATGTTTTTGGTTTGGATTTTAGCAGTTCTATACAGCACCATAGTTTGCTCAACACCATCCTCGACAAAAATAATTTTTTCTCCATCTATTACACAGCCAAACAGGGAAGCTTGTTCTTACCTTTTATTGTTCTTTTATTTTTCTTTTTGGTTCTTGCTTCATATCTTCTTTGGTTCTATTTTATCTTATTTATTTATTTACTTATTTAATTATTATTAAGTATTTACTATTATTATCATTAGTAATATTATTTAATTGTTTTTATGCATTTATGTATTTTATTTTATTTTATTTATTTTAGTTTTATTTATTTACTCTTTTAACCTACATTACTTATTTGTATTTTTTGTATTATTACTATAGTACTTTTCTTTTTTTCTTCATGTCATAATCGCATGTGGGTCTACCGAAAACAGCTTCTCTACTCTGTAGGGATAAGGCTGTGTACTATTAGGGCTCCCCAGACCTCGCTTTATTGCAGGATTTCAGACTGGGTGATGATGATATAGTCTATAAGGACTTGTAAAATCCAACCTTTAACGTGTTCAAAATACAAAAGCAAAAAATGGCTAGCTAAAATATGCACCTACATTATCATCTTCCATTTCATAAGGAATATAAGCGAATCTAAATACTAAACCAAAATATATATATGGGCATTACAAAATCTTTCACCAAGTACTTCTTTGTCCATTTCTATTCATCACCATCCTAAGAAAAAAGGAAATAAATAAGAAGTAGATTAGAATTCTAAAACTACTATTCTCACAAACAGTTTGACAATTCTAAAAATTAAATAAAGGCTAAAATCCATTCAAACTTGGTAGATAAATTTGAAATACCTCTCGACAAGCATTTTTCAATATTGTGACCATAACAACATTAATGTACTTTAAATCGCAAAAGTAAGGAAGAAATTGCAACAATACGATAAATGAATACTATATACAGACAAAAGCCTTTGGATCATCTAATTTATAAGCTATATTCGTTGTCCAACAAGAACATTTGGCATTGTCACAAAAGAAACTTCTACAATAGAAATTAAACAAAATGAAATGTGACAATCCCACTGGCATTTCTTAGTCCAAATCATATCCAAAAGCACAACCCATTGAGCAGTAAAGAATTTGATAGTACAAGGAGGGATGTAGGAAAAATAGAAGAATTATTAATTAGTAGCTAAAACGACAGTATTAACTTAATAATATTTTCTCTATGAGGTATGTGAAAAAATGCCAATAGATTGAAAAAGATTGTCCTATCTAAACATTGTAATGAGCATCCCAACAAATATAGCATTCACTCACAGACAAACATTAATCAATCTCCATGTCAAAGGTTCTGTTGAGATAACACCTAATAAACTCAATGTTGATACAATCAACACTGATATCAAATTATGCACACTAACAAAATATTCACATTAACTGGTTAAATACAATAAGAAAAAGAAAAAGCAAGATGCTCAAACAGAGACATAAAATATGTTCTAAATGACAAAATTTTGCTATATGTTGAAATGCAATATGCAAGGCCAGAGAATAAGGTCTGATTGTGTACTTTAACTATTGTGCTACTGTGTGGTGTTTTCCCTATACCTTTTTCCAACTTGCCACCTTCTAGGTCATCTTCACTATAAAACCAAAGGTTTAAATCATGAGGTGAGCAATGTCTCCATAAAAAGCTATGCATTTGAGTTATATGTAAATATCTCCTTGCATACAAACATCATATAAATTCATGAGAACATTGAAAATGGTAAAACTTAAAAATTCATACCTACCAATCTTGGAAAAAAAATGCAATTATCCGAAAAGGAAACATTTGGTTGCTAAAGTTGCAACATAATGTCTATGAAGTGTTCAACCATTGGGTAAACATAAAAATCATTTTAGTAAATCATTGAATATTTTCAAAACTCTTAATATCCTTAGCAAATTTATTAGCATGAAGATGAAGACCAAAATGCCTAACACATCTAGGGAATTGACTAATTATATTCATCATCACCATTAGCAAGTAAGTTTGTAAGAACATGTAATGCAACATGAAAATATTACAAAATTATTATTGAGGGATCCCAATAAGTATTTTCTCAAATTTTTGACATCAAAAGTCCCTATAATTGCTTAAATTACATAATAAGCATTAAGAATAACATTAACCAGTTAAGAAATGGGTAACAACTAAGAAAAAAACTAAATTTTATTCAATAAAATGGAGTGAAAAAAGACATAATCCTTATCTCTATAACAATAAGATATCAAAATCTATGAGAAATAAAAACAAAGCAAGCATGAAGGCATGCTAGGATTATCAGGAAATAGGGTCTTGCTTGAACATGTTGAAGGGTAGGTTCTTGATGGCCAAAGAAAAGTCAATGAGGATACGAGTCCTTGTCTTTAGCTAACAGTTCATGTCCTTGTCTTTAGCGAATAGTTCTTATCCAGTCTCAAAAGATTTGAATATGTCATTCTCGAGCTTTGTGAATGTTGCAAAGCCCAGTAGGTTGTCCCTTTCCTTCTCCTTCTTCATATTATCCATAGCACCAAAGTTCTAGTCCTTGACATTAGTTGACAAAGCCAACCCTTAACAAGTTCATAAGTATGGAACATTTTTCATTCACCCTTAGGAAATTATATAAACATGAAACTTTCAATCAAATTTTATTTTACATCAACCTTTCTAATTTTCTCCATTTTCCACAATTTAAGAGATCAAGAAAAACTATTTTTCCATCAATCAACCAACCTAACAATAATAATTCTAGATTTTTAGATAGATTTAAATTTTGTTACTATGAACCTACATTTAAAACCACAAATGACAAATTTAAGACAACGAAAGGAGAATAGACAAGGCAAGAAGAAACTTAAGAACTTTGGAAAGAAAAATCGAACTTATTGTTGCCTTTCTATGTCCAATAACTAGATCAACACTATACATGCACCTAGAACCCTAGCAGAAATCGATTATCACTAAAGAAAGATTGAAATTGTTAATTAAACATTGAAGTAAAGAAAACACGTTTCAGCCACTCTCCATATGCTACTAAAAAAGTTGAGGTTGTGCTTGATTTTTTTTGGCCTATCACTTGGCCATTCGAAGGATAACCCCTTAACCGAACAATTAAAAAAAATAGATAGGTTTTGTCTTCAAAAGGGATAGAATTAAATAAAAACATTTTATATGCATATATATTACATTACTTTGGGGTGTTTTGGAGCAATTATATCATGTGTTTTAGTTTTATTAAATAAAAATTGATAGGTATTCTAATTTTCTTAGACATATTCTAAATACTCGTTAGTAAATAGAGAAATTTTATATTTTAAATATACATTAGTATGTAACTATATAAATAAATATGTAACATTAGTAAATACCCTTTAGTAAATAAATGACTGGAAATATAGCAACAATTCTAGGAATTGCATATATAAGACTTTATTACGACCTTTTTTTAATTTTGATGCCTTTTCTTATCCGTAGCAAAAATTTAAAATTTTCGTTGCTTTTTAATATTTTTAAAAGCAATACTTTCAAAATTGTTGCCTTAAATTAATGTTTAGCAACACATTTTTAAGTTGCTGCAAATATGTCGTTGCCTAAAGCACTTTTTGTCATAGTGACTTCTTGTTTTCTCTAACAAAAAATTATCACTTTTAGATTATTGAAATGAAAAATTACTTCTTATTTAAGAACTAGTTAATTAGGTATTATCATTTCAAATGATATTTTCACCTTATTCGTAATAAAAAAAGAAAACAGTGAAGCAAAAAGACAAGAATTAGGAGGCACTTTATAGCATCTATATGGCAATGATAGATTCAATATTTCCAAGAATTTCTTTAACTACATGTGCAAAGTATAGGCTACTTTACTATAAGAATTTCAAGACAATGTCAAGTTAAGCATTGTTAAACTTCAAAATCTTAGAAGAGATTTTGAGAATATAAAAATAAAGGATTCTAAGACCATAAATGATTACTATATAAGATTTTGTGAATTAGTAAATCAACTAAAAGCATACGAAGGTAATATTCCAGAGAAAAGGATCACAGAAAAATTGCTTATACTTACTACTAAAAATACAACATAATAGTCATTACTATTAAAGAAACAAAAGATATCACCACTTTATCATTTACAAAGTTGGCTAGATCACCTGAAACTTGTTAACTCTATTGAAAATTTTGTTAGTCGAAACTTAATATAAGATCTCATAAATTCAACTCTAGAAAAGGGAGGAGAATTTCATAAATACAGATGAAGACACATATAGTCAGAAGAAAGGAAAAAATTTGCCATAGTGTATCTATAAAAGAGCCAATCATCTAAAAAATGATTTTATTTCCTTTTCAAGCCTTAATGTTGAAACTATAAGAAGTTCAGAGATATAGAGAAAGTCTGTAAGCTAAAGGAGAAGCATCAAGTCAATTGAATTAGAGAAAGTTCCAGCAATAATTAGCTATTCTAAACTTGCAATTCTGTAGTAGAGATTGGAAATAATACATGGTACATTGATAATACTACCACTAACCAGATGGCTTTTTTTACAATAGAGGTGATTTCTAAAAGCTTGACAAATCCTTCAAAACTAGTGTCAAACTCAGTGATAGAGATATCGTTAAGGTAGAAGGGAAATGATCTATTATCAATAATACTAAAAAAGTTATGCAAGTTATTATTAATGTCATGTACTTTCCTAACCTTAAGATGAATCTATTTAACATTGGTCAAATGATAGAAAAAAAGTATATGATATATATTCGAAGGAGACTCATGCACCATTTATGAAAATAAAGATAAATCTCTTATTATTGTTAAAGTAAAATAAGGGAGCACATATGCTTCCCCTACTTAGCTCCATTATCATGGAAACTTAAGACAATCAATCTTGACTAGCATAAGAGACTTAGCATTTTAACTTTCAATACCCAAAAATACTATATAAGAAAAAGATGGTGACAAATCTTTTACAAATTTATAGTTTCTATGGTGTTTGTGAAGCCTTTTTATAAGGCAAACATTACACGAAGCTATTCCCTTTAAGAAGTTCTTAAAGAGAAAAAGAAGCCTTAGAGTTAGTATATGTTGATGTTTGCAGACTAATCAATACACCATCACTTGAGCAAAATAGGTACTTTATTCTTTTCATTAATGATTTAACAAGAATGAGTTGGGTATTCTTTATGAAAGAAAAGAAAAAAGTCTTCAAGAAATTTAAAAATCTCTTATAGAACAAAAATGGTTATATGGGATTAAAGTTTTGAGAAGCAATAATGGAAAAGAATACAACAACAATGAGTTTGACAAATTCTATAGAGAAAAAGGTATAGGGCATCAAACTATGCTTAGCTATAACCATCAACAAAATGGAGTCCTAAAAAGGAAGAATAGAATAGTCATAAAGATGCCCAGATCGATGCTTAAAGGAAAAACACTTTTCAAAAACTTTATGGCCAAAGTTTTTTATACAATAGTCTACCTACTCTATAGATTTCTAACTAAAGTAGTCCAATGGAAGCATGAAATGTCCAGAAGCCTTCAATTAATATCTCTGAGTCTTTAGTTACATTTGCTATGTAAATATTCTAGCTTTAAAAATGGACATACTAGAAGAGAAATTTGAGAAGGGAATCTTCCTCGACTATAGTACATAGTCAAAAGGTTAGTGAATATATAGCCTAAAAACTAAGAAACTAATTGTCAATCAAGATATGGAGTTCAACGGAAATGTTTTATGGAATTGGGATGAAGATAAACTTAATAGGAAAACTGTTATAATTTTCACTAAGAAGAGAAGGAGACACAACAACAACATATTGAGAAGGAGCCAAAACCTTAACTAGTAGTACTACCAAGGTCTCCTAAATCTCAAATCCTAGTATAAGAAAGTAAAGAGGAACCATCTTTAGAATCTCAACTAAAGAGGATAAGGCTTAGAAACGACATATATAAGACTTATAATTTAGTCACGATGAAACAAAATATTTTAAAGTAGTTACAACAAAAAGATCCAAGCTATGAAAGAAGAAATTAAGATGATTGAGAAGAATGACATAAGAGCTTGTTGACTATCCAAAAGACAAAGAAGCTATAAGAGTTAAATATGTTTACAAGAAAAAGTTTAATGAAGATTGCACGATCTAAACGCACATGGCTCAATTAGTGAAAAAAGGATTTTATAGCTTTCAAATATTAATAATAGTAAAACTTTGCTCTAGTGGCACGATTAAATATAGTTAGAACACTTATGGCAATAGCTAATCAAAGGAAATGAAAGATATATCAAATCAATATGAAGTTAGTATTCATCAATGGATACATCAATAAAGAATTCTTCGTGAAAAAACCATAAGAATTCATAAAAAAGAGTACAAATATAAGGTAATAAAGTTAAAGAAAGTGTTGTATGGAGTAAACAACCACCAAGGGATTGATATAAGCAGAATTAATAACTACTTTATAAATAGAGGATTCTAAAGGAGCCTAAGTAATCCAACTCACCATATAAAGAACCAAGATAACATTCACACTCTCATGCTTTCCTTACACATATATGATCTCATATATATATAGGAAACAACAAGCAAACGGTTTGAGACTTCAAAGAGGATATAATGAAGATATTTTAGATCAGTAACCTCAGCCTAATGCATTATTATCGAAATTGAGATAAATCAAGAAGAAGATAGGACTTTTATATCCCAAATCGTTCTTAGGAAAGTTTAAGATGTGAGGTTGCAAAATAGTTGCTATGTTGTTAGTCCCTAATGAAAATACAAGAAAGATAATGGATAAAAAAAGTAGGGAGTGCAACTTATAAAAGTCTCATTAGAAGTCTACTCTATCTAATAGCCACATGACTAGACATCATGTTTATCACAAGCTTGTTATCACAATCCATATAAAGTTCAAACCAAACATAGTAAAGAGTAGCGAAAAGAATTCTCAAATACTTTCAAGGTGCAAAAGATTTTGGCATATGATACCAACTTATAGATGAAACCAAAATGGTTGGTTACACAGACAGTGATTAGGCTAGATCAATTGATGATATGAAAAACATATCAAGCTACACATTCTTACTTGTTCAGAAATATTCTTATGGAATTTAAAGAAACAAGAAAATGTGGTAATATCATAAATTACAGCTGTTGCAACAACAATTCAAGCAATTTGGCTCAAAATAATTTTTTAAAGCAAGACAGAAAAGCAAAAGAAGCCTAAAATAACCTACTACAAAAACAAGTTTGCAATAACTATTGCTAAAAATTCAATGCACCATGATAAGACAAAGCGTATTAATATTAAGTATTAGTTCTTACCAAAAACAGTAAGATATATGAGTAAGATGCTTCTGTGACACAAATTTGAAAAACTTTGTACAATACTTGGAGTTACACAAACAGAACTACGTTAAAGATGAAAGATAAATTAATGTACTTTTTAAAGAAAAATTTAGGAAAAGATAAAAAATGATTGTGGAATCTAATAGGAAGAACTATCTAAAAATTAGATAAGGACAAACCAATATTCGACTAAAATTGTATGATAATGTTAATAAATGGGAGAAGAAGTCGGCATGCCATCATTATAAATATGTAACAACTCAGTCACTTTAACTTCAATATCCTTTAGTCCTCTCACCATTATTCCTCTTCTCCTCCCATTAAGAAAGTCCACTTCCACCTACTGTCATTTTCTCTTCCCAATTACACAAAGAATATAATTATTCTTTTTAAGTCTCTCAACTCACAAACCTTCTCATCTAAACACCCCGACTATACCCTTTAACTTTGTTTTAAAACTTATAGAAGGTTTATCTGGGGAAAGAAACACTGGAAAAGATAGAACTAGGGCTAAGTATGGAGAGAACAATATTTAAGCGTCTGTAACTTTTTGTGGTGAGGAAAAAGTGAGTGATAGTTGGGCAACCACTACCAGGGGCTCCATTGGTGTGGTGACTATCTATTGCACTGCTCAGCAGGAGACAAAAGCTGGCCTTGTCTCATGGTGCATCCATCGAATCAAATCCTCGCGCCTAGGAGGCTTCTCCACAACAAAAGCATGCATCAACTTGAAATGTAAGGTGATTTATCACCAAACTTACACATCGGAATATGTTTTCTAAGATTTGATCAGGAAGGACAGGAAATAAAACACTTCGGAATATGTTTTCTAACATAATCTCGAATTTTCTGCACCGTTGCGTCCACTTGTGAGCATAGGGAAACTGAAGACTGTGGAAACTTTCGATTTGGGCTCCATAGGTTTTTATGTGGCAATATTCTTTTACTCTATTATGGAAACGTTCGATTTGCGTTCCATAGCCTTTTATGTGGCAATATTCTTATACTGTTCAAACGTCTGAATGCACTGTTGGATCTACTCAAAAATCAGATTTAGACCCTAAAGTTTATTTTTCCCCCCTATTTGATGATAGCAAAATATGTCATCACTATTGTTAGGATGATTGTCGTAGGTCTTTAACTCAGGAATATTTTTTCAAAAGTGTATTAATTCAAATTTTTCATAATTTTAATAAATTAAAATTCTTTTTGTTAAACAATTATGAAGAAACTCGTACTCAAATCTTTATGTCGCTCTCGCACCACCCATTACCCCCTCGAAAGCTGAACCCCATGGTTTAAACTTGAAGTTAAAAATGCAATATTTGGCTCTATCTGTTCAATTATTTCATCGACCTAACTTGTCTGTTTTGATGGACGGGAAATTGAAAATGATAATTGTTTCAGGTGATTTCCTAAATAATTTATTTTCAATGATATCGCCTACAAAAAACTTCTTGTGGCTAAAACTTTTGTTATTATGATAAGAAATTTCGATTAATTTTTGTATGAGAAGTCCGTCTAAAAAGAGCTTGTACGTATGGAGCGAGTGCCTCTTATCCTCATGCTTTTCCTCAATATTAACAAAGTCAATATAGTACTCGGTCAAATAAACATTTGTTCCGTTGTCAAACTTGAAGTATTCTTTGGTTGGCAACTGATAAGGTCAGAATATTCTCAATAACTTGGATTAAAGGCCAACTGCCATCCTGAATTATGTAGTAATTTACGTGAGACTTGGGAATCACAAAATGTGATTAATGTGCTTTTTTGCACTTTCACTGTTTCTAGGCAGGAAAGAAGATTGCCATTAAATCTGATAACCTAAACTATCCCCACATTTTCTTTCATGCCGATATTAATGGTCTAGCATGATGTAAAACAATTATAATTTATTCGTCCTTGAGTAGTGAATCAATAAGAAAAAATTTTGAAGTCTTTGCTACGCGGTTCGAATTGCAAATTAAAGCTACCAAATTGATGAACACAAAACGAACATTCTCATTCTCAGTTGGACAAGACTACTGCTAGCATCTCTCTTTACTTTATGAGGATTTTCTATTAGTCCTTCGACAACCATTTAGATGCATTGCATGGAGGATACGCATTTGGTAGATAATAATGATCAAGATCATCACCAATATTAACTTGTATGGATTCTTCAAAAACCAGGTAATCATACCAGAAAAGCAATTTTGAATAAGCCGATTTGTTTGTGTTAATTTATTCTAATCCTTGTTGATTTAGCCTTATCAATTTGTTGTAATTTACTTAATAAGTTCATATTCCCACTTTTTGAATAAGTTTAGCATGCAACTTTCTATATAAATAGGTTTATAAACTCTTATGTAAATGAACAAATAAAACGTCAAAATTTTATTACCCATTCTATTATCTCTTTATGGTATTAGAACCTAGAGTCTATTATTCGCATTTTTTAAAATCCTTAATCCTTTTCAAACTAATTATATATACGAGTTTACATATAAAAACATAACTATAGTACCAAACTACCAAATTATAATTTCACATTGAATATAGACATTGCAACTACTACAACTCTACTAATTACAAATATTATCAATTTCATCATTATTATTCTTCATAACAACTACTATTTAATCTAAAGAGATTAGGTTAAATTGATCTTATGAGTTTGTGATTTACTTGGATATATTGATGGATAAATCTCTTCATTATCAAAGAACAAAGACTCTAACTCCAATTCCTCCTATCTTTCAACAGAATTTTTAGTTTGGAAAAACAAGGACAAACTTATATATTGTTGTCTCACTGCCATCCTCACCTCTATTACGATGTCAATAGCTCTCAACTAGGACACTTCTAGAGACCACTAGAGCTCACTAAAAAGTTAATTCTACAACAAATGAAGGCCCAAAAATCATTGATCAAACATCGTCTCTTTAAAGTGACTCTTTCCTCACTGGTTGTCTCATCTCCATAACATCCACCACTAAAGAGTTATCTGCAATTAGTGACCTAATTTTCTCTGAAGATCTGTTCCTCTTCACACACAAATAGTTTGTGTTAGTCTCTAATAGTACATAATTTAACTAAAAGTTACTAGCTTAATATGAAAAATATTACAATTTATAAAGGATGAACATATGAAGTAAAATAATGAATTTTGACAACACTCTTAAGTAATAAAATAAAAGAGTAAAGGAAGAGAGATGCAAGTTGATTTATAGGTTTTTAACAAACAATCGTTGCCTACATTCACTCCTAAGATTCTCTTCAGATTTCTAATTTAATTCTTCTTTCGAGATGAAGAATAACCTTTGTACAATCTTTACTTGGAAATGAGGAACCTCGGTGTCACTTTGAACACCTCCAAATACAATAAACAAGAATACTAATAGAAGCTTATAACTCAAAGTAACTAATTTTATAACTTTGATAATACCAAAAAGGCTGACTCACTTAGAATAAGATGAGGAATGCTTAAATGATGAAAAAGCTAAAAAATGTGAGTCAAAGACACTTAACTGCTTCTTGATATAAGAAAAAATGGTGGAAATATATAATTATAGGGATTCAGGACCTCAATTGACCATTAGAGCTAAAATTAGTCATTACAAAAGCTAGTTATAAAAAAACTAATCAACCAACATAGCATATTTTTCAACTACTCGAGTTTATTAAGAGATAAATTAATCAAACACACTATTATATTAGTCGACCAATATGTCAATAGACTCACGTATTACACTTTTAGCTTATATTGGTTGACCCACTAACCTATATTAGTCAACTAATCTCCTTAAAAATATGATCTTATTAACTTTAATTGCTTAAATTTGATTTATTTTATACAATTATAATTAAAGGAACATTCAAATTATTTCCTAAATAGTGTTTGTAAGATCAAAAGTCTTTTTGATTTGAAAAACACTTTAATATCTCTTGATGAATGAAAAAACTTATGCAGTGAAGTGATACGAAATGTTTATGTATGGTGATGTGTTTAAGGTTACCAAACCAATAAAGTGAGATTATAGTTAATATTACAAAATAGAAAAACAAAATAAATATGCCTTGGATATTTTTTTGTCTTCACTTTGTAAGTTGTAAATTTCATCTTTCTTTTAACTTCTTCATGAA
Source organism: Erythroxylum suave (assembly GCA_027563595.1). Classification (NCBI taxonomy): domain Eukaryota; kingdom Viridiplantae; phylum Streptophyta; class Magnoliopsida; order Malpighiales; family Erythroxylaceae; genus Erythroxylum; species Erythroxylum suave. The sequence continues at coordinate 39,371,188 of JAOSBN010000178.1, read as the reverse complement.
GTGTCTTCTTAATTAAGTTATGCATGATATCATCTTATTCTTATGAAGATTCTTATCAAGATAACAAACTCATATGAAGGTTTATGTTTTGTTTTCTTCAAAGTATTGATTCAAACCTCTCTTATTCCAAGAATCTCCCCTTTTTTATGATGACAAATTATTATGATATAAGAGAGTAATAATAAGATTAAGGTATATAAGTAACTATCATTTTTACGATAATGATTTTCACTCCCTTAATTCATGCATAAGAGATAATTTAATATAAAGCATAAAATAGATTTTTAATATCAAGTGATATTTAATATCAAGTAAAAGAAATATCCATACATAAAAGAGATTTAAAATTTTTCACATGTATAATAGTTACACTTCCCCAAATATAATATCACAAAATTATCTCTCCCCTTTTTGGAAACATTAAAAATCAACTAGTTAGAGAAGGAAATTGAGACTTAATCAAATGATATAGGTCATCAAATTGATGCATCATAATGTCTTAAAAGAAGCCAAGTTCGTTTTGCAATATGGTGAGATGAGACTTAATAGTTGTTATATGAGCATTAGGTAGAGCATTATGGTACAATTAGGAGGTATTGACCTCATCATCTGTAAGCAGATCAATAGTGAGACACTAAAGAGGCTCATCAGGATTACCATCATATGGGGGAGCCTCATGTACTAGTGATAGCTACTAAGTTTGAAACTCTTACCATTGGTGTGGCTGAGTCATTTTCCCATCAATCAATTAAAAGCCTCTATGATTAAAACTAGTATAATAAAAAAAACTAAAAACTCTTATTGCCAATTGGAGGAATGTAAAAATGTTAGAAAATAAGGCTAATTAGTAGTGCATGAGAAATGTTTAGTTTCTTTTTATTTAATAAAAATGCACATATTGATCAAAATTAAGAAAACCAAAGATGAATAGCGCTCCTAACATGAGGGTAGAGAGTAACCAAAGGTATTCATGTCATAAAAAAGTAAAGTGACTACCAGCAAAAATAAAATTATACTTAATGAAGAGATAATGGAATCCAGGAATAGCATTGAGGCCATAAACATCTTTGGGCGTTCTAGTAACCTTTTCCCGATTACCTAATTCAATAATAATTTTAAACTTTATCATTTAGAGAGTAAGTTCGAATATTGTTTTGGGTATGACAACTATCAGTAACAAGATTTCAAGAATAGGAATACATAATATCCCATTAATAAGAACATAAGTGAGATGAATATCAACATTACAGATGTTGGAGAAATGTGAGTGTCAGCTTGAATCACTTTAGGTCAAAGATTGCTATAAAATAGCCTGGCATTTGTTAGGATTATATGACTTGCTTTTGTGAGAAGGGATTCTCACCCTTGATCAATGAATAATTATATAAGACTATATGCTTTGGATTATTATTGACTAGTGGGGAAGATAACTTGATCTTGTAACTCTAAGAAAGCATAATCATGAAACTAAGGAGAGTTAGTATCAAAATACTCGTCCATATTGGTCAAATGGGCCATAGGAGGTGGAAGAGGAATCTTGAATCCTTTGGGTTCTAGAATTAATGCAATTAGCTCAACTTCAATTGTATATCCTAGGCATAGGATTATGATTACCTCCAGTTTTTTCCATGAGGTTTGAGGAAGGGCACAAGATAATAGGTTAGAGAGGTGGCTAAGAAAGGTTTGAAAAGTGTATGGATTAATGGTGTATGGTCACCTACAAGAGAAAAAAGCTTCCATAAATTCATTCCCACCAATTTCAATTTTTTAACCACCTCGACAGAAAGGGAGTAATCTTTAAAGATAATGCAAGATACACTATGAACACTAAGGAAAAAAAAGGTTTAGGCAATGACCTGTTTGTAACATTTTAAAAATGTGTTCCTAAAAATTAATATAAGGCAAAAATTGTTACAGCATTGCCTTTAACAATATTAAAATGCAATAATAATAACAATTTGTTGCAACATATAAGAAAAGGTAACAAAATTTCAAAAAAAGGTGGCAATAAAATTTTATATATGCAACATCTAGAATTGTTGTTATAGTTTCAGTCATCTATTTATTAAAAGGTACCTACTAATATTACATATTTATTTATATAACTACTTACTAATATTTATTGAAAATATAAAATAAAGAAGTATTCAGAATATGTCTAGCAAAATTAAATTATCTATCAACTTTTATTTAATAAAATTAAAATACAATAAACAATTACTCCAAAATACACAAAAGTAAATATGATACATACACATACAATCTCCTTTCTTTAATACAAAACAAAATCCTTACGAAACAACAGGTTCCATTTTTTAATTGACATTGCAATCAAGAAAGAAATTCAGTTTTTTGTGGAGTTAAGGAGCAAAGGAAAGGGAGGGGACAAACCAGGCATAAAACAACCATGAATGATCTTCTTCTTTTCTCTAGTAATGGGGAAAAGGTGAGGGAGGGATAGAGCAGGCATTAAAGACCATCCTTATTGTTCTCAAGTAAGGAAAAATGACCAATTTCATGTTCTTTGTTTTTTATTCCAGGTTTCTTTGAAAGGGCTCACTCTATAAAAGCATGACCCGTTGGCTTCGAAACCTCAAAAGGATACACCCAGATGAATCCAACCACAGCATGAATGTGATCTGATTTTTTGAATGAGCAATCATGAAGAAACGGAAAAGCACTTGAGAAATCTTATTTTATGTTTATGCCTCTTGCTTCTTTTGTTCTATGTTCTTGATTGTTCTTATTGTCTAAGAAGCGATGGTAGAAAAGGTTAGGAGGAGATTGCAAAAGGAAATTTAAGCCAAAGGCTATGCTCCAGTATTATTCAATTTCATTTGTTCGATGAAACACACTTTGAGACATAAGAACTAAATTAGGTCATAAAAATAATAATATGATCTATAGCAATGTGAATCATTATTTGAAGAGAAGTTAAGAGCGAGCTTCTGAACTTTGATTTCTCTCACTAGCTTGGACAACTTCTTCTCCTAAGCTTGAAGAACCAAAGACATACTAAATACTAATTTAATGGTTCAGGTATTCAATATCTCATTCCTGCACTAGATACTAATTTTCTCCACAGAAAATATGACTATAATAACACGATGTGGATAGTGGCCTTTTAATCACTTGATATTTTCTGTCAAAGGGAAATTTTCTTTGTCAAAATCTTAAAACTTTCATTTTATATTGTACAATTTGCATAAAATGATAAAACAAATAATGGTCTTTAAGTTATTATTGCTTCATCTTTGGACCATGGGAGGTAGATATTAGCTCAGGATAAGATGAGCTGAATTACCTGCTCATTCAAGCAATAAAGAGATGTTAGTAATTGTTACTAAATAATTTTATCTATTAAGCTTTAGATCCTTATAAAGGTATATATATCCTCTGTCAAAATTTTACTTATCAATGTAATGATGAAAGGTCTCTCATATCTTTAGAAATTCAAAATCATGAATATTTAAATAAGGACTTATTATCTGATTAAATTGAAAATGAATTTGGATCATATGGAGATGATAACGCTTATCTTTATTACCTAGAAAAGTTGGCTTGACAATATCTTGAAATGAGATAATTTTGTAAGAGGTTCTACATCTTTGACGTTATGTTTATATTTCATGCAGAAACAGAGTAACTTTTTTTTTTTATGTAGACTTATAGAAGTCTATTCATTAAAATGATACTAGAAGTAATGTTAAAGATAATTGGGTTCGACATTGATTTTCCAGTCATGTTTCTGAAATGAAATGTCTCTGCCATCAAATTTTGTTCTTTTTTACTGTCTATGCATATTGTATCTAAGGCAATACACTCCTTTTATTCTCTTACAGTTCCATGTCATCAATTAACTCTTTAATGCCTTCGTACTAAATGCAAGATGAATTTATTAGACAACTTGTAACACCCATATACCCCCTAGAAGGATATGCAAATGCCACATAAAATAGAATTAACATATACCAAACATTTAAAAACACTTCCAGAAACTGAAGCAAACATACATTACATATGATTAAATGTTATTTTATAAACAGAACATATCTTACATACTGTGCTTATCATAATAAATGCCATAAATTCAAAAGCCAACTTGTACTAAGGTTATTTCAAACCATTTACAACAAAATATAGTATATCTCATTACATTTACTGCAATTCAAAAACAACTCAAAAACTATAAAAAAAAACAACTTCCAAAATAGAATACATTCCTCTTGGCCACTGCGGTAGTCTTTGTCCCTGTCCTTAAATCTTCTTATCAGAACCTACACGGAGGCAAAACCACCATGCTAAGCATAAAGCTTAATGGGGAATAACTAAACATAACATATAATCATGACTATTTCTAACAGTCATCTAACATTCATATATACAAATTCAAATCATATCACAACAATCTTAATTGTTCACATTACAGAGTAATCCAAACAATATGTCTCAAAACAAAATATGATTCATCAATATAGAACATTCTTACATTAGAATAAAACTCATAAATATCATAACAAAATGTAAAGGTATCAGAATTGAATATCAGAACATAATATAATCCTTTCAGATCAAAATCTGGCTTAAATAAAAAATAATGAGTGGAGATGGCAAGAGGTAAATATAAAGATCATTGGTAACCTAGAGCCCCTACTGTACTAACCAAATAGTTTTATACCAGCCTGCTTAGAATAGTTAGCTAGCCCTTCAAAAAAGTACACCAATGGTTCAGCCCATAATGTCTTAAGACCTTCAATACAAAAAGTTCCTTGGCATAATTTGGTTTGGTCTAAAAGTAATGGCCTTAGGTGTTCTTTCATACTATGGCTAGTTTTCCTAAAGAAGTTGCAAGCGCGGGACAAACTTCTCTTTCTCCATACTCCTAACCACTGCTCCTTATGTATCTCAGACAATTAGACCATAGAACACTTGTTTTTTTATTGTCCCTTCTCTAAAACCGTGTGGGAACATTGTCTCATCCACTTCCATATACACCTCCCCAATAACACAAACCTTCAATCCATCCCTATATGGTTTAACCAGTCCTCAAATTCCTCTGACATTAACCTTTTCCCTATCCTACTTTCTACTACGGTCTATAACATTTGGAAGGAGAGGAATAACCGAGAATTTAAAGATGAAGTCAAGGATGTAAGGAACCTATACTCCAGAGTAATCTTCCAAGTTATGGAATATTTTAGCTCAAACACCGTAAGGAGGTAATTGTTGAAGTGTTTATTCTTTCACTAATCATTTTTCTGCAGGTTTGATAGTCCAGGAGAGCCAATGGAGTTCCAACATTTTCCAGGTTTCAAAAGAAGAAGAGTAGACAGGCTTCTTAAAGAATTAAAGGAATCCTTTGGATTTCAACAAGGAAGATAGCTTATGATGGAGATCCCAACCTTAGATCATGTTTTTAGAGATAAGATGGAGGCAAGTAGCAGGGAGAAAGGGCCCTTCCTTCTCTTTGGTAGTTTCAACCTAGTTGGCCCCAACCTCTTCAGCATATGGTAGATCAAATCACAAGCTTTACCCATGAAGGGAGTATAGAAATTCTGGTTTAATTGAGAGAAACTTGTCTATTTATCTTGCATTACTATGTTCTTTTATCAATATATGTGTTTTGGTTAAGGTGAAACCTTTCTACAAGGTCATCTTAAAAGGTAGATAAGTTTGGGTAGTTTATTGTGGATGTTCGGTTCATTAATTATAGAGTTCCTCATGTCCATAGGTTTGGCATTTCCTATTGTGATTGGAAGAGAGTTGCCTCTTAGGCACTCTCTTGATTTGTAAATAAGCTTTTATTGATTTATTTAATTTACTAATTTACCAAAAAAATCTGGCTTAAATCATATCAGAATATGTTTTGTATCAAATCAAAGCTTTTTGTATATCAGCTCAAAACTTGTTTATATCAAAATTGAACATGTATCAAAATATAAAACATGTTAGCTTTCTAATCCTTATTATAGAAGTGGGCAACAGGACCAAAATAGAACATACCTATAATTGGAATCATAGAACATAAGAGACTTATGTCTTAGTAATAGAAGACACCGAAGTGTCAATGCCAGGAGACACCTTAGTGTTACAGGAGCAGCTACAGACCCTTCTAAGCATGCCTATTTGCCCACGACTAGGACTTAACAGTTTTAAAACAATCCATTTCAGATTTCAGAATCACAAGCAAGTAATGTAGTATAGAACGTATGTCTTTACTACATTTTTATCAAATTGAATATATTCACTGTCTTTTGATTAAACTCAATATGCCTTATAAACATAAGCATTAGCATCAATATATGAATGAAACATTAAGTCATTACATATTCAGAACATTACAAACATCCATATCCAATTCACATCACTTAAAACCCTTGGAACACATTTGTAGAACATACTATACATTTTAACATTAGTCATATTATTAAATAATCACATGTTCTTTAAGTTATTACCTCAATTCATAGTCCATACTAGATTAACTTCTACTCCATTAATCTAACATTTTGGGTAAGTAAAAATTCATGTTTAGGCTAAAAATGGGTGTGATGCATGGCTATACCCAATTTCTAGTTTTTCTCAGGACAGGTTTTTGAGTAAGTTTTGTATAGCTATTTTGACATAGAAGATGAGGTTTCTAGGAAATATTTTCTCCCAAATAAAACGAAATAATGTTAATGAAATTTGGCTCATTATTCCTAGAGTTATACCCAAAATACTGCATACTATTCTCAAACAAGAACTCTAACTAGTACTCAACTTCAAGAGAAATTTCAAAACCCTTAAAGATAGAAATAAAATTCTATTCCTTCATGAAAATTGTAGAAATATGTATTTAGTTTAATCTATAATTAAAATCATTCCATTTGGATGTCTATGTATCAAGATATGGGTAAAATACTGATGTCTATTTAGTGGAACCACTACAATAAACTCACTTCAATCTTATTATGCAAAAGTAACATGAAAGACATGTAAATTATCCAGCAACTTCCCATTTTCATCTAGGATACTTCTCTTAACAAAATCCCTCATGTTACACTCAGAAAACCAGTTTAAAAATCAATCATTAGATAACACATAACTTACTATCTTACATATATTAAAACTGAAACAGTATTTGTCAAACCAGAATTATTTTTCTAGCACCTAATTATCAACCTCATAACACATACTTCATGCCAATTCAATTATCATAAAACCTCTATTAATACATGCTATTAAGTTAAGAATTCCCTTAACTTCTTATCTTCAAATTTTAACTCGAAAGAACCAGCTAATCAATACAACCTTAAAGTGAAAACAAAGTGATTTTCAAACAGCAATATCGAGACCGTTTTGAACTAGTTTCTTGGTTGTTTTGTGTAGGGTTAAAGTATGATTTTCTTAAAATAAGTTGGCTAGGATTAAGAATAAAATGTAGAGAGAAAAGAAGATCAAATTTGGTAGAGAAGTAAAAGGAAAGACAGTAAAAACATGTGTCTTAAGGCATATTAACCATTTGTTTCTTAATTAAGCTGCCACCAATTAACTTAAGATGCTATCATTAGTCACCAATTAGATAGTTCACATGTCACTTCAAGATTGGTTCACTTGTCACATAATACTTGGTCCATTTTTCAATTAATTACTAATCTATTTGTCACATAGTTAGCTATGCCAAATGTCACTCAAAGTATAGGCTTAGTCATACTAATTTTCATGTACCAACTTGTCTTAGCACTTGACAATTGTCCTAGTCCAAATGTCTATTTTAATACCTCAATTCTCTAATAGTATTAATTGATTTCAATTTACTAAGTATGATCCATTACCCTAAAATTCAAGGCATATGCAATTTATAATCATATCACAATTTTAACACCTATCACATATACTTTCACGAATGTATAACATTCCAACTAAGGTGTAATTTAAGGCCTTACAATTCTCTCCCCCTTAACAGAATTTGATCCTCGAAATTCATACCTAATGAGAACAGGTGAGGATATTGAGTTTTCATGGTCGATTATGGTTCCTATGTTGCTTCCTCGAGTCCATGGTGTTGCCACAATACTTTAACCAAAGATATTTGCTTATTTCTAAGTTTTCGGACTTCTTTAGCTTCTTCATAATTCAAATCTAATTGTTCTTAAATTTCTTGCACAGGAATTTTATGTATATCATTATACTAATATTTTCTCAACATGGAAACATGAAACACCATCATACAACTTAGCCAATTCTTCAGGAAGAGCTAATTGATAAGCTACTGGTCCGATTCTCTTACGAATCTCATAAAGACCAATATAGCATGGGTGGAGTTTACCTTTCTTCCTAAACCAAAGTATGTGTTTCCATGGCAATACTTTCAGGAATACCTTATCACCTACCTGATACTCAATATCTTTTCTTTTTAAATCGGCATAGGACTTCTTCCTGTCACTGAAAACTTTCAATCTTTATTGGATAACTTGAACTTTCTCTTCAATATCTTTCACAATATCAGGCTCGATCATCTTATTTTCACTTAATTCAGTCCAACATACTAGAGTTCCATACCTCCTACCATATAGGCTTCATAAGGCACCATGCCAATACTAGTCTAATGACTATTGTTATAGGCAAACTCCATCAAAAAAGATAATTATCCCAACTTCTTAGTAATTCTAACACAGAACCTAGAAGCATATCCTCTAATATCTAAATCACCCGTTAAGATTGTCCATCTGTCTAGGGATGGAAAGCAATACTGAGCTTGACTTGAGTACCCAAAGCCTTTTGCAGACTTTTCCAAAATCTCGAAATAAATCGATGATCACGATCAGAAATAATAGATAGTGGCACCCTATACAACCTCACTATCTCATTCCTATATAGGTCTGCAAGCCTACCCAGTGAATAATCAGGACAAATAGGCAGAAAGTGAGCAGACTTGGTGAACTTATCATTAATCACTCATATAGCATCATGCTTCCTTTGAGTGAGAGAAAGTCTAGTAACAAAATACATGGTAATATTATCCCATTTCCATTAAGGAATTGAAATAGGATGTAAAAAACTGGATGGAACTTGGTGCTCACCTTTAACTTGCTAATATGTCAAACATTTAGATACATAATCCACTTCATCACGTTTCACACTTGACCACCAGTAATGCTGCTTCAGATCTTGATACATCTTATTTCCACCAGAATGCATTATAAAGACAGTATTATGAGTCTTAAAAAATAACTTTCTCTTTAATTCATCATTAGCTGGCACACACAATCGATCTTTATAATACAAATCACCACTTCCTTTCACTGAAAAATCTGGTTCTTCACTTTCCCAAGTTACCAAAATAAGTTGTTGCAACTTATCATCAACTTTTTGAGCATCACAAATTTCTTGCTTCAAAGTAGGCCTAGCTTTCAATTAAGCTACTAAAGCTTTGTTAGATATAAGTCTCCTTTCACTCTACTGCACTGATAATACTGAAATGGTCTTCCAACTCAAGGCATCAGCCATCATATTAGCCTGACCCAGATGATAATCTACAATATAGTTATAATCTTTAAATAGTTCCAACCAATGTTGTTGTCTTAGATTAAGTTCCTTCTGAGTAAGTAGATACTTTAAACCTTTATGATCAGTAAAATCCTACACTTTTCACCATATGAGTAGTGTCACCATATTTTCGAAGCAAACAGTACTGCTGCAAGTTCAAGATCATACGTAGGGTCGTTCTATTCATGAGGCTTCAGTTTCCTAGAGGCATATGCAACTACCTTTCCATCCTGCAACAAAATACAACCCAAACCATTTCTAGATGCACCACTAAATATAACATATTCCTTACCAGAAGTGGGTTAAGCTAATAAAGGAGCTTCAGTAAGCATTCTTTTTAGTTGATCAAAACTAGTTTAACATCTAGTAGACCATTCATACTTTACTCCTTTTCATAGCAATTTACTCAAAGGGGATGCTATCACTGAGAATCCCTTCATAAATTGGTGATAGTATCCTGCCAAACTCAGAAAACTTCTCACTTCTTTCACACTTCGTGGTGGCTTCTAGTTAACAATTGCTTTAATCTTACTAGGAAAAATTTTAATCCCTTGAGAAGAAACATGTCCTAGAAAAGATACCTCCTGAAGCCAGAAATCACGCTACTAAGCTTAGCATACAATTGCTTTTCTTATAGGGTTTGTAACACAACCCACAGATGCTTAACATGATTTTGCTTATTCTTAGAATAGACCAGAATATCGTCTATAAACATTACTACAAATTAGTCTAAATAGTGCCCAAACACTCTATTCTTCAAATCCATAAATGCAAATGGAGCATTAGTTAACCTGAATGGCATTACTAAGAATTCATAATGTCTATAACGGGTCCTAAATGCAGCCTTCAAAACATCCACATCCTTTACCCAAAGTTAATAGTATCCTGATCGCAGATCTATCTTTGAAAATACTCCTACATCTTTTAATTGAATAAACAAATCTTCTATCCTTAGTGACGGATATTCATTTTTCATGATGACTTTGTTCAGTTGCTTATAATCAATGTACATCCGGAGAGTACTATCTTTCTTCTTAATTACAAAACTGGTGATCCCTAGGGTGAGACACTAGATTGAATGAACCCTTTATCCAATAGCTCTTGTAGCTAAACCTTCAACTCCTTCAATTCAGTAGGAGTCATTATATATGGTGCTTTAGATATAGGAGCAGTGCCAAGCATAACTTAAATAGACAACTCTATTCCCCTTCCAGGAGAAAGTCTTGGTAGTTCTTCAGGAAACACATTTGGACACTCATTCAGCACTAGAATATCTTATAGTTTAACATTTTCTTTTCGAGAATCAATCACAAAAGCTAGATAAGCTTCACAACCCTTCCTTAGGAACTTCCAAGCTTACATAGTAGCTAGAGAACCAGTTCAGGTGGGCAAATAATTTCATCTAATACCCTCTTCACTTTTTTAACCAAAATTTCGCCCTTTCAGACTCCTCCATAGATGTTCCAGTAAATTCCTCATCTCCATATTTCCACAACTGTTCAATCAGAGTTTTGGGTGTCGTCATACGATGTAATAACACCATCATGTCTTATGATAGCTTAGCCAAAGCCTCCCTTTGAGCTAAAGGTGGAGGAGGTAGCACTTCAACTTCACCTCAATTAACCTTAAAGGGTCCCGATATAGATGGACAAGATCTCGTAGGATTATTACTCTCTGCAACCTTGTCAACAGCTTTGTGAGATCTTTGCATACTCAAATCTAAAACCAAAATATGGGACAGCCTGCATTAGGACAAACATAACTCTTATATCCAAATATAAACAATAGTTAAGTACTGGTTAAACCAGATTTGTCTAAATCATGCTCTGATACCAAAATGATGTAACACTTATATAACCACACAAAATAGAATTAACACATACCAAACATTTCAAAGCACTTCTAGAAACTGAAGCAAACATACATTACATATGATTAGATGTTATTTTATAAATAGAACATATCTTACATACTGTGCTTATCATAATATATGCCATAAATTCTAAAGTCAACCTATATTAAGGTTATTACAAACCATTTACATCAAAATACAATATGTCATATTACATTTAATACGATTCAAAACAACTCAAAAACTCAAACAAAACAACTTCCAAAATAGAACACATTCCTCTTGGCCACTATCGTAGTCTTGTCCCTGTCCTTAAATCTTCTTATTAGAACCTACACGGAGGCAAAACCACCGTGCTAAGCATAAATCTTAGTGGGGAATAACTAAACATAATGCATAATTGTGACTGTTTCTAACAGTCATCTAACATTCATATATACAAATTCAAATCATATCACAACAATCTTTAATTGTTCATATACAAAGTAATCCAAACAATATGTTCAAAACAAAATATAATTCATCAATACAGGATATTCTTGAATCAGAACAAAACTTATAACCATCATAACAAAATGTACAAGCAGCAGAATTGAATATCAGAAAAGGATATAATCCTTTCATATCAAAATCTTGCTTAAATTAGATCAGAATATGTTTTGTATCAAATGAAAGCTTTTCTTGTATCGTATCATAACTTTTTTATATCAAAACTAAACATGTATCAAAATCAAAACACGTTAGCCGGCTAATCCTTATGACAAAGGTGTGTAACAAGACCAGAACAAAAGATACCTATAATTGATATCATATAACATGAGAGACTTATGTCTCAGTAATGGAAGACACCGAAGTGTCAATATCAAGAGACACCTTAGTGTCATAAGAGCAGCTATCGACCCTTCTAGGTATGCCTATTTTCCCAAGACCAAGACTTAATAGTTTTAAAACAATCCATTTCAAATTTCAAAATCAAAACAATCCATTTCAAATTTCAAAATCACAAGCAAGGAATTTAGTATATAATGTATGTCTTTATTACATTTTTCTCAAATTGAACTTATTCACTCTCTTTTTATCATGCTCAATATGCTTTATAAACTTAAGCATTTACATCAATATGTCAATGAAACGTAAATTCATTATATATTACATAACATTATAGAAATCCCCATTTTACAAACATCCATATCTAATTCACATCACATAAACCCTCGGAACACATTTATATTCTTAAGAACACATTCATCTTGAACATACCATATATTTTAATATTTGTCATATTATTAAATAATCACACATTCTTTAAGTTATTACCTCAATTAATAGTCCATACTAGATTAACTTCTACTTAATTAATCCAACATCATCTAGGTTTGCTAAATTGCAATGATACCCGAAAGAGTTTTGGAGGAGACTCAATAGCATTTGAGTAAGGATAAATTCATGTTTAGGCTAAAAATGGGTGTGATGCATAGTTGTACCCAATTTTCAATTTTTCAAAGGACAGGTTTTCAGGTAAGTTTTGTATAGCCGTTCTGAATTAGAAGTTGAGGTTTCTATGCAATATGTTCTCATAAAAAAATGTTTCTCTATGTCTTAAGTTTTTAAAGAAATAAAGTTAATGCAATTTGGTTCATTATTCCTATAGTTATACCCAAAATACTACAAACCACTCTCAAACAGGAATAGCAACCAGTACTCAACTTCAAGCAAAATTTTCAAACCCTTAGAGATAGAAATAAAATTCTATTCCTCCATGAAAATTGTAGAAATATGTATGTAGTTTAATCTACAATTAAAATCGTCCTATTTGGATATCTACAGATCAAGATATAGGTAAAATAATGATGTCTATTTAGTGGAACCACTACAATAAATTCACTTCAGTCTTATTATGCAAAAGTAACATCAAAGACACATGCAAATTAACCAGCAACGTCCCATTTTCATCTAGGATACTTCCCTTAACAAAATCCCTCATGTTACACTCAAAAAACCAGTTCAAAAATCAATCATTAGACAAAACATAACTTACTGTCTTACATACATTAAAACCAAAATAGCATTTGCCAAACCATAATTATTTTTACAGCACCCAATTATCAACATCATAATACATACTTCATGCCAATTCAATTATCATAAAACCTGTATTAATACATGCTATCAAGTTTATAATTCCCTTACCTTCTTATCTTCAAATTTTAACTCCAAAGAACTAACTAATCAACACGACCTTAAGATGAAAACAAAGTGATTTTTAGCAGCAATATGGACACCATTGTGAAATGGTTTCTTGGTTGTTTTGTATAAGGTTAAAGTATGATTTTTGTGCAACAAGTTGGCTAGGATTAAGACTACAACGTAGAGAGAAAAGAAGAGATTTGGTGGAGAAGCAAAAGGAAAGACGGCAGAAAATTGCTGGTAGAATTTGCCTCATCATCATGCTAGGTGTCACCAATTTACCTAGGCAGGTGTCATAAAACATGTTAACCATTTATTCCTTAATTAAGCTGCCCCCAATCACCTTAAGATTCTGTCATTAGTTACCAATTAGATAGTCCATATGTCACTCCAAGATTGGTCCACTTTTCACATAATAATTGGTCCATTTGTCAATTAATTACTAGTCCATTTATCACACATTTAGATATGCCAAATGTCACTCAAAGTATAGGCTTAGTCATACTAATTTTCATGTACCAACTTGTCTTGCTACTTCACAATTTTCCTAGTCTAAATTTCCGTTTTAATACCTCAATTCTCTAATGGTATTAATTAATTTCAATTCACTAAGTATGATCCATTACCCCAAAATTCAAGGATATGCAATTTATAATCATATCACAATTTTAGCGCCTATCACATATACTTTCGTGAATATATAACATTCCAACTAGGGTGTAATTTGGGGCCTTACAAGACTGGTCACTTTTGAGGCCCATTCGTGTAAAATTTATTTCTTGAGTTATTTATTGATTAAAACTTTTAACTCATTATATATATACTAATGATGGATGTTTAAGGGAAAGTTATGCAAGAGGAACCATAGGCGGAGATGTTTTCCTCTCAAGTTATGCTCCTAATGTAATATAGTCGTTGGTTCTCCAAGAACAATATTAAGAGTTTATAATAACTTTGCTAGTTTCTAATCATTTATTCATCAATCATTCTAGACCTCTTGGTTGTTGATCTCTTGATGGACACAAACTGAGGCCAAAATCTTTTACTTGGAAAATTAAATTCCTAAAAGATATATCATAACAAGCTTATTAAACAAAAGAGCAATAATAGACATTCGAGAAAGACTTAACCGTGGCTTTATAGGATTTTAAAGTAGTTTCCTTTTTGTTCCTATGCCTATTTTGTATCTGAAATGACTTCTAATGATACCTTTTTATTGTTTTTGTCATTTTATGATGTTATATAATCAATAATGTCCTATTGGGTATCTTGAGATAGAATTTTGATGAATATACTGGATCCAAAGCAAGTTATTTCATTTGTCGATTTACTATGAAAACCTAATTGTTTGTGGTACTAAATAATATTAAGAACTTGTTTTAATTTTTGATTTATGTGTTTAACTAATGTCTTGAGAACTTCCAAGCTTATCTTCTTCTACCAAAGATTTCAATTTCTAATTGACATGTTTGACCAATGTCTTGAGAGCTTCCAAGCTTATCTTCTTTTCCCAAAGATCAATTTGGTCGTGTTCTTTACAAATCTATCGAAATGAATGCTGATTGATATTATCATTTATGCGTTGATGTAGGATAGGTAGAGGAAAGGAATCTTTTGTTCCTTTAAACCATATATATCAACATGATATCAGGTGACAAAATTCTTTAATTCCTTGTTTTTGTACATCATTTTGTTATCTTTTTTTATATGATTAGTTGTTTATGTTCATGCTTTCTAAATTTGTTCACAAAAGGAACCAAATCATTGTGATGTTAGTTTTTGGGCACAATAAAGTAGTTAGTATTTCAGGTTAAGCTCCTAATGTGATATAGCCATTGGTTCTCCAAGAATAACATTAAGAGTTTACAATAACTTTGTTGTTTTATGATCATTTAGTCATTATTCATTTTATACCTATTACTTGTTGATCTCTTGATGGACACAAACTAAGGCCAAAATTGTTTGCTTGAAAAGTTAAATTTCTAGAAGTTCTATCATAACAAGTTAATTAAACTAAAGAGCTATACTGGACATTCAAAAAAGACTAAACCATGGCTTTATAGGATTTTAAGGTAGTTTCCTTTCTCTTCCTCTCCCCTTTTTGTATCTAAAATGAATTCTAATGATATATGTTTATTTGTTCTTGTCATTTTATGATATTTAATAGTCAATAATGTCTTATTGTGTCTTGAGATAGAATTCTAATGAATATATTGAATCTAAAATAGGCTATTTCATTTGTTAGTTTACTGTGACAACCTAGAATGTTTGTGGTACTAAATGATATTGAGAACTTGTTTTAATTTCTGATTGATGTGTTTGATCAACATTTTGAGAGCTTCTAATCGTATCTTCTTTTGCCAAAGATATGCTTGTTCAAGTTCTTTACATATCTATTTGAATAAATGCTAATTGATATTATTATTTATATGTTGATGTAGGATGGGTAGAGGAAAGAAATCTTCTATTCCTCTTAACCTGACATATCAACATGATATAAAGTAATAAATTTCCTTATTTTTTTATTACATCATCTCGTTATCTTTTTTGTTATGATTAGTTGCTTATGTTCATGCTTTCTGAATTTGTTCATAAAAAGAACTAAATCATTGTGTTGTTAGTTTTTGGCTATATTATTTGTCTTGATTAAATTGACGTCATAATAAAGTAGTTAGGATCTTAGGTTAAGCTTCAAATGTGATATAGCTATTAGTGCTCCAAGAACAATATTAATAACTTTGTTTGTTTCTGATCATTTATTCATCAGTCATTTTAAACTTCTTACATGTTGATCTCTTGATGGACACAAACTGAGGCCAAAATCTTTTTTTTGAAAAATTAAATTTCTAGAAGTTCTATCATAACAAGTTGATTAAACTAAAGAGCTATACTGGACATTCAAAAAAGACTTAACCATGGTTTTATGGGATTTTAAAGTAGTTTCCTTTCTCTTCTTCTCCCGCTTTTGTATCTAAAATGACTTCTAACAATACATTTTTATTCTTCTTATCATTTTATGATGTTTAATCGTCAATAATGTCCTATTGTGTATCTTGATATAGAATTTTTATGAATATACTAGATCCGAAGCAGGCTATTTCATTTGTAAGTTTTCTATGACAATCTAAATGTTTGTGGCATTAAATGATATTGAGAACTTGTTTTAATTTCTTATTAATGCGTTTGACCAATGTCTTGAGAGCATCCAAGTTTTATCTTCTTCTGTAAAACATTTGAATTTCTAATTAACATGCTTGACCAATGTCTTTGGAGCTTCTAAGCTTATCTTCTATTGCCAAAGATCTGTTTAGTCGTGTTCTTTACATATCTATTGGAATGAATGCTGATTAACATTATTATTTATGTGTTGATGTAGGATAGGTAGAGGAAAGGAATCTTCTATTCCTCTAAACCATATATATCACAGATATAAGATAACAAATGTCCTTAATTCACTATTTTTGCACAACATCTTGTTATCTTTTTTATTATGAATAGTTGTTTATGTTCATTTTTTCTAAATTTGTTCATAAAAAGAACTGAATCACTGTGATGTTAGTTTTTAGGCTATATTATTTTTCTTGATTAAAATGACGTCACAATAAAGTAATTAGTATCTCAGGTTAAGCTCTTAATGTGATATAGCCATTAGTTCTCCCAGAATAATATTAAGAGTTTACAATAACTTTGTTAGTTTCTGATCATTTATTAGTCACTCATTCTATACTTATTTCTTGTTGATCTCTTGATGGACACAAACTAAAGCCAAAATCTTTTCTTAAAAATTTAAATTTTTAGAAGGCCTATCATAACAAGTTAATTAAACTAAAGAGTTATGTTGGACATTCACGAAAGACTTAACCATAGATTTATGGGATTTTAAAGTAGTTTCCTTTCTCTTCCTCTCCCCCTTTTGTATCTGAAATGACTTTTAACGATACATTTTTATTGTTCTTGTCATTTTAAGATGTTTAATAGTCAATATTGTCCTAGTGTGTGTCTTAAGATAGAATTTTGATGAATATACTAGATCTAAAATAGGCTATTTCATTTGTCAATTTATTATGACAACCAAAAATGTTTGTGGTACTAAATGATATTGAGAACTTGTTTTAGTTTCTAATTGATATGTTTGACCAATATTTTGAGAGCTTCCAAACTTATCTTCTTTTTCCAAAGATTTGTTCGCTTGTGTTCTTTGCATATCTATTGGAATGAATGTTGATTGATATTATTATTTATGTGTCGATGTAAGATGGGTAGAGGAAAGGAATCTTCTATTCCTCTTAACCTTACAGATCAACATGATGTCAAGTAACAAATTTCCTTAATTCGTTGTTTTTGTACATCATCTTATTATCTTTTCTGTTGTGATTAGTTGCTTATGTTCATTCTTTCTGAATTTGTTCATAAGAAGAGTTGAATCATTGTGTTGTTAGTTTTTGGGCTATATTATTTTTCTTGATTAAATTGACATCACAATAAAGTAGTTAGGATTTCAGGTTAAGCTTCTAATGTGATATAGCCATTGGTTCTCCAAGAACAATATTAGGAGTTTACTGTTCGCTCAAGGTTACACGCGCTTAGTTTTACTATTTATAACCTTGGTAATTACTGTAAGCGCATGGGTCATTCATGTAGTACCTAAGGTGTCGATCCCATGAGGAAGGGAAACTAGTCCTAAACTCTAAGGTCGCCTTAAACTGTAATAATTCTAAACAAATAAATAATGCAAAAATTAAATCAATCAATAATCAAATGTGAGAATTTAAAGCATAGAAAGTCACAAAATAGCAAACTCAGACAAACAATCCAAAAATCAACCTAGAAATAACCAAGTGAGAGAAAGAGGGATTTAGTTCGAAACCAAAGAAAATCTAACCAATTATGTAATTTCCAACTTAATAGGCCTAGATGATCCTAGGATGAACTACTCTCTCTCGAGTTATAATTTTTAACCTTAATTGATAATCCACAATTTAAATTATGGAATCGCAATCTCTCCATTCGTGATTGACCAAAAACCTAAATTAGTCTTAAGTTGTCTATTAACCTACTGGGAATCTATACTAGATCTCTTATTACACGACTCTACCAGTTTAATTCAGCTCTCTACTTATCGATTCACCTAACTCTCATTAGCCTAAACCGATGATTTTTAACTAGCTCACCCTCTCAGTTTATTGCTAAGTTATGAAGAACATAATTTGAATCACCATTAGATTGAAAGAAAACAAAATCAAATAAACTTTATAAATCTCAAGAACTAAAAAAACCCGAAGGTGAGTATAAACAGCAAATCGACACTCAACAACAATATTTCTAATGAATATCCCAATTTCATACATCAATAAAATCAAAATCAAAATAAAAAATCTTGTCGAAGTAGATCTTGATGGTAGCGATTGTGGGAAATTGACTGTTCCGAGAAGTACTTCGCGTCAAACTTATCTCTGTGTCTCTCTTCCTTCATCTCCTTCCTCAATCTCTTAATCTCTCCCTAGGTTTCTCTCAGATTTTTACCTAATATTGCTCTCTTGCATGACTCTCTAGGCTCTCCAAAGACTGCTAGTGGCTGTCACATCATGTTCTATTTATTCTGTGGAAGCCTAGGTCAAATTTGGGGTCGAAACGGTCCAAAAAATCACTTAAAAGTCGAGTTTCGGTGTCAGTCTAACACAGGGAACGATTGTGGCCCTGCATGTCATGATCGTGGTTGATGTTTTCATCTTTCTATCACGATCGTGGCCCAATGTGCATGATCGTGCCCTGATTGGGCGCTTTCTGTCATGATCGGGGCTTGGTTACTGTCGGATCTTCCTTCTCTATCAAGATCGTAGCCTATATGCACAATCGTGGCCTATGTCTTTTGGCCCAAAACTTTTCAAATCTTCACCGTTCTTCCCCATTTAGCCTGCAACACTAGCACATACATCAAGGTACCTCAAAAATATAACAATTGAGCTTAAAGATTCAAACTAACCAATAAAAACACTTAAATGCACAAACTAACCTAATTAAACCTTAAATACACACTCAACACTCAAATTCACCCTAATTACATAACAAATTACACCCTAAAACATAATGCAAAATACCATTATCATTTACAATAACTTTGTTGGTTTCTGATCATTTATTGGTGTACTATGACAACCTAAATGTTTGTGGTAGTAAATGATATTGAGAACTTGTTTTAATTTATGATTGACGTGTTTGAAAAATGTATTGAGAGCTTCCAAGCTTATCTTCTTCTGCAAAAGATTTCAATTCTGATTGACATGTTTGACCAATATCTTTAGAGCTTCCAAACTTATCTTCTTTTGCCAAAGATCTATTACGTTGTGTTCTTTACATATCTACTGGAATGAATGCTGATTGTTATTATTATTTATGTGTTGATGTAGGATGGGTAGAGGAAAGGAATCTTCTACTCCTCTTAACCTTACATATCAACATGCGATCAGGTAAAAAATTTTCTTAATTCACTATTTTTTTGCATCATCTTGTTATCTTATTTGTTGTGATTAGCTGCTTATGTTCGTGCTTTCTGAATTTGTTCATAAAAAGAATTGAATCATTATGTTGTTAGTTTTTGGTCTATATTATTTATCTTGACTAAATTGACATCACAATAAAGTAGTTAGTATTTCAGGTTAAGCTCTTAATGTGATATAGCCATTGGTTCTCCAAAAACAATATTAAGAGTTTACAATAACTTTGTTGGAATTAAAGCTACATTTATACCCACTGATCTTCTTCTCACTTAATCCAAATATACTCATGATCAACTAAACCCATCTTGATTCCTCAAAACATGTTTTAACCCCTGTTACTCCTATTTTACCTCTCTTTAAAAGCCATGGCATAATCTTTTTGATTACATTAAATATCTTAACATTGTTAGATCCCTTCATTTTTTTCTATCTCACTAGACTAGATACAATTTGGTATTAACAATGTTTCTTAATTTTTATTATCCAAATGATGTCCACTAGCCTGTTGTTAAATGAATTCAATAGTACCTTAGATATATACATGCACATATTCTTCATTTAACTTAATCTACTCGGCTAATTTTACATGCTTTCTTTGATGTTGATTAGGTTGGTTGTCCTAATGATTGTTTTGTTTTCGGTCCTACTTTGATCTCTCATATTACCAAAAAGCAACCTAATATGTCTAATTTTATGGTGAATTCCTGGGCTCAAAACTTAAGATCAAGAAACAAAAACAGAAATAGTAACAAGAATTAGCCAAAAGGAATTTGATAAATTTATATTCATATAAAATGGATTGAAAGAGCAGTAATTCAAGAGATCGCTAACTCTCCATACAATTTCTCTTTCTCTAAGCAACTTCATAATGAAATAATAGC
This sequence comes from Erythroxylum suave, assembly GCA_027563595.1. Classification (NCBI taxonomy): domain Eukaryota; kingdom Viridiplantae; phylum Streptophyta; class Magnoliopsida; order Malpighiales; family Erythroxylaceae; genus Erythroxylum; species Erythroxylum suave. The sequence goes on along the minus strand of JAOSBN010000178.1, from coordinate 39,350,240 downwards.
TCATTCTCTATTTTTTCGCAATTCTCTTTAACTACCTATAGGCCTACTATTCGGGACTCTCTTCACAAAAATGCATTATCAAACACATACACCTTCCGTGTTTATTGATAACCTATTGTGATTAATATATAATTTCAAAAGCACCACTCCCCATCAACATTAATTACTCCCTATGCTTTATTGGGACTTCTTCTTTCTCCTTGTATATGTCACCAGTGTTAGAGGCTTATTATTATAGTACTAAATTTAAAGATAAAAAATTCTTACTACCGCTAAACTCAGTTGAATCTCCTATTTTCAAGCCTCTATTATGATGTGATAATCTCAAAGTTACTTATTACAAATCTTGTATCTTATTTTTGTACCAATTACATTGAGGTTGACATTCATTTTGTTTCTAAGAAGTTTCTTTTTGTCTATCACATAGCTACTTATAAATAGATTGCTAATATCATATCAAAGGCTTTAGGGTCTACTGCTTTTCATCAATTGTATAACAAGCTTAATGTTTTTTAGAACATGAGCTTAAGGTGGCCATTAAGGAAGATCTATACTAAAGATTTATTCTTATCATTATCGATTTAGTCTTATCAATTTGTTGTAATTTAGTCAGATCTGAAAAGCTCGTATTCCTTACTTTTAGGGATTGTTTTAGTGTGTATCTTCTTATATAAATAGGATTATAAACCCTATGTAAATAAGTTGAAAAAAACCAAAACTAATTACACATTATATTGCCTCTTTTGTTTGTCTTTTAAACTTAACATTTTTCATACAAAAGGAGATATTTTAAGGTTTTTAAGTTGCTTTTAATAATTAAAAAACTTACTGATTTTGAATAAACTCTTAATACAAGTATAATATTCATCAATATCAAACAATAAAAATAGATGATCTTATTTTGAATTTTATAAAATTTCATGTCTTAAAATAATTAACTAAAAATTAGTCAATAACTATGTTGTTATATAAGTTAGATTAAATTTGGTAATCATAAGTGTGTCCCATATTATTTTATTTGATTCTAATATAAAATGGGCCCAAAATAATGGTTATTAGGCTTGTTAAAGGAAATTACAATCGTTAGGGTTAATTAATAAAGAAACCCTTCCCTTTCCCTTCAATTAAGAAATCGTTTACAAATATTTCAAAACACATACGTTCTTACACCATTGAAAAGAACGAAGAAAAGGAAGAAGACAAGAGTGGATTAAGTTTTGAGTAAAGAAGGAATTTGCGAACAAGAAAAGATTACATGAATACGGATCAAGGTTAGTATTTCTATCTTTTGTTTATAACACCAATTTTAGGGTTTGAATGCGTTGAATTAATCGTGTCATAAATGTTCTTGCGTGAATTCTATTCTTGAAATATTGCTTAGAATGTTAAAGATTAAATTTTACATGTGGTATCAGAACAACTTATGACATTTTAATTTACATTAGAGTTAACCCTAAGATTTATGGTTCTGCTTCATGTTTCTTGACTTTTGTGGCTGTCAATTGGGTTTGCATTAATCAATTGAAATTATTGTTACAATCCCTTTAATAATACAAGTTAGGGATTGTGAAGACTACAGGGTTACTATCTTACGCATATGTGTTTGTTTTTTTTTATCAAGATAGGATTTTCAAACAAATACCACCGAAGGTCGAAAGGCTTGTTTCCTAAAAAGTTTTTGTGGGGTCATAATGGCATATTTATAGGGTTATCATTAAATAGCTTCAGGTTTATATTCATAAGGAATAAATTGTATAGATTTCAAGTTCTAGAAAAGCATAATGTATGAGTGGGGCAATCTTCAAAAGTTTTTACTTTGTAATTGTAAAGGATCCTTTATTAGGGTAACATGTTTTCTGTTTGAAGAAAATAAAGGTTAACAAAAGGTCAATTAAAAAAGTTTTCGTTGTACCCACAGTGAAGGTTTTGAATTTATCTTTACAAGAATTGTTTACTAGTACCATGAATTTTGGAAGGTTGAAGAAAAGTCCTTATATTTCGTAGAGTCTACCGTTAAAGATTTTGGGTTTGGGTTTTCCAATAGGCTAAACTATGTTGATTGGTCTGAGCAAATCCAATTTCAGTTAGGTATTATGGATAAGGACTTGTCATCAGTTGCAAAGATACATGTAACCATTATTAAGACCACTACCCAAGTTGAAAGGATATATTTTGAGGATTAGGAAAAGTCTAATAGGCTAATTCTAAACTCGATGTGATTGACAATGGCTAAAAATGTTAAGCCATCAATGCCTCATATAAAAAATGCAAGGGAATTCACAATGAAAATTAAAGACTACTCACAATCAGACATAAATGACAAGTCTATTTTAGAAAGCTTGATAAGCGAATTAACGACTAAAAAGTTTGACTGGTCACAACCTATCCACGATCATGTAACAAGCATGTTAAATTTGGTTGTAGAGTTGAAATCAATGGGCATGGATGTAAATGAATCCTTCCTAGTATAGTTTGTCATCAACTTACTTCCTCCTAAATTTGGTCAGTTCCAAGTGAATTACAACACACTAAAGTAGAAATGGAACTTTCAAGAAATCAAGGTCAAGTTGGTGTAGGAGGAAGGGTGATTAAAGAAAATGAAAGATTAAAGAAAATGAAGGAACACTTTGTTCATATTATGGTACACGAAGAAGCTAGCAGCAAAAAGGGAAAGGCAGGAAAGAAAACCCTAATGAAAATAAGGATCAAATCCATAAAGAGCAGTATTGTTTCTTCCACAAGAAAGCCGGTCACCTTAAGAAAGATTACCTTAAGAGAAAGACTTCGTTCAAAAAGAAAGGTAAGTACTATATTTCTGTATGTTTTGAGCCAAATCTTATTGAGGTGCCCAATAATATCTATTGGTTAGATTTAAGTGAAACTACTCATGTGTCACATTGTATGTGTGGATTCCTTTCGATCTAAAACTATAAATAGAACTGAAGAGTTCTTGTATATGGGTAACAGAATGAAGGCACAAATAGAAGAAATAGGGACATACAGATTGATCTTAGACATTGGCTGTAGTCTAGATCTTGAAAAGCGTCTTTATGTTCCTGAATATGCTAGAAATTTAGTTTTTGTTAGTAAATTGGATTGGATAAGTTTTAATTTAAATATTGGAAACGTTGTTTTTTTTCTTTGTATAAACGATAGTATTATTATGGATACATTAATGGATGGTTTATATCATTTTTAACCTTGATGTTAATTATTCTGAATTCTTGTTTCATATTGAACATAATATTGGTAATAAACGTAGTGCACATAATGAACACTCTGCTTACTTGTGGCATCAAAGGTTAGGCTATATATGTAGAGAAACGGGGATGAGGTTAGTGAAAAGTCAAATCTTACTTCAACTAGATTTTACTAATTAGGAAGTGTGTTCAGATTACATTAAAGATAAGCAAACCAAACACATATCTAAGTGTTTAGCCACAAGAAGTACTAAGTTACTTGAATTAATACACACTGATATATGTGGTCCATTTCATGTCCCATTTTAGGGCGGTGAAAAGTATTTTATCACCTTTATTGATGATTATTCACATTATTGTTTATCTTTATTTACAGCATGAAAAGTCTCAATTAATAGACATTCTTAAGGTGTTCATTAATGAGGTAGAAAGGCAGTTAGAAAGAAAAGTGAAAGTCAAAAGGTCTAACAAAGGTGGTGAATATTATAGTAAATATGATCAAAATGGACAGTGTCCAAGTCCATTTGAAATTTTTCTTTAAAAGTCAGGGAATTTGTGCATAATATACAATGCCCGATATACCACAACAAAATTGGGTAGTTGAAAGGCATAATCATACTCCTATGGATATGGTTAGGAGTATGTTAAGTTACATGAATGTATCTTTATCTTTATAGATGTATGCATTAAATACAACTATATATCTATTTAATAGGGTTCCAAGTCAAGTTATTCCTGTGAGACCTTATGAATTGTGGACAGGTAGGAAACCTAAATTGGGGTATCTGCATGTTTGGGGTTGCCTAGCCCAAATAAGGATTTATAATCCTTATGATAGGAAAATTGATACAAGAAACATTAGTGGTTACTTTATCGGTCATCCAAAAAAGTTCGAAGGGTATATATTTTATTGTCTTAACCATAGTACAAGAATAGTTGAGTCTGGTAATGTTAGGTTCATTGAAAAGAGACAAATCAGTGGGAGCAGGGAACCATGAAAGGTGGATATTCAATAGATTCAAGTGGAAAATCCTTTAACTAGTGTCTATTCTCAAGTTGTTGTTCCTCTTGTTATATCACAGCCACACAACATATCAAAACAATAAGTTAATATTCCAAACCCACAAGAAGATAATGCCAATAATGAACTAGTAAATAATGCGCAAGACATAAATGATTAAGTGATACCACAAGAAATAGTATTACGAAGGTCTATAAGGGAGAAAAGACTAGTTATATCAAATGACTATGTGGTGTATTCACTTGAGCACGAGTGTGAATTGAGCATTGATAAGGATTTAGTCTATATTTAAAGAAGCCGTGAAATGTAATAATTCTGAAAAGTGGCTTAATGCTATGAAAGAATAGTTAAAACTTATGGATGATAATCAAGTTAGATAATCAAGTTAGGAAACTAGTTGAGTTACCTGAATTCTCAAAGCAAGTAGGCTATGAATAGGTCTTTAAAACCAAAAAGGGACTCGAAAGGTAATATTAAAAGGTACAAATCCAGACTTGTAGTTAAAGGTTATAATCAAAAAGATGGCATTGACTCTAAGGAGACTTTCTCTCCAGTCTCAAAGAAGGACTCTTTGAGGATTATTATGACATTAGTAGCTCATTATGATTTATAGCTTCACCAAATGGATACAAAGATCACTTTTCTGAATGATGACTTTGAAGAAGAAGTTTACATAGACCAATCAGAAGGTTTTGTAGCTGCAAAAAGGAAAATATAGTGTGTAAATTAAAGAAGTTAATATATGGTTTGAAACAAGCTTCTCGATAGTGATATCTTAAATTCAATGATACTATTACCTCTTATAGTTTTATAGAAAATACTATTGACAGGTATATCTATATGAAGGTCTATGGGAGCAAGTTCATTATTTTGGTAATGTATGTTGACAATATTCTTTTGGCTATTAATGACTTGGGTTTGTTACATGATGTAAAGAAAATTTTCTCTAATAACTTTGAAATGAAAGATATAGGTGAGGCATTCTATATGATTGGAATATAAATATTTTGTGATAGGACACAAGGATTGTTAGGGTTGTCTTATAAAGGATATATTGGTAAAGTAGTAGAGAGATTTTGGTATTTCCAATTTAGAAAAGGGATAAATATAATCAAATGCAATGTCCCAAGAATGATTTGGAATGAAAGGAAATAGAATATATTCCCTCTGCATCTGTAGTTCGGAGTTTGATGTATATTCAGACTTGTACTCAACCAGATATCAGTTTTGTTTTTGGAATGTTAAACCGATATCAAAGTAATCCCAAATTGGACCACTGGAAAGCTGCAAAGACAGTTCGTAGGTATTTATAAGACAACAAGGACTATATGCTCATATACAAGAAATCAGATAACTTATAAGTGATCGCTTATTCAGATTCAAACTATGTTGATTGTGTAGACTCAAGGAAATCTACCTTTAGTTATCTATTCCAACTAGTAGGTGGGAAAATTTCTTAGAACAGTGGAAAGGAGTATGTCACTACTACTTTCACCATAGAGGTTGAATTTGTGGCATGCTTTGAGGTTACTATTCAAGCATTGTGGTTGCAAAACTTTGTCTTACAACTAGATATTGTCGATAATATAACTAGACCGCTAAGAATTTATTGTGATTATTTCGTAACTATCTTTTTCTCTAAAAATGAAAAGTATTATAATGGTGCTAAACATATGGATTTGAAATACTTGTCAGTCAAAGAAAAAGTGAAAAAACATAAAGTGTCAATTGAGGATATTGGAACTGATCTAATAATAGCGGATCCGTTAATTAAAGGATTACCGTCTAAAACATTTACTAGCTATGTTGAAAGGATGGGTATTATAGACAAATCCTTGTTAGTATGAGATCATGTTATGTGTGTACATACGTTTGGATATTTTCTATTATTATTTTAACATTTGTGAATTCAATTAATGTTTTGCGGTGACAAATTATGTTTTGAGAAAACATTAAAGTTAAGAATTATAGTTATGTTGGAGTTGAGATGATTGTGTGATACATGAAAGGAATCATGTCATTAGATGACTTGCAACTGCCATGATTCCATTATTTCAATTCATTCAAGTTTGATGACTTGATAAATTCAATATATGGTGCACACTTGTGTTGTTGGATCATTAAGTCGTAATATGGACCAAGTAGGAGATCGTTAGATTAATTTTAATAATCATAAGTGTGGCTCATATTACTTTAATGGTTATTGGGCTTGTTAAAAGAAATTACAATCATTAGGGTTAATTAATAAAGAGACCCTTCCCTCTTCCTTCAGTTGAGAAATCGTTTACAGATGTCAAAACACATACGTTCTTGCACCATTGAAAAGAACGAAGAAAGGGAAGAAGACGAGAATGGATAAAGTTTTGCGTTAAGAAGAAATTTGCGAACAAGAAGAGATTACACGAGTATGAATCAAGGTTAATATTTATCTCTTTTATTTTTAACATTAATTTTAGGGTTCGAATGTATTGAATTAATTGTATCATAAATATTCTTAGGTGAATTCTATGCTTGAAATATTATCTAGAATGTTAAAGATTAAATTTGATAATATTTGCATTCTTTTATCTCTGTTTTAATATGTGATTTAACATTTATTTTATATGAAGCAATTTCTTTCCTTTAAAATTTTTATCTGTTGATCAATCCGTTTTTATACCTTTTTTTATTAAAAATCTCTTTAAAATTAACCTTTATATCACTGACGTCTTTTCTCACCCTTTCGAATGTTAATAAGTTCATTAGCTTCTATTTTGTTTATTCTTGACTTGAAACTAACACAATAACAACTTTATTTTTATTTCAAAGTAAGGTTATTATTAAATCAATTTTAACTTCAGTTGTTATAAATCGTACCAATTCTAAGTTATGTGATAACCAATAACTACAATTACGAATTAAAATAGACCACTTTGGGGGGTAAAAATAACAAAAAAATAAAATTAATACTAAGAGTTAAATTGTTCTTTGTTAACAATGAAAAAGTCAATTTGTAATAAATTAATGTAATCTGCACGTCAAATAAAAGGTTTACATTTTAAATCTTAAAGTCGCCTTTACAAAAGAATTTTTAATTATTTTACTTTGAAATAGCGGATATCATATATAATTAAGTCTGAATCGAACTTGTGACGAACAAAAAATAATTATTATTACGTGTATTCGACCACCAACTAAATACATTAATATATCGAACACATCGATTGGGCTTTAATACTTAAGTCCTTAATGTTTGTATGAACATCTAACAACACACGTCCTTCCTCCCATAGTGTTATTTCTATTTCTGTTTTCCTCTCCGCAAAAGTGGTTCATCTTTGACCCAACCTAATGGCACAACATGTCTTTAAATGTTTTGTTTATTTCATTCAACCGGAAAAAATATATATATATAAAGGATTTCTCATCCATACAAGTTGATCCCCTTTTTATATATTTTTTGTATTAGGCTCTTTAAACCAATTATTAAAAAATTTAACTGATTTGGTAGATTCAACCATAAAATCTTAGAATCATTTAATGTTTTTAACTTTCTAGTTTAATTTACTTTAATAACTCTTGGTGTTAAAAACTAATTAGTTTATTAATTAATCAGTAAATTCTTAAGTTGTTATAAACTAAATAAATAAATAAATGTTTATTTAACAATTTTTTAAATAAAGTAGAAAAGGAGAAATATAGTTTAATTAGGATACACATGATGTACATTCAGATTTAGAAATTTACAAAGTCGTAAATAGTATTTATTTATAATCAAATTAGTATATTACTTTTATTTCAGTGATAAAGGTGAAAATTAACGAGAAAGATGAGATTTGGTATATTGTGTAGTTTCGCCATAGAGGTGAAATTTGAAGTTTACGGTTTACAGGGCTTCTGTTCTATTTTCAGATTATAGTATAATTTTTTATGAGAAAGAGTTACCTTAGATTAAGTGCAGTTGATATGTTTAAATATTTTTTCATCATTTAATATTTTTAATCTTGAAAATATAATTCTTGATTTAATCACCAAACAGCATGGTTAATCAAAGAGATGTGTTTGATGGAACCTGTACCTTATATATACTAAAAATGATAATAGGTTTGGTCCGTCATACACCAAAAACGATTTTCTTTTTTCTAGCTTCCCATTTTCTTTTTTCTAGCTTCTCTTAGACAGATCTTTACCTCCTAACAGAATCTAATCTTAGCTCACGATAGATTACAAAATTGAGAAAAAAAATATATATATATAGCACAATAGGCTAGAAAGCTAGATAACTTAGTAATCCGATTATTTTAAGAAAAACTTAGTTGTGGAATTATATAATAATGGCCGATAAACTTTATTAATTGAACTTCGTGAACAGCTAGCTATTGTTTGCCAACCGTATTTAATGTACTAGAAATATTTAACAATTGCTGAGATTGTCCAGGGGGAGGAATTGGTTTTCATCGACACCGACGTTTTGGATCGTTAGTTCATTTGTAAAATGGGAGAAGAAAAATAGAGAGGTGACACTAACTATGATTAATCTTTTGTCCTTGTCCATCCTAGGCATGTTCCCTTAGCAGTTAATGCGATAGTTTTAAGTGTTTCTTCTTAGGTTGAACCGTATACGATAGAGAGAGTATATTAAAGTCATGCAAGCTAAGCGCCTAAATAATTAAATCCTAAGGACGTGAGTAAATTAAGCAAGTAGAGCTCGAACTGAACATGACCCATGTGGCTTGATTAGGACTTGTATCCCAAGAAACCAAAGTCCCCAACTAAATAGCATATGATTATTGATTATAAAATTAGAAAAATAAAAAAGGAAGGAGACGTGTTTGGTGCAATACATGCATAAGAGAAAAATTTTCAAACAAGCATCACAAACTCAACACAATGAATCATGTTACTGTTAACTAGAATGATTTCCAAAATTCTATTGGCCTGCGTATGAATGCAAATCTCATATCCTAAACACAAAGATGAGAAGAAGAGCAAAAAATAAAGGAGATTGCCTCATGCTAGTGATGTGAAACTAAACGATGCATTATGTACATAGTTGCTTTATTTGACTTGAGACTTACCTCCCAGCTCTGTAGATTAAGCAAGTTAGTGTTGAGAACTCAACAAAAACTAGACATAAGGCTAAATAACTTGAACCAACAGAGATTGATAACTGGCTATGATCCCATAATGCGATTTGACTGCGACTGCTAAGCAACGTCTTGAAACATTAGTATCAAGTTTAAGACGAAAGTAGCTATTCTAAAGCAAATGCATCAATGCACTTGATAAGGAATGAACAGATTTTATCACAAGGAAATAAACCAAGTCCACGGGACAGGGGAGTAGTAATAACAGATATTCCATTTAGAATCTTGAGAAATAATCAGTAAATATTAGTACTGGATTAATAAAATAGCTCCACATTCATTTCCCACGGTCTAACTCAATGAGATTCTGTTACTTGTCAGTGTTTAGTTTAAAAAACATTATGAATTCTTAGCAGGACTGATAGCCAACTTTTCTTTACCATAGCGTTAAAAAAATGCATTAAACAGAGCAGATCCTTCCGCGAGTAATTGGTTGGCCGTAATTCCTCCACTAATCATATCAGCTAGATGTTGCCGATCGTTTTCTGGAGTTGATTTCGAACAGAGACAGATTCAGTTCCTGAAGAAATAGAGGACGTGGTATCCAAACCAGCACTAAAAGCATAATTTTCAGGTTTATATACTATTGATGCTATTAACAGATATGTCTTTCGTGCAATTGGAAGGTTACTTATTGAATAACTGAGTAGGATAAACATTAAAACCGAAAAGAGCCATGTTCTCAAAGAAATCAAAGTCACCCCTAGGCCAAAACTTTAATTAGCACCTCCAAGCAGAAGCTGACATCAGCTCTCGCCGCTGCCAAAAGAGAACAAGCAAGGCTTGACGCTTCTCCACATGAAACCCCTTCACTGGTGTCCTTTTCACAACATAATCTGCCTGAGTTTCTGTGAAGTTACTGAATATAATTGGTGAAAGCCCAGCAGAGGCAAAGATAGTCTTCCAATTTGGCAATTTGTCCGGGACACGAATACGTCCTAAAATAGTACTTTCAATCCTTGGCTGGAAAAGAAACTTTTCAATCTTGTTAGTAGCATCCACAGGCACATTAACAGCATCCAACGACTCCAATATGTGAATATATGATTGAAGGGCATGGATGATATGCTCTGGGAAACTAAGATCACTTCGATCAACCCCTTGGTCCAAGGACACTATAATCTTTGGTGACAGCTGCTTCACAAAGCGTAGCAATGAGGGTAGTGCAGACGGTTGATGTGAACAAGACCAGGTGGGTAAATTGACTGCAACAGCCTCATTTTCTTTTGCTTGAAGAAAGGGAGTACCATAGCAGTTTTGCTCCAAAGATTCAAAGTTAACCATGTGAAGCTCGAAACTGATACCAATCTCATTAGCAAAAAGAGTTAAGTTTTCACGCATAAGACCAATCTCAATGGGTTGGTAAGTTGAAGGAGAGGCAAAGGCGGTAATTTTTAGCGAGGGACTAAAGCTATTTCGTGGAAGCTCCTGCATAAATGAAGCCCATTGAACACCAAAACCAATATCGAAGTCAATTATGTGGATTTTATCAGCATCAATGACAGCTTCAAGAAGGGCCTGGTTGCAAGTGAAGTTGGCAAATTGGATCAGTGGAGAAACTTCAGAAAAGACTTTGTAAGCACCCATTTTGAAGATGGCATCGTATGGGGATGGGTTCTTAGGCTGCAGGGTAGTGACTGGACTGCTGTTCATGAGGAGATTTTGCAAAGCCTCCTTAAAGCAGAAAGCTACCCTGCAGACTGGCTTTCCTGCTGGTGAGAGTTGTTGATTGAGCCGTGCCAATATCGCTTGCGCCTGTGAGAAGTTCCCAGTTCCTACCAGCTCCGCTGCCTTGTAGAGCTGGTCCAGCAACACGTGTTGGTGATGTTGATATTGTTGGTAGGACAGTTGAGGTCTCACATCTTCCTTCTTTACAGCAATTGGTTTCTGTTGAAGAAATTGCTGTTGTTGACGATGTCCAGGATTGGAGAATGGGAGTTGTGGTATTATCTGAGACATAGAATCCATCGTACCGCTGTTGTGCCGCTTGGATTGGGGCTGAAGCAAGTGACTTTCTTGCTGAGGAATCCATAGAGGAAAGAAGTTGGGATCTTGACGGTGTTGATGATGAAATTGTTGCTGGTTCGTCAGCGGCCGTGGATTTAATATTTGAGGCTTCACCTCAGCAATTTCAGTTTCTTGGTGCTGATCATGATGGTATAGAACACCTGGAGAAAGAAAAGTACCGTTAATTAGCGAGTCAAAAACTAGATTTTGTAAACTTGAATTGCTACTGTAGTTGTCGCCACCCAATCCAACACTTCTGCAATTAATCAACCCTGCAGGAGAGCTCGGAGTAATTAAACCAGATAATGTTTTTCCATCGCTAGTGTCGTTACTATTTGGCGTTCCCGGAAAAGCACCTAAGTTGTTACCATTTTCATCAAAATTCAGTGGATTGCTTCCATTCTGCGACAGCTGCTTGAGGCCAAATGACGAATCATCCATCTCCCCTGCTATCCACTTCAACAAGGACGGTTCGTGACTCGGTTCAGACAGCAAACTTTCCCAATCCTCCACCCCAAGTTCACACCTTTCTCCGCCGGACACAATTCCATGTCCACATGGGATGGGTTGCAACTCTACTGCCCAGTCATCTTTTCTGTCAGGACCCGTGAGAGTGTTGTGGTGGTCGGTGGAGGAAAGAGTTGAAGCTGATGTGGGCGGGCTAGGACTTGTTCTCATATGAAGAACTAAGTTGGGTTCAGTACGTCCTCCTGCAGCTGATGATGGTTGTGTGAACAAATGGTCTTGTTTCAAGCAAATAGAAGCGAAACCCGAAATATCAAAACCACCCTTTCCCTGCAACTGAAAAGGCATATCTCTCACATGTACACCAACCCAACAGAGACGCCAACAGACAGTATATAAAGAGAACAGGAGTAGGCCATACTTTGCCTAGTGAGTTGATAGGATGTGCTGGCTTTGCTCTACTAGGATGTCGAGATTTGGACAAAGAACGAAAATATCTTCTTCTCTAATTGAGATTTTAAGCTCAAGTTCGCTCCTTGCATGACATGAATCGTTATCTCCAACTGTAACACAAGAAACGAACTTATCAAAAAACTTGCTTCGATTACTCTTAACAAAACTTTTTCTCTCCCTCTTGAGCTCCATTATTTATCGACCATCCCTCACTCCAGCTTCATGTTCAACTCTTTTGCTTCCCCTTTCCTCACTCTTTAGTCCCTATTGTGGTAGTGTTGTGTGGCTGTTCTTTGTTCTTAATTCTTCTACTCTGTTATTGTAGAAGAAATACTCTGCACCCCTCCCCGCTTTAAGGATGCGTGAATCGTGAAAAAGGCAATAAAATGCTTCTCTCTGTGTCCCTCTCTCTCTCGCTATTGTTTTCTTTTTTCCTTTTTTTTTTTCTCATCTTCTACTTTTTGGCCTTTTTAACTCCCAACCATCTCTGTCTCTCTCTTCCCCGTTCAGGAACTGTCAAATTCGGCAGCAGGATGATTGTGTTGTCATTCCCTTATTCGAGAAGAGGTAAAATCAGTCCCAATTCTTTTGATATAGGAGCACCCCAATCTTCACAAATTTCCCCCTTAGTCCCTTATCCTTTTATATTTTTGATACAAGAGTATTAATTTTAAAATATTTTATTATTTAATTTTACTTTCAAAACATATCTTAATGTAAATTTTCATAATCATAATAGAAAAAATGACCAATTTTACATTTTTAAGTTTTAACGCCATATTTTTTACTCATTAAAATTTCATTCTAAGCTAAACCCATCAGCTAAGTAGAAGTTTTAACTGGCAAAAGTGGACGTAAGTGGGGATTTCTTACAAGTTACTAGTCCATCCTTGACGTGAACAACTCTAGAGTGCTTTTGGTGAAAAAATAATGCTATTCTTGTTTGTTGAGAGCTTCCTTTAAGCATCGAGGAATTTTATCATCTCTAAGACAGGGTTGGTTTGGTTTAGTTTGGTTGACTGGAGTTATCGGTCCTTTTAAAATATATTTTTAGTAATATATTAATCTTTTGTTTGTTTGAAAAAAATATAAATAATATATAATATAAGGGTTTATTTATTTCTTAAATTATAATATATAATTTAAGGGTTTATTTATTCCTTGAATTTAAGGAATAAATAAACTCATTCTTCCCTTAGCTTTATCTATTTTAAATAGGTTGGGAATAAAAATGAAGATTTCCTAGGCTAAAACATCTTTAAAAAATTCACCGTACTTACTTAGCTATAAAAACATAATAATAATAAGAAGAAGAAGAAAATTAATAATAATAAAAAAAATATAATAATATAGATAAACCTAATAAATATTTGTCTTTTTTATTTATTCCTCTATCATTTCAAATTTATGTTTTCAAATCAAACATTAACATTATATTATTATTAAAAATTATTATGAATAAACTAAACTAAATAATACATATTTTATTTTATTTTTATCTATTCTATTTCTAAAAATTCACTATTTCATTCTTTATTTATTTTGCGGGTGAACCGAACCTCTCGTAAGAGTTGCAAAAATATTGCTCTAATTGACTTGTTATCACTTTTTTACTATAATTCACGTTACATAGTTATAACCCTTTTTAGTCACCAAACCTAACAACACACCTTAACCGAACCATATTAATATAGAAGTTGAGGCTTCAACTCAATATTATAATAATTATTAAAAGTTATATACAATGTTTTATATTTTATACCATACCGGTCAAAAATAGTATTAAAAAATGTGTATCGATATCCGATGTTTTGTATGACTTTATACCGAATTGTTTTCTTTGGTACCGACAATATTTAAAATACCAACCGGTAATTTTAAAAAATACAAAGAGCAAAAAGTAAAAAAAATTAAAAGCATCCCCCACCACAGCAGCGAGCAGACTCTCTTTAATCTCTACTCCCCTTCTCCCACTTTTATTTAATACATTCAATTTTTAATTTTTCAAAAAAAATTATTTTATTTTTTGATTTTTAAAATAAAATTTTATTATTATTAATAATTATAAATTAATAAATCTAAAAAATAAATAATTTAATTATTTATTTCAATCTTTATATAATATTTATTAATACATTATTAGTAAAAATTATTTATTTTTAAAATAAATAATTTAAATTTTATTATTCACAAAATAATATTTATTTTAAATATATCATTATTATTTATATATTTTTAAATATTTTATTTTAAATTAAGTTTATTAATTTTTATTAAATTAATTTTATAACTTAAACAAAATTTTAAATTAAATTATTTAAATTCCTATTATTAATTAATATTATATATATATATATATATAAGTTTCACTTCTAATTGGTTACAATTTATTTATTTTTATTAACAATAATTATCACATATTTCACATATAAATAATTGTCACAATTAATATAAAAAAAGATCATTTAATCATTGTACAAATATAAAATTAAGAACAATGCAAAATATTTAAAATTTTACAATTTCATCATATAATAAATAATAAATACATCAAAACATCAAATAAAAAACCATAAAATTCATCAACTCTCTAATTATTACAATTTATAACAAGAATTTGTTTGAAATGAGTTCTTGTTATAACTCATTTCAAACAAACATAGTTTCATACAGGACTTGTTTGAAATGAGTTCTTAACTTGAGGAATTCTGAATAATTTTGAAAAATGCTGACTAGATGGTGGAACTAGTGTATGACTTCTTTAAATAGGTCCATTTTCCTATGTTTATTTTTATAATCATACATTGTGTTAGTGAAGGTAGAAATAGGATAAATATGTCTATTGTCTTATCTTCTCTATACGGATGTATTGGTAGTCTTCTTACCACGCTAAAAGTTAATTACTAGTCAGAATGACGGATTATCTAGAAAGGGCAAAATGAGAAGAGGAAGCTCTATTAATTAAAGCTGGTTATCAAGAAGATTGGTGGAAGAGAAACTGCTACATGAATGCGAGCAATAGGTACTTCTCAAGTTATTATATATGCGTGGCATTTAGCAATATGCATGTAAACTTTGGGTTACTAGTTACCAAGTGACTACTTTTTTAGTGTTGACTTGAGATTATTTTTGCTTTGCTCTTTTTGACATGCTTCTACCAAAAATGTAGCAAGATGTTGAACATAACAGACAACGCCATAAAGGTGGAGAAACGAAGATTGTCTCAGATGTTGAAGAATAAGGTAGTGTTTAACCAGATCTTGCACTCACAAAATTAGTTAATATATATGTGTTCTATTCTCCCTTTGTGCATGACTGAAAACTAAACTGATCTATGAAGGCTACATTACATCTCTCATCTTGTCGGTTTCTCTTTGTCATTTTAAATGAATTTGAATTTCTTTTGTCTTACAGGAAGAATTCCAGGTTAAAGTGATTAAAAGTTGTGAAGATGAATTTGTCCGACGAAGAGAAGAGAGGGAATGCTGGGCCAAGACAAGCCTCTAGAGATTATATTGGTTGCTTAAGGTTCACTTGGTATCTAGGCCTCGTAAATGTTGAGTGACCATGGAATTAAAGTCACTACAATTCTCGCATTTCTATCTCATATATGTCAAAACTGATGGCTTTTGCAGTAGACTGGATAAATTTTATGGTGAACCTTGAGTTAAAATAATTATATTACAATTGTGCGAAATTAAGAAAGACCATTAGTGGCATGCTTGTCCTGCTACTCTCTGAATTTCAGAGAAACCCTAAATGTAATAAAACCCTTGGTAAGTTCATATTTTTCTGGGCCTTTAAGTGTTTCTCTAGATTTGTCTCTATTATCTTTTTGGACACTTGAAAGTTGTGCTTATCATTTTTAGTGGTCTTGTCGTCATTGATATTATATTTTTTAGACTACCACCTTAAACAGGTTGTACTTTGTTGGTAACTGAATTTAGTCTAAGAGGGTTTTAGTAAACTGATTTGAAGTTTGATCCAGTGCCAGATGTGCATTTTGTTGCAAATATGTGCCCAAAAGTTTCTAATATTGTTTTATTTGGGAAACCCTAACTCAAATAACAATTTTTTTCCTTTTCACTAATACATGACTCGTACATTTGGTAGAGTGAAATGGTTCATGTCTAATGTTCTTTTCTTTTTGCCATATAATTCTGGAAACTCTTTGTTTCTCTCTCTATGTATATATAGATATGATGTATATATTCCTAAATATAGGAGAGAATTTTATTGTCCTTTCTATTTCTTATCTATGTGACTTATACTTGCTGCATATGTAATGCATACTCTTTGATTCTTGTTAGGATTTATGTTAAATATATCCTATCTTTATTTTTGACATTTTATTGGACATGGGGACTATTATGGAATTGTCTAATTGGAGATTGCATATATGACGCATAATTGGAGATTGTCTAATTAGAATTGTTTGCGGCTGATTGAAGTTAAAAGCTTGGGTTTTTTAATTGGAATAAAATACACACTTGTCAGCTGAAAAAGAAAATAACCTAGTGGGTATGTTACAATAGTAGCGTGGGTGACGTGTTGTTTGGTGTGACTATTGACGGCGGTATCAGTTGTTTTCTTCTCTTGGAAAATACATGCAATGAGCGATTGTGGGTGCTGTGATTTTGTCTTCTTACTTGTACTATTGGGCTGATTGCGTGGGACCTGGGAGAGTTCTGGTTTTGTTGGACAGTTGCCTTGGCAGGACTTTGTCCCACGGTCAACACCGTATAAGCAGTTCACGTATGTCAATTGGAGTTGCTGATTTTCTGTGTCTTTGAAGAAGGTTACTGGTTGCGGCACATAAAAGAATAATTGTTTATGGATGCGTGATTTGCGAGTGCATCAACTTTGTTCCATTGTTGAACAATTTCAGATCTATTTCTGGAGAGCTTATCAATCTGGGAAGTTGTCTTTCTCTGTTTTATTTATTATTGTTTTTGAGTAAAAATAGTTAGGAAAAACCTCTGACGAGGTTAACAAGAGTTGGTCGTGTTATTGGGCGTCAAAATCTTTCACGGGTAGTTAGGTTGTGGATTGGTTACATAAATTGAGCTGTACGGGGTTAGATCAATATTGTGTAATTGTTGCGAACTACTATGAAAGTAATTAATCTAGGTGAGGGCCCCGCAGACGTAGGCAAAGTGTGCCGAACTGCGTTAACAAACGTCGGTGTCTTTGTTAATTATCTTTCATGAGGTTTTATTTTACTGGTGTGCAAAATAATTCCAGTACGTCTGTGAAATACTCATAACTTCGGTTTTTCAATTGGTATCAGAGCAAGGTCGCCGATTCAGAATTTGGTAGCAAGTTGGTGGAGATCCTAAATTCACAGATATGGCTATAAGGGAAGGCGCATCAATTACCAGACCACCACTATTGGATGGATCGAATTATCCATCGTGGAAATCTCGAATGAAATTCTTCATTCGAGCTCAGGGAACAAGAGCGTGGCATTCAGTAGTACATGGTTGGACTCATCCAATGATTGTTGATGAGAAAGGAGAAACAATTCAGAAAGATCCATCTGAATGGACTAGACAGGAAGAAGAAAGTGCATTGGGGAATTCACAAGCAATGCACGCAATATTCAGTGCCGTCGATGAAGGACGCTTCTCTATGATTTCAGCGTGTGAAACAGCAAAAGAAGCCTGGGATGTCTTGCAAACTGTTCATGAAGGATCAAAATATGTGATATCTTCGAAACTATAAATGCTAGCAGTACGGTTTGAAGAGCTGAAGATGGATGAGCATGAGACTATCGGAGACTTTCACGAAAAATTGAGAGATATTGCAAATCAAGCTCATCAATTAGGAAAGAAGTATTCCAATGTGAAATTGGTGAAGAAAACACTGAGATAGCTGCCACCGAGATTCATCCCAAAAGTTGCAGCAATAGAAGAGGCTCATGATATTGATAATTTGTCATTGGAAAAGGTTATCGGCATCCTCACAAATTTTGAGATGAATCTATTAAGGGGTAAGCACGAAAAAGTAAAGGATTGGCACTACAGGTGGAAGCTGGAAAGAATGTGAATAATGTGGAAGATGAGTCAGATGAGAATGAAGATATGATTTTGCTCACTTGAAATTTCAATAAATGGCTGAAAAGAATGAAGAAAGACAGATCTGATTCCAGACAATACGGTGGTGGGAGTTCATCTAATAACAATCCAAAACAACAAGTCAAAGCACATAAAGGAGAACGGAAAGCAAGAAGGATTCAGTGTCATGAATGTCAGGGGTTTGGTCACATTCAATCAGAGTGTGCCAATACATTGAAGAAACAAA
>JAOSBN010000178.1:39317967-39331565 GCA_027563595.1 Erythroxylum suave | reverse complement strand
AGATGCAAGAAGCATGTAGGAAGGATGTCGAGCGTGCATTTGGAGTTCTCCAGTCAAGATTTGCAATTATCAAGGGACCGGCACGTTTTTGGGAAAAATTCGTATTACATGATATTATGTCAGCATGCATTAATGCACAATATGATCATTGAGGATGAACGTGATACTCAAGCGGTCATACAAGATTGGAACGAAATGCCAGCTCCTGAAATTAATATCAACAGAGACGATACAATTATATTTCAAGAATTCCTTGCTAGACATAGACAAATTAGAGATAAAGAAGCTCATTATGAACTTCGTAATGTATTAATTGAACATTTGTGGGAACAATATGGAAATTCAAATGATTAGAGGTTAAATGAGAAGTTTTAATCAGTTTATATTTGTCTATTTTATTAATTTGTTGTTGCAATAATAGTAAATATATTTTGTAAATAATATTAATTTGATATAAAGCATATATTAATTAATTAATAATAATGATTTTATTTTAATTTTTAATAAATAAATAAATAAATATTATTGTATAATTATAATTAATTTATTAATAACTAAATTATTGTGGTTGTATAAATATAAATTAATTTATTTAATAACTAAATTATTGTAGTATATTCTTTGTAAAATTTTAGTGTAAAAATTTTGGTGTAGAATGGTTGGAGTAACACCAAATTTGGTGTAAAAAGATTCTAAGAATATTCCATTTTACACCAAATTTGGTGCAATTGTTGGAGATGACCTAATCAATATAATCAATTATTACTTTTTTTAAGAATAAAATATATATTGAAGATAAACAAAATGACAAGATAATTATAAACTAGTTGATTTACATATTTATATCAGCTTGACAATTTACACGAACCGATCTAGCATAATGCAATGTTCAGTGTGTCACAATGCACGAAGATGCTCGAACTTGTGTTTTGTCTTTCTATGCCAATATATGCTCCAAACTACGCAGGCCTTGACAAAGGCCATTGAGGCAATATTCTAACCTGAGTGGAACATCAACATCAACGACTTGGTATATGGTAGCGAATCGGTAGCATTTAAACAGCGTAAATTGAGGTTTCTTTAATCATATCCAAGTGTCCTGAGCAGTGGGCTCCTCAAGCTTGAATCAGGCTTGGGCTTGATGTTGTTGGTCTTCTGATCTGACCTCTCCTAGTATCGTTAAGCGGAAGAGGAGTAATAAAGAACTTTGACCAAGAAAAAAGAATTGAGTGATAAACATCTGTTAGAAAAACGACACGTAGAAGCAATTGGTGATGTTTGTCTGCAACATCAGATTGCATAATCCTTCCTAACATTTACAGATAGAATTGATTCGATTGATTACATTATGAAAAAAACTTACCTACCTACAAAGATTATTTGATTTCTCTATTATCAAAGATAATACACCTTTTCAAACAAACAATTTAGATGACAATCTGAAATGGCCTAATGGCATAAACTTCTCATTTAAGACTCTCTCTTATTAGAATTTTTGAGTTCGAATCACGTAAAAAGAGGGGAAGCGAGAATTGTTCTCAATTGATGATCCTCTAATCCCTTGAGCAAAGGTCCTTGATCGGATTAATTACAAACGCCTTGTTTCCAGCGGCAGTATGGGAGTTGAAACTGCTAGAGAACTCGAGGGCTACTGGGAACCTGATACTGAGCAGGGCCAGCGATCATTTAGCAGTTGACCAATTAAATATGTGACGATCTCTTATGTGCAGAAGTGTACAGGCTATATAAAAATATAAGAAATCTTGAAATTCCAGATTTACATCCTCTAAGATTTTTAGAGTGAGATTTTAAAGGCTTAGGATTAGTTCAATTAAACTCGGATACGTAATGCAATTAAAAAAAAAAAAACAATTCAGATGTTGTGGAATGATTTCCTCCGTGTTACACTGATCAGGCATCGCTCCTGATGAGAAGCCATTTTTCATCATGCTAATTAACCATATGCTCAATTATGTCAGTAAAGGCCCACTCCTCTTTCTTGTAAGGGAATAGATTCTTTATTTTGATTAATCCGTTTGTATTTTATTTTATTAAATTTTATTTATATATATATATTTATTAATTTATAAATAAAATTAAGTAATATAAGGTTAAAATATCCTGACGAAAACAGGCGCTCCAACTATTAGTGATTTCAATCGAAGTGTATATTTTTCACCCAATAATAATTTTATCTACGATTTTACAATCAGTACATGGAGAAAGGGTAAAATGGTCAGATAACTTGATGGTAGGGTGCAAGAAACAACTAGTGGAATCCTAGCACATTCTGCTTATCCTAAACCAGAAGATCTTCTGTGTAACACTCACACCGTTAGCGTTACTTCAAACCCAACTTTTTACCTCCACGTCTCATAAACCCGAACCCAGCTATAATAACACCTTAAGTGGGGCCCAAAATTAGTTTGAATTCGTGAGCCGGCAACACATACCAGAATATCCTTTTCTCAATTTCGTTCCGATAAAGTAAATCGATTTTTAATTTTTTATAAAATAGAACATAGTGGAGGAGCTTTTTGTTTATTTGACATTTATTACGTCTCGAAGAGTTCGTGATCAAACAGCTATCGCCTTTTTCTCTTATCGGCTTGGTTTCACAAGGTCTTTACCCTTCTTGTTTGATTTTATCGCATCTCTTCTTCAACCCCTTTTTATCTGTGTGTGTTTGTGATTCTATTGTCAATTCTGCGGCGTCATCAGTATCAGTGATCACTGATTTTTGAGTCCGGTAGTAGGTTATCATGAAGTCTTTGTATCATACTTGTTATCTTAGCTAATTGCTGTTTGACTTTCTTGCAGAAGAAATGATCTTTCTTTTTAAAATCTTGTTCTTGTTTTTTTCCCAATGATTGCAATTGATGTTTTCTGCTGTTGTACATATTTCGCTTCTTCCACTTACTCTTTGGGGAGTATTAAAGTTTGTATCTTTTGTATTTTTAGCTGGTTAATTTTGTACACCACTATCATGGGTTTCGTCTTTGAGGGTGGTATGATATGTTTACCGATGAATACCCACATGGACCTGAATTTTATAGAGAAGAAAAGACTTATTGCATATGTGCTCCTAGTTGTGTTTACGACATCGGATTATTTGATCAATACATTGAAAAGAAGAAATTGCACAAAAAAACTAAAGGAAAGTGTTTTGACTTGATTTTGTGTGGTGATTTCAGGAGTGATGGCGAAGAGTTGCTTCAAGCAAGAGCATGATTTCGGTACATGCTTAGGATGTCTAGTATCCTTGTTTAGGTATACCAACTTGTGCATTATGTTGAGCTCTTGACTTGTTTTCCCTTTCAGAGAAGAGACGTGCGGAGGCTGCTCGAATCAGGGAGAAATACCCAGATAGAATTCCGGTCAGAGTTTAACACGAGTTTGTATTATAAGTTCTGTTGTTCCTTCTGGTGAACGCTACATACTTTGCATTCATGCCCGTGGTCTATTTATACGAACAATTTTTAGAGCAAATGGCCTTAGCAAATTTTGGTATTGGTAGATAGGTCAGTTTAAGTTTGCATCTTCAATTTGGATTTGCATGAGAGTTTAATGTTCTGAACTTAAAATGCATTTTTTAAAGTGGCAGGAAGGTTGCTGAAATGAGGACACCCTGATTTTAGAAAAAAAAAAGTTGGCCACTCCTCATGCTCCAGCTTGTTTTGTCACCACTCTGTGCAGAACAAAATAGCTATGTTGAAAATTTTTGGCCTTTTTTAGCTTGGTCAAACTTATATTTGATTTTCTTTTTTGCAAAATACTTAGTTATTTGTGTCACATTTAGTTACATGTCTAGATGCAAGTGCGATGTTTTGCCTCAGAAAGTATGATATGTGGGGTTTATATCCCAGATATTTGCTTATTATTTCTGTTGTATCAAATTAATAGAATGTGCTTGGTTGATTTTATCTTGTCTATTGTTCCTCAATCTGACTTTTGTTTGAATTTTATGCCTTTAAGGTGATTGTTGAGAAGGCAGAAAGAAGCGACATACCTAATATTGATAAGAAGAAGTAAGCATTTATTTTAATGAAGTCATTGTTACATGTTTTATTTCTATCTGTTCTTGCTTCAAAGTCCATTTAGTCACATTAGTTGTTTTCTCTACTCTTGAAGAAAACCATTAAGGTTGAGCGCTACCTTATTCTGTGGCATAAGAATTGTTGGAGTTTTTCTTTCTTTGATAACAGGGGAATTACAGCCACTAATATTTGGCATGTAATAGCCCTAAAATCACTTGGTCCAAATAGCTGTTAAGAGGTCTGATGGACCAAAGAAACTCAAGCACTTAACTTTTGGGGAGTCTATGTGACTCAAACTTTAAGACCTTATATTGGAAATTTTTGGGGATTCTCTTCTAACCACTGGAACCATCCCCTAAAGGGACTTGTTGGATCTCTTTTGTTCGTAAAACCAGTTAATGACTTTCCTTTTTTGCAATCCTCATATATATAGTACAACGCTAGGTCAGACCTACGTAAATCTCTGGTGATGGTACATGCTCAAAATTCTTACTTGGCCCCCTTGGTTGAGGGTTCATGGGGTTGGTGTTGTGCTGAAATTGAAATCCGAAGAACTGATAATATATCCTCAAAGGTCACTACCTTAGCTAAAGCAATAAACTAGATGACTTATGATGTAAATCAAGTTTTCTAGTTAATTTGATTTTCAGACACGTGTCATTTGAAAAAGTGAGGCTGAACCCGTGAATCCATACATTTTTATCTTTCCATATATGCTGGAGCCATGGTCATATAGTTGTGAAGATACAGCATTCTAAGAAGGTTTTAAGCTTCTTTGGTAATTCTGTCGGAGTGGCAAAAAACTTTCTCTTTGCCTGTGTGGTGAGTGACACATTTTAGTAATGCCGCCTCTTAATTGAACTTCTTGTATGATTGAGTTCTTTTTTGCTGTCCCCTTTATTTTTTGCTTCTTAACTAGCTAGAAGTCTTCTTGCTTGTTATTTCCTATCACTGTTCATTTACTGTATTTTACTTCATTCCCACCATGGTAATTCCATTATTTATATGATGCTTTGGTAGTTAAGGTAAATGGTTGATTCTGGGCACTAATTCTTGCTCTGTGATTGTTGACCCTGAGATTCTTTCCTTTATTTAACTTGGCTGTTGAAATAACAGGTACCTTGTCCCAGCGGATCTAACTGTTGGACAGTTTGTTTACGTTATCCGCAAAAGAATCAAATTGAGTGCTGAAAAGGCTATCTTTATTTTTGTGGATAATGTCCTTCCGCCCACCGGTAAGCTATGACATAGCTTGTTGCTTTATATATTTATTTATGTTTAAGATAATGGAAAATAACGTACATGTTTGTTGTTGTAACTGGCATTTATAGGTGCTATTATGTCTGCTATTTATGAAGAAAAGAAGGATGAAGATGGGTTTCTGTATGTTACATACAGTGGAGAGAACACATTTGGGTCTCGTATCTTACCGTAGACTTGTTTTCCTGGGCTTGTCTTTACTAGTTTCTCCATATTGGTTGCACAATTGTCCTCATCACCACGCTGATAGTTTTTACTTTTCTTTTCCTATTTGAAATTCAGGAGACTTGGCAGTGGCAATCATGTATAGATAACATATTGTATATAAGCTCTAAGAGCACTTTCTTATGTAACGCTTCTGACTTTATCTTTATAAATAATTCATCTCAAGAGATTTGGTGTCTCTTGGCTTGAAGGTTGCTAATTATGAACGTTAACAACCAACTATGTTGATGATAATGGAATCAATAGCCTATTCTTCGGGACGCTGGGGAACCAAAACTTTGTTTCAGATCTTATAATTGTGTCATAAGCGAAGGGTTGAAAACGAATGGGCACTGAGAAACAACATTTGAATTTGAAGTAACCGAATCCCAGAAGGTTTGTGACCGTTAAGTGAATTATGGCAAAGTGAACGCATAGTAGCCAACCTATCATCTCTGTTACTCGTCAAAGGCTCAAGGCGAGAGGTGCTGCGAGTTTCTGTTTTGTTTATGAACGTTGCATACCGTCGATGTCTGTGTTAGCGGAGACAGATAACAAAATACAAAAATTGTGCCTAATAGTATTGGGTTATTGATATTGCTCATTTTTGTTTCGACTTCAGGTTACAAAAATATAAATTTTTTGTTCCTTTTAAAATTGTGGCACAACTTTCTTGTGCCTGTCACATAAACAAAACACGCAAGCTGTTGGACAAAAATATCCTATATTATTACTAATATTCTACATATACCTATATTATTACTAATATTTCTCATTTTATTTCATCGTAATTTAAAAAATACAAATACAATTAAAAAAAAGGTGATACAATATAAAAAATATTTAACGTAATTTATTTTATTGTTAATTTGTATGAATTTTTAGCTATTCAATACCTCATTTCATTAAATTTTTAGGTTCTTCATTTTTTAATTTCTTATTTATAGATATAATTAAAAATACTAATAAAAATCATTCGTTTTAAAATAATCAATGAATTACATATTTTCAATCATATTATACTGTAAGGGTATTTTGGTCATTGACACTGTTTTCTATGTTCTGTCAACTACAGCCAAACACATTTCTGTCATCGAGATGCATAGTTTTATTTGTTTTGTCTATTACAATTATTGACCTTACTGTCTCCAATTTTTGTCCTGTTCTATCTCTAAATTTTTGTTTCGTTTCGTCTCAACATATGAGTCACAATAACCATACGCAGCGGAAGAGAACAGAGTTTTAGTTTATATATGTATGTACTAAGGCGTCTTTCAATACTATTTAGGGTTCAGATTCTCCTATGATGTAATGAAACATTCAACTTAATTCCCGATGCTTCATTGTTGTTGATTAGATTTAAGGTCTTAGAAAGCAAATGCATAGCAAAGTGTCAAAGTTGAAGCCATATGTTGGAGTAGAAAACTTCACTAGAAACCTTCTCGTCAAACTTGGTCTTCTCAAACAGAGACTTTAAACATTTGGTTATATTTGTGATCATTTTTCAAACTTTGGTGTTCTCAACAAGTTTATTAGACATTTTCTCTATTTTATAGGCATTCTAAAGGGTGATTATGCAAGTTTCAAAATAATAATCACCAGGTATTTCTAATATCATTTTACTATTTATTTATCAATTATTAAGTCACCTAAGATGCTATTGCATGATCTTATACTCACTTTCATATGATATATCAAATTCTACAAGTGGCAGCAAAGCGTGATAGGTTTTGTGACTCGTAATTATTTTAATAGGATAAAATTTTTATTGGAAAAACTTCGATTAAAGATTTTAAGCTTTCGAAAAATCTTTAAATTCTATTTGCAAAGAATCCTAGAATCATTATTCGTCTCTTGTATATAAATTATGAAATTAGTTAGTAACGATATCAAAGTGAGTGGTTAGTCGATTTTGTAAATTGGTTATGTTTAAATCTTGTGCGTTGGATTTTTTCCAAGAGCTTTCAATGAAAATTGGCCTTTTTGATCGCTGTTTCATGTTTTTGGAATTTCGAGGACATCGCCTCATTGATCTACTAAATAGTGCCCAGACCCTAAGGCATTAAGAGTGATAACTCTTGATAACTTTTGGGAAGGAGTTTGATCGACTGAATCCATATTTTGGTCAACCATCGATCGAACTGTGTCTACTGCCCTCATCACCTCCTCTTTTGTTACCATAATGTTATTAAGGAGAACCGGTCAAAATGATTAAGGTTATACGTCACTCTTGGTTGTTTTTAAATCCTAATATTTGATGTTTAATTGATGTGTGTATATTATGGTATGTTTTCTAAATGTTTAAGTGTGTTTTAAAGTACTTTCTTAAGTGATAATCATGTGTTTAAGACTTAGAATTGTGTTATTATTAGTATTTTTGTTTGTTTTAATTGTTTGATTGTTTTAGAGTAAGTATTTGATTTGAATATTATGTTTCAAGAGTCGTTTGATGTGTTTGTTAGTGAGTGGAAACATAAAAAATTGAAAAAAGATGAACAAAGACCTAAACAACAAGAGCATGCACACTCGTGCATGCAAGCAACATGGAGATGAACCCTTTGGCACAATCGTTCATGCAAGCAGTAAGGAGATCAACCCTCTGACGTAATCGTGCTTGCATGCATGTGGTGATGCATGATTGTGCACAGGCAATTTTTAGGTCACAAGATTTTTGTATTCTTGATATTTTGAGCCTATTTTTGGGACAAAAAATAAGTGGAAAAATCCTAGAGCCTTAGAAAGCTTAAGAGTATAAAAAGAAAAAGAAAAACATCAAAAAGTACGTTACACATCATAAACAAGGAGATCAAAGGTAGAAACATCAAGATCAACTTCAAATTTCCTGAATTTCCATAACTGTCTTCAAGCTCTTTTCTTTCTTTTCTCTTCTTATATTTCAATGTCGTGGATGGTAATTTTGATTAGTGTTGTGTTGAACATGATTATGGATTTCTAAATCTATATTAGGGTTTATCCTTGAATTCTTTTATATAACTTTATCTTGTTGAATTCAATATATTAAAGCTTTGTAGTGTTTTTCTTGCTTATACTTAATAAGAAATCGAGAGATTAAATTAAAGTTATATGTGTTAAGTTGCATAGCGACATTTGGTACCTTTATAGACCTCTAAATATTAAATTAATAAACAATTGAAGAGAGATTTTAATTGTGAGTTAATTATGTAACATCCTGTTCCCATAATAAAGGTTGGACCCCTAAAATTTGGTACATGTGAGATCAAAGAGAGATTAAGAAAATTGCATTTCATGCTCATGCATAATGTTAGCATACACACACATGTGAATTTGATTATTGCACAAATTAAAATAATTGTTCATGCACTCAATTGACATTTTTGGGTATAAATGATTGTTTTAATGTAAATATGATGCGAATAGTGGTTCTATGTCTTAAAAATTGAGTGAGAATGTATAAGTAGTGAATTAGAATTCTTGGAGAAAACTTAGGAATTTTCTAAAATATAAGGATATTTTTGGACTAAGAAAAATGCCAAGTGGCAGAACAATTGATGAATGGTAGTAGAATTTAATGTCAAATAGCAATGGAAATTTTGAAAAATGACTATGAGATTTATTGACAAGTGTCATTGAAAATTGGGAGAAAATTTGAATAGAAATTAGATTTTAGTTTATAAGCATTAGACATTTGGCAAGTGACATATGTCACTTGCCAAACAATGCCTTAGCTCCACTAAGTTTTAAAATCCCTCCTTGTCTTGTTCTCACGATTCTTTCTAATTGAAGGGCAATTGTTCATGCTTTTCTTCTTTCTTTTATGTGACCCTCTCTTCTCCTTCTTCATGAATTTGGTTCCCAACCTTCACCAACTTTGAACCTAGCCCTTTTATCTTTCATTTGCTACTCTTATCTTGTTCTCTTCTTTATTTCTCACCAAATATTCAACCTCCCAACCTCCATGATGATGTATGTGGGTTGTATGAGAAGCTAGGGTTGGTGTTCTTTTGAAGGATTTGAAGAGTTTGGAGCTACACCAAGTAAGTTATGCTTTAAATGTCATGAGTATGGTTAAATTATGCTAGAATGATGAGTAAATTGAGATTTGATGACTTGGTTATGCAATGTTTATGTATGTGTTGTGGGTGATGAAAAATATGATTTGTTGTGAGTGATTTATTGAGTTGAATTGGGTAGAGGATGATGAGGAAATGAAATGGAAGAGATAATGTAGGTATAAGATGACTTAGATGTAAATGTTGGAAGTTTGAAAATCTGGAAAATGTTAACTGCATATGCTTCAGTGTTTTAGCCATAACTTTTTTTGAAGTTGTTCAATTGAGATGGTTCTTGATTTTAATTAAAATAGAGATATATGGCTATATTTTTCATAGAGACACCAAATTTTAATTCTGTCGTTAAGAGTCTCAAAAATTGATATGAAGTCTGAGATTTTCTGGGAATGAAGAGTAAGAGAGTTAAAATTTTGATCTAAAACTTCCACGAATTTACTATACTGATCTAGATGGATTTTGACAAATTATTCTTCATAAAAGTTTTATATCTTTCTTTAAGCTTTCCATTGATATAAAATTTGTAATTTTTGGAGTTCTGGATCAAAAGTTATGAGGGTTTGAAGTAGAGATGTTGGGAGAAGCTGAAAATGAAATATGTTCTATGTATGCTCTATCAAAGTTCGCCGCGGCCAGCTCTTTTTGGTTTGCTGCGGCAAACATGGAGGAAGAAGTTCACCGTGGTAAACTTAGGAGTTCACCACAGCTAACTTTTAAAATCAGGCGAATTTTTCCTTTCTGGAAAAGTTTGCCGTGGTGAACTTTGCGGTGAACTTTTCAACGCAGAACATATTTTGGTGTTTTTATGATATCTTGAGCTGTAGTTATCAAATTGAGATGACTTTTGATTTGGAATAAACTAGAGACATAGAGCCACAAATTATATGAAGAAATAAAGTTCTGAATGGGACGGTAAGAATTTGAATTTCTGGGTGGAATTTAAGTATAGGGCACTGTCTTAGAATAAAAGCAATCCGAAAATATTTGGAGTATAACTTTTACACTACTGAACCGAATTGAATGATTTTGGTGTCATTAGAAACTTATGAGATAGAAAGACAATTTTCAAAAAGTAAGTGTTCCTAAATTACTTCATTTACATTGATTAAATGATCAGAACTAGTAGACCCGAAAGTCAATGTTTGGAGAAAAATCTGAAATGATTCATTGGGTTATGAAATTAGATTTAAAGTGTTTATTTGAGGTATAAAACCTAAGTACAAATTTTACTTAGGTGAGTTTTGATATAAGACTGATAATGTAACAAAAAAAATGGAAAGATACTTGGGATTGTCATTGAGCATGCATTGTACATATTCTACATACACATTGTGCATAAAGGAATATTTATAATTGTGCAATTATTAATGTATGTGCAATGTGTGTATTGCATAATTTTGATGTGCAGGATAAATGTACACATTCGGACATTTCTAGATCTTGGAAGCAATTGCTAATCTGGAGCGTATTGTGAGTAGACCGAGATGGTCTCATTTCATTGTTTGTTTTGTATGAATTTTGGTATTGATTAACTACTGAATGTCTATATGAATGTGATTAATTGTGTGGGTTTTCGGACAGGAGGTCCGATGATTGTGATGCTTGGTTGAGATATTGAAGTATTGCTTGTATGTGAATGAGAAGAACTAAGTGTACATAATTTGATGACAAATGTGTTTTGAATGAGCATTTACATGTAAGTGAAAATGTGATTCTCAATTTAATGTTGAATGTCGGACTAAGGTCCCATGATATAGGAATGTGATTGAATAGGATCATGTAAATGTGATTGATGTATTTCATTTTATGAATGCATGAAATATAATGGCGGTTGTGAATGGCTATCGATTAGAGCTTAAAGCTCAACGAGCTCAAAAGAGCCTCGAGCTCAAAAGTGATCCAGAGCTCAGGCTCAATGTTTAATGAGTCTTATATGGGACAGTTATCAATGAGCCCTATATGGGACAGTTTAGGCACTTGGTCATAACAAAGGAATAAATGAAAAGTGGGTCTCATACACACTACATATGCATAATATGACTGATTAAATCATATTGATTGTGAAATGTGAAATGTTGTGAATGTGAATTTATATGATTATGTGACTAGGTGAGCTATCGATGATGGTCACTCATTGAGTTCGCAAAACTCACCCAAAATTTGCAATTATTTTTTAGGCTCAAAAGAGTACCCCGTTACGCAAATGGGAGTATACCTACTACATTCAAGAAAGAAATAGAGGTCGGGATCAGTTCGCGTCTGTATTGTGTTTCTTTATTCTTGTACCAAATTAAGTCTTCGACAATTACTATATCTTATGTATTTGAATATATTTGTTGTGTATAACTTTCCAATTGGAAAGGTTTTGCAAAAGAGATTAATCAAAGTGTAATAACGAATTGTGATTTTGAGTTTTATGAAATGAAAGTATGGGCCCAAATGACTATTGAAACTCTGATGATTGTATTGTTGCGATTGAAAATGTTCTGAATAAATGTGGGCCTGAGATTTTGATTATTGTTTTTTGCGTATGCGTTTTTTTTAAAAATGTACTGAGATTTGATTGACTGAGTGTTATAACATGTCACCCTCGCAGGGCTTAGACTCGAATATCACTCATAATGTCGGGTACGGATCTCGAGCGGGTGGGGTGTTACAAATTATCCTTAGGATTACTTTAAATTTAATTGAGTAGTTAGAAGTAGTTTTGTGAATCAAAAAGTTACAATTCAATTGTTATCTATTTCAATTGGGATTACTTGATTAGATCATGAGAGAGGATAATAACAACCTTAGTATATCTAGGATCAAGCATAATTGAATTAACAAGATAAAGGGAAGACCAAAACAAAGATAGAATAACCCTACATTTCCACTATTAATTAACTTCGTTCGTAATGCTAGCTTCACTTATTCAATTGTTTAGTTTTATTAGTTTATTTTAGTTTTATTTAATTATTTTGATTCAATTAGTTCAATCTTTTATTACCTTAAACAAAATACATTCAAGTTGTTAGGTGACTAATCTAATCATCATGGAAACAATATCTTGTGTACTACAATATATGATTCGTATACTTGTGATGTTATGTACTTTAAAATAAGAAAACATTAATCCCTTTATGATTTTTCTAATGCAATTATATTTATTATGCAATCAATACATCTTCAAGTATTGTATGTTAGAGTAATGCTCTAAAGGCAATCACCTTTAGCACTTTTGTATAAACTTTATTTTGATTAATAAAGTGGAAGGCAATTTTCATTAATTAGATGTTCATTTATCTATGAATTGATGTCTATCTTAAATTGAATTAACGAAACATAAAATAATATGAAGGAAATCATGATGAGATCACGATAATGAGATTCCTATCATATGCAATTATGTTAGTATCTAAATTATCCCATGTTATAGGATTAATAAGACAGGAGATTGTTAATCTAGATAGACTAGCACATGTTATACTCCTTGATTTGATCAAGTAGAGGATCTCATAAACTCTAAGCATGAGATGTTTAGAGTTAACATGTGGATGTTTACTAAAAGTAGTAAATACATCAAATGACCTGCTATGAGATTATCATATGGATGATCTCTCAAATGTCAGTGATTAATCTCATCATAGCAGTGGTGTAGATATCCTTAGACTTGAGGTACTCAAGGATATCTTGGATACTTATCATGTGTTTTGACACTATTCCTTGTTGCTTCAAGATGAGGTTGCTCATAGGGTAGTGATTGGGTATAACAATTGGTATTCGAAGGTAATTGGTTAGCAAATAAAGGATTTGCCACTTTTGATAGAAGGAGATGATACTTAGGACCTCTTGTTGGCGGCATTATTTAGGAGTCTTTGGCTAGAGCAATTATGTGTCATGAAGAGAGTCTTCAATGACACATAGAGTAATGAGATCCCTAGGATAAAAACTAACATCAGTTGGACTAGATTTGATATAGTCAATCTAGTGAGTGTTACCCCCAGAATTTTTTTTATGATAAATCAAGCATGATTAGATTAATGGGGTAAATTAATATGGTATTTAA
>JAOSBN010000178.1:39280536-39317867 GCA_027563595.1 Erythroxylum suave | reverse complement strand
TTGTACTTGTATATAGGTATGATGGTTGAGGATTAAGTAGTTGGATTCCGGCAACGGGATCCGACATCAGTTGGGCTATGGAAACGGAGCCCAACAGTGAGAGTTGACACATAACCCATATTCTAAACTAAGTAGAGTATAGGATGGTGAAGGGATGAATTGCAAGGTAATTGCATATTCCAAACCAAGAGGAGTATAGAATGGTGAAGGGATGAATTGCAAGGTAATTGCATATTCCAAACCAAATGGAGCGGTGAAGGGATGAATTGCAATGTAATTGACTATAGAAAGGTTCGTAAGTCAGATAATTATTGAAGAGTTTGAATGTTAATCCGCTTACATTATGGTAAATTGGAATCATAAAACCTTTCATGATTTGGTCAGATTAAGAGTTAATTCAAGTGACAAAAATAACTGGGAAACTATGGGTCACACACATAAAAGATAAGATAAAAAACAAAGTATGCATGACTGTCATTTAAGCAAGCCATGATCATGACCGACTTAATGACAAGTGGCACATATGTGAGTTCTTCACTTATGTATACACAAATTTTTAGCCAAAAACACACTCAATAGAGAGGTTAAGGGTTTAGAAGAGTTCCAGAAGTTGAGAGAAGTGATCTTGAGATTTGTTCGTGCAATTTTAAGCAATTGTTGCATGAGATAAATTGCATGTAACTGGGTTTAGATCTAACTCACTTGAGTGTCTACTTGAACTCATCTTGATTGGTGCTCTAACGACCCTTACACACTGATTTTTCTTTATCTTTGCTTTCTCTATAGAGGCCAAGGAAGGTGTTTGCTGTTTGCTACAACCTAAACAAGGAGAAGATTCAAGAAAGGAGGAGTATTTGTAAGGTAAATATGATGTAATTTCATATTCTTATAATTTATTTATACATGCACATGAATTTTGGATTTTTTGGGGATGTCTTAGGGTTGGAATTTTGATTCCGACACTTCCACTTCCTTACCATGATATGATGTATGGACCCATGGCTACCTAACATTGTAGAAACTAAAGTATGTTGTCATAAGGTACCCTTAAGTCAAACATATAGAAACTGTCCATGCCTACACTTTTGGTGATCTTTATTTTGCAAAGGGTGGTTATGATCGAATTCACTGTTCCTTTGAGTACTAAGAACTAGCATAATTTTATGTAATTTCTTTTATTAAAAGATATTATTTAATTATTTATACCCCAGCTCTTTTTAATTTAATACTTGTCTTTGTAGAAAGCTTTACCCATGCGTTTTCATGACATTTGGTTTAATATCATATAATTATAGCTGCATCAAGGTATGAAATTTTCCCTTAAATAGGTGCAAGTTGTAATAATTTAGAATCTTTTATGTTATTAGTATGAATACATAATATACAAAAGGTAATATTGTTTGAGGTATAGAAGGATAATTAATAAAAGGTTAAAATTTCCTTCATATGTTACTTTCTTGTTATGTATTGTATTTTAATTCAATATGTTATATATTCCTTCATTTAAATTTTTAACTCATTTTCTAATATTTCTTTTCACTAGTAGATCTTTGGGATTGATTGTGGTTGGCAGCCAATTCCTCTAATAAAAGTAGTAACTTCAATTGTTTTAAGAAAGCATATTACATATGTTCATCCAGATAAACATTTATATCATAATTGCTTTTGGTGATCCTAAATACACATTACTGTAAGAGGGGAGTTTACACCTTAAAAAAGGTGATCTTTTGAAGCCGCACTTCTTGTTTGAGGATGTTGTATGTAAGAGTCCTTTGACAAGTTCTTAATCAAGATCTATGTGATGAGTCAATAACATATTTGAGTATACTATTAACTATTTCTTAGAAATTTTTCTTTGACGATATTGAACTAGTATTTAATGGACATTTTATAGATGCTCTTCTAATCATTATCTTCTTTTATTAATTATCTCACATGATGATAAGGTGATATAATTAATATAAATATAGGTATAAATAAGATGTATGTAGCTTTTATTGCTTGTACATGTGGTATGTGCTTTATAAGGAAAGAGTGTAAAGGTATTGTTCATAGATTCAAAAATTTTATTTGAGATGTTTTGATAGTTTAGCAGAACCTAAAAGCATATGTTATCAAATTTATTAAGAGAAGGCACTATGTTCAATGGTAAAACAATAGTAGTATTCTCTATTGTTATAATATAGAGTATATTTAATATGTTTTATTTATGTAGTTATCATGATCTTTACTTCTTTTTTATATTCCCTATATTGCCTACTCGTTTGTTACGGATAACCATTGTCACAGTAGTAATTTGTTGACATTCATTATCTTATTCTTTGAATTTATCTTTTTTGTTTGAATTTGTTAAAGATAATCATCATCACAATCTCAATTTGATATTGTGATGATAATTATCCTTAACAATATTAGTCCTTTTTTCAAATATTTTATATAAATAGTCTTCAAACTCTTAGTAAAGTCATTCATTCAATATAAAAATATCACACATTATTATGATTTTATATGGTATAAAAGCCTATTTTTTTTCTTATTCATGATAATAAACTGTAATAACTCATAATTTGTGCTAGTAGCACTAACCTTTTCCTTCTTTCTCTTCCTCTGTGCAATATACTTTTTCAGTTAAATTGAATTCCAAAGATTATTTGACACGAAATATTTAGCTTATTCCCCTTCTAAATCACCAATGTCTAGATAACTTTATTTATTCAAATTTCTCTTCACCACGTTAAACTATCCCTTAACCTCAAATAACCAATTTGACTTATGATTCCTAGTTCAAAAAGGACCAGATATTACTCTCATGGACACTTTTCTCCCTTACTAAAGATGTATTTTCATATATTATTAGTTTAGCGTCATCTTATGATATTTGACAACCATTTCAAATGAATTTGATTTAATCTCACAAAAATAGGCAACTTCACATTCATATAGAATTACATGAGTTGAAAAAGAATGATTTTACTATCTAATAAGTATCTTTGGAAAGTAAAGGCTTTAGTTTATGAGCTTGCTATAGCTAGTGGATTCCTCTCTGTGGTATATTCTAATGCTATAATCTATTATAATATTGGATTCAAATACTATAACATTGTTAAAGTTTATGTCCTTATCGAGTTTTGTTTTTTTAATTATATAGAGAAATTGTGTGTCACGAGATCCTTCTAAAAAACTTTCATGTTACCCTATTTGCTAATGTCATTGTCAAGAAAAAATCAACTCCAATTCTTCACAAGCAAAAATCAATTAATAACTTCTCGCAAAATAGAAACAACAATGGTGCTTGAAACAATCATAAACTATGTCAGATATGCAAGTAAAGGAACCACATAGCTATTATTTGTTGTTATAACTACTAATCTCAACCTTGTCCTCCTTATAATCTATAAGCATACATAAGTAAATTTAAACTTCAATCATATCCTCTGCTTAATATATCTCACCACAACATTCTTTTGTCAAATCTCCAATACATTGGTATTTTAATACATAGGCTAACTATCATGCTACTCAGTATTGCAAGTGGACATCATGATAATGATGAACTACATGTTCATAATAGGATAGGGTTTACCTATATCCCATACGAGTACTATTTTCTTACCCTTAACTTATGGTAAATTCAATTCAAATAATGTTGGTTATATTTCACATTTAAATAAAAACCTTTTATTAATTCAAAAATTCTTTTAATAATTAATGTTTCATTGAATTTTAGTCAACTTATTTTTTTTAATCCATATTTACTCTCTTAAGTATCGAGTGAATATGGATTATCTGCTCTATATTAATCTAATCTCAAGCAAGCTAATTTGGCTGAGTGTACCTCTTTACATATTTGGCATGCTTGACATGGGCATCGACAACTAGGAACTACTTCTAAAATAGTTAAAAAATTTAATTTACCCTATTCTAGGTCTTATTATTCTCCTTTTTCTTTATGTTTCTTAGGAAAACAAGCAAAATTCCTCTTCTTTTTGTTATTAACAAGAGTCAAGTACCATTCCAAATCACACATTCATATGTTTAGGTTCTAACTCCTATTATGTCAAGATTAGTGATAAGTCTATATTTACATATTATGTGAGGTTAAATTATTTGTAATTTAACATCTCTATATTAAAGTCATTGTAAAGTTAACTTAAGGGGCAATAACTTTGTAGAAGGCATCAGAAATCAACTCACGTTCAAAGATGTTGAAAAGTGGGTAATTAAGCAACAAGACATCTATATGGGTCCATGTTGAAAAACACTTAGGGGTATGTGAAGATCAATAAGCAATATAAAGAAACATAACACCAGCATGGGTTCATGTCTTACTCTTTTTTCATAACACATTTACATGTCTTGCATCATGTTCAACTACATGGGAAGCTTTGTTAATCATTATAAGACATAGTCTTAATATAATTTGTCCAAATTTATAACTCTATTATATAACCTTAATTGTATATAATCTTATTAGGGGTCATTAGAGGATCTTTTGGAGATGGGTGATAGCTAGTGACAGACTCTGGACAATTACTTTCCATTAGTTCATAGTTTATGGTTTCTTAATATAAAGCACGGGGGTTAAGAATTAAGATTAGAGGAGGAAACTTGTGATAACTCTTCTTCCATCTCTTTCTTTTCTTGTTTCATCTCTTCTTCCTTTAATGTTAAGATTATTTTATTTTTATTGTATTTTCATTATATAGTTTCTATTAGATATTTCAATTATCAATGTATGATTTATTATTATTAGATTGAACTTATTCTCTTTGACCTTAATCTTGGATGTTGGAAGGTGTGTGATAGGCACCTTTTGTTTTAGTGGATCCTAGACTAGTGTGATACCTAAGCTTAATGAGTTTGATTAGGTTGAATTGTTCATCGAGAGGTGGAACATACCTAATTAAATATACCTGTCTCTCTTTCTTGAGGGCATAGATATCTTAAGTTAATTACTATTTCAATAATAATAATAAAATTTACATGATCATTGAATTATCTTGTTTTCTAGTTTATTAAATTAATTCATAAAAGCTTGTTTTCTTTAGTTTCAATGTTTGGTCAGGATTAATAAGTTTAGAAGTTATAGTCCTTATGGGATTGATACTTTAGAATAAAGTAGTTTTTATAACTTGCGACATTCGATTCTATGCACTTGCAGATATATTTGATCAAGTTTCTAATGTTATTGTCAAGGAATATTTAGTTACTAGTTAGTTAACTTTAAATTTATTATTTTGTTTTCTCATAATTTAATTCGACATATACCTTACTTAGTACCTAACTCTAGCTAAAAGATATTTAAATGTATGTTAGGAGGTAATATAGCAATCTAACTTTATTTTATTTTAGATTTTTAGTTTTATATTTCTACTAATTTTTTAAAATATCTTCTATAGGATCTTTTTTTATATTATCTTGCACCAACTATGTATATAATTTGAGGGAGATTTATCTATCTAATTGGTCTCTCATACTTGCTTTTATTATCTTATTTGTTTGACATTAAGGACAATGTCATGTTTAAGTGTGTATGTATAGGGGGTGAATCTAAAATTTTTCCTTTGGTGTGTTTGTGTGTTTAATGTGTTTTAGCTTTAGATCTTTTATTTTCCTTTTGTTTTTATGATGTTTTTAGGAACTCAACAATTACTTTAGGATGAGAACAAAGTGTATAACTACTTATAAGTTTGACTATTAAAATTAGATTCATAATACAATTGAGTGGTTGCTATGCAATCTTGACTTTATGAATGCTAGGAAACCAAATTTAATAAGTAAATATGCTTTGATTTAATTTGAGTATCTGATGAGAAATTGAGACTTTATGGAATACTTTTTTCCTTTTAAACGAATACCTTCTTTGATTTTGAATTCTAGAACTTGAATTTCATATTTTTGAGATTACATGTGAGATATATATAAGTATTAAAATTATAAAGGAACTTAGGATTGAGTTTGAGACACGTTGATTACTTCTTATATATTAATCATTAGTGAGCCCCTTTAAGCCTTATATGAAAACTTAGACTTTGTTTTAGTACCTTGTAGAACTTGAGTTGAAAAGAAATATAACTAATTGCATCCTAATTCATGATTAGTAGAGCTTTTGTTTATGAATTGATATAGTTGTAAGTGATGTTATGTAGAGAAATAGGTTTAAGAGAGATTGTGAAACATATAAATTAACAATGTAAAAATGGAAAAGTCTTGCCAAATCAAATAAATAAAGAAAAAGGAAAATATAAAAAAATTTGGCATGGTTTTCATGTGAATGACAAGTGTTAGGTTAGCTATGGTTGCATGCACATATGCATGCGTATGCAGTGGAAGTGTCAGAATCTTGACAACCCAAAAATCACAAGATCATAACAAGTATGCATAGATATGTATAAGAGAACATGAAATATAAACTTTTTACCTTATGTATCTCATTCGTTCTTGTTTCTTCTCCTTGTTTAGGTTGTTGCAAACATCAAACCCTTCTTTGATCTCCAAGAACATGCAAAGATGGAAGAAGAAACAATTTTTAAGGGTTATTTAAGCATTAAACTAGATGAGTTCTAGTAGATGCTCAAGATGATGGAAGATAGGTCAAGAATCTTGTTGCATGCACTTTGATTTATGCAATAATTGCATGAATTATAAGAAAAAAACTTAAGACACCTCACACTCACTCTAGAACTCTTCCAGAACCTCTATCACTTGAGTGTGTAAGAAGTGAAGGAAGCTCGTGTACATAAGTGAAGAACTCACTTATATACCATTTTGTTCCCTCTGTCACAATCATGGCTTTAAAATAGGCTCTCCTTTGGCCATGATCGTGGCCCTATGAGTCATAATCGTGGTTTGCTTAATTTAGGCCATACACATTTTTTTTCATTTGATCTTTTATGCTTCTCACCTTTAGGTTCCTGGTTATTTAAGGCACAAATCATGAAGGGTTTCATGATGCCAATTTACTAGAATGTAAGTGGATTAACACATGAACTCTTCAATAGTTAATTATCTAACTTATGAACCTTTCCATAGATAACTACTGTGCAATTAGTCCTTTCACCATACTATACACCACTTGGTTCAGAGTATGGGCTATGTGTTAACTCCCACTAGACTGACTATATTACATCTAGTCTAAGTGATGTTAGTACTTATCCAGGGATCTCATTACTTTATGTATCATTGAAGACTCTCTTCATGACATATAATTGCTCTGGCCAGAGACTCCCAAGTAATGACCCCGACAAAAGGCCTTGGGTATCATTTCCTTCTATCAGGAGTGGTGAATCCTTTATTGGCTACTTAATTTCGTTTGAATACTAATAGCTATACTCAGTCACCACCCTAAAGGCGATCTTGTCTTGAGGTAACAAGGAATTATGTTAAAGTACATGATCAATAACCATGATATCCTTGACTATCTCAAGTCTTAGGATATTTGCACCATTGCTATGATGAGATTAATCATTGACATTCGATAGATCATTCATATGATAATCTCATAGTGGGTCATTTGATATACTTACTACCCTTAGTAAGCATCCATATGTTAACTCTAAACATCTCATGTTTACAATTTATGAGATCCACTACTTGATCAAATCAAGAAGTATAATATGTGCTAGTCTGTTTGGATTAATAATGTCCTATCTTATTAATCCTATAACTAGGGATTATTTAGATACTAACATAATTGCACATGATAGGAATCTCATTATCATGATCTCATCATGATTTCCTTTATGCTAGGTTTTGAACTATGGACTTCATTAATTTGATTTAAGATAAACATCTATTCATATATAAAAGAATATCAAATTAATGAAAAAGGCCTTTCACTTTATTAATCAAAATAAAGTTTGTACAAAAATGCTAAAGGTGATTGCCTTTAGAGCACTACTCTAACAATCTCCCACTTGCACTAAAGCCAATCGCCTTTGTATTTAATGCCATAGGCGAGTGCACAAGAATCAAATTTTGTTTGAGGAAGTGGCTTAGTCAAAGGATCAGCGATGTTCTGATCTGTAGGGACTCTCTCAATCTTCACATCACCTCTATCAATGATCTCCCTGATCATGTGATATCTCTTGAGTACATGCTTAAACCTTAAATGAGACTTTGGTTCCTTAGCTTGAACAATAGCCCCATTATTGTCACAATACAAGAATATTGAGTCTACTATGCTAGGAACCACTCCAAGTTCCATGATGAACTTCTTAATCTAAATAGCTTCCTTTACCGCTTCACAACTGCAATGTACTCTAACTCAGTCGTCGAATTTGTAGTCGTCTCTTGTTTGGAACTCTTCCAACTGATTGCTCCACCATTTAGTGTGAAAACATAACCTGACTAGGATCTGGATTCATCCTGGTCGAATTGAAAACTGGCATCCGTATGTTAGCTCACTACAAGATCTCTATTTCCATATATCAAGAATAAATCTTTAGTCCTTCTCAAGTACTTTTGGATATTCTTGACAGCTACCTAGTGACCCTCACCAGGATCTGATTGATATCTGCTCATAATACTTAGAGCATAAGATATAATAGGTCTTGTACATAATATAACATACATGAATGATCCTACTGCCGAAGTACATGGGATCATACTTATGCGAGTCCTCTCATCTTGCATCTTGTGACACATATTTGGAGAGTTTTATCCCTTGAGTCATGGGAAGAAACCCTCTCTTGGTCTACTCTATGTTAAATCTATTTAGCATTTTGTCTATGTATGTTAACTGTGAAAGCCCCAACAACTTCCTTGATTTATCTCTATAGATCTTTAATCCCAATATATAAGTTGCTTCTCCAAGGTCTTTGATGGAAAAATTCCATGAAAACCAAACTTTGACTGATTGCAAACTTGAGACATCATTTCCTATTAGTAATATGTCATCCACATATAACGCAAGAAATATGATAGCACTCCCACTATCCTTCTTGTACACATATGGTTCATCAGGATTTTGTGAGAAACCAAACCCTTTGGTTGTCTCATTAAATTGGATGTTTCAACTCCTAGATGCTTGCTGCAATTTGTGAATGGATTTCTGAAGCTGACATACCTTTCTTCCATCTCTGGATGCAAAGCCCTCAAGTTAGACCATATATACATCCTCAACAAGGTTTCCATTTAAAAAGCTATCTTCACATCTATTTGCCATATTTCATAATCATAAAGAGCAGCAAGGGTTAGGAGTATTTTAATGGATTTAAGTGTAGCTACGGGGAAAAATGTATCGTCATAGCCAACTCTTTGTCTTTGACAATAACCTTTAGTGACTAGCCTTGCTTTATAGATAATCACATTACCTTCCATGCTGATTTTCTTCTTCAAAATCCACCTGCACCCTATGGGTTTTAATCCTTCAGGTGGGTCAACTAAAGTCCATACTTGGTTTTCATACATGGAATCCATTTCAGATTTCATAGCTTAAAGCCATTTTTCATATTCTGAACTCTTGAGAGCCTCTTTATAGGTTGTAGGCTCATCCTCCTCAATGAGCAATACATTATTCTGTTCACTTATGAGAAATTCATATCTCTCTAGAACATTGCGTATCCTATTTGACTTACGAACATGTTGTGTGTCAGAAGGTTCAACTATTGTCTCATCTTTATGAACAACAATTTCAAGTTTAGGCAATTGATTTGTGTCTGTTTGAGCATCATGAACTTCATCAAGTTTAACTCTACTCCCACTGTCTTCCCTTAGAAGAAACTCTTTCTCTAAAAAGATAGCACGTTTTGAGACAAACACCTTTTTCTTTAAAACATTATAGAACTAATATCCAATTGTATCCTTAGGATATCCTATAAACAGAAATTTATCAGATTTTGCTTCTAGCTTATCTTATTAAATCCACTTCACATAAATCAAACAACCCTAAACTTTCATATATGAAAGATAAGGCCTTTTTTTTGTCCACATCTCATATGGAGTAACTTTAACTGCCTTTGAAGGGACTTTTTTTGTCACATAAACAATAGTCTCAAGTGCATAACCCTAAAGGGATTTCGGTAGATCCGCTAAGCCCATCATTGACCTTACCATCTCTAATAAGACCAGTTTCTCTTTTCAGCTACACCATTATACTGTGGTGTGTAAGGTGGAGTCCACTGGGATACTATCCCATTACCTCCTAGATAAGTTAGAAATTCCTCGTTTAAGTATTCACCACTTTGTCTGATCAAAGTGGCTTAATATTTCTACTAAGTTGTTTCTATACTTCATGTTTAAATTTTTTGAACATTTCAAACGCTTATGACTTGTATCTCATTAGATACACATACCCATATCATGAATAATCATCGATAAAAGTAATGAAGTACACAAAACCACCTCTAGCATGAATGGACATCGAATCACATACATCTGAATGTATTAGGTCTAATAACCCATTCATTCGTTCATCCTTTCCTTTAAAAGGTAATTTGGTCATCTTGCCTAATAAGAAAGATTCACATGTTTCATATGATTTATAATCAAATGACCCTAGGCTACCATTCGTGTACAACATAATCATACGTTTCTCACTTATATGGCCAAGTTGACAATGCCATAGGTAAGATGATTTTAGGTTATCTCGGTTTTGTCTTTTATTGTTATTGATATTTAAAATTGGATTGGCCATATCTAATATGTAAATTTCATTGCATAATGTAGTAGTACCATACAATGTGTCATTCAACTTGATTGAACAACCATTGTTTGAAAAAGTTAAATGAAATCCCACTTTATTAAGACATGAAACAGATACAACGTTTTTTGTCACAACGGGTACATAATATCAATTTTCCAAAATTAACTCTAGCCCATTAAAAAGATACAAAACATATGTCCATAAAGCTAACGTAACAACTTTTGCT
The DNA here is from genome assembly GCA_027563595.1 of Erythroxylum suave. Classification (NCBI taxonomy): domain Eukaryota; kingdom Viridiplantae; phylum Streptophyta; class Magnoliopsida; order Malpighiales; family Erythroxylaceae; genus Erythroxylum; species Erythroxylum suave. The sequence goes on along the minus strand of JAOSBN010000178.1, from coordinate 39,306,996 downwards.
CCATTTCCCACACGTAGATCCATCTCTCCCTTCTTTAGCAGTCTATTATCCCTGAGACCCTGCATATCAACACATATATGTGAGCCACATCTAGTATCTAATACCCAAAGGTTATAATCAAAAATAGTATTTACCTCAATCACAAACAACATACCTGAAGTAGATGGTGGGGCATTTAATGCCTTCTTCTATTTCAGTGACTCTAGATAAGCTTTGCATTTTAGCTTCCAATGCCCTTCCTTGTTGCAATGGAAGCATATTCTCTTTGTTGTTGTCTTCTTTGCCTTCTTTTTGGCTACACCTCCTACTGGCCTCTTAGACTTCTTCTTCTTCTTTTGGTTATTCTTTCGAGAACCAAAAGCAGAGTCCACCAACATTATAACCTTACTGTCTTTCCTGATAGTTTGCTCAGCTATTTTGAGCAGATTAATCAGCTCAAGTATCTTAGTAGATATTTGGTTCATCCGATAATTAAGCACAAACTGTGAATAACTATCGGTAAAACCAGTCAGAATCACTAATGAAGCCTAAACTGCCTAATCTCTCAATGTATCCATTCATCTTCAGCACATGCTACACTGGAGATGATCGTTTAGCCATCTTAGAATGTAAAAGCAACCACGAGGTCTCAAACATTTCAGATTGAACTTACTCATCAAACAGTTCCCTTAAATGGTAGACTATGGAATGAGCATCAATATCCTCTTATTGCTTTTACAGTTTTGGTGAAATAAAGGCCAGTATTATATTGCTAGCCAACTCACTATCATCCGGTAGCTTCTTGTAAGCTCTCTAATCTTCATCAGATGCATCAAGAGTAGGGGGATTAGGAAGTGATTCATCTAGGACATATCCTAGTTTCTCAAATTTGAGAACAATTCTCAAATTCCATAGCCATTCTAAGAAGTTAGGTCCCATGAATTTGTTGGAATATAATAGGGAGCGTAGGTTCACGCTAGATGATATCGTGTGATCCAATAACCTAGAAGAATGAGAGAAAATGTTAAAATTTACACTTAATTCTTATGGATAAGGCCTTTAATCACATGTATGTAGGTCCCACTATTCTTATTCAAATCCATAACCCTCACTACGAATTCAAAAAACTTATAGTTTTCCTAATGGGTTGATATTCGATATCACCAAGAATGACCTTTGGTTTGCCCAACAAGCCACCTTAGGTCAATCGGTAGGTATCATTCATACCAATTGCATTCAATTATGCAACTATCAACTTGTGCCATTAATTATTGATTTAGCAAACTCACTGGGTCATCAACTTTTGATTTGTATACATCCTATTTATATAACCCAACACTGCCTCTATCCACGTTGACCTTAGGTTTGCCCAACAAATCAACGCTTCCAGTTAGGACCAACCCATTAGTTTGGAAATGTAATTTCCATGGTTTGAACATATTCGTGTAGAGCGGGCTTGGGTTTGCCTAATAACCTAACTTTAAAAGAAATTTGGTTCTTGCCATATCAATGGAAGGCGTAAGTCCTAATATTTGGTTGAGGGATTTGGTTTTTAGTCTCATCCATACTTTAAGCCTATGTCCATAATAACCCTTAAAATGCATCCAATGCATGTATCACACAAAGGAGGTTTAATTTAGGTTATGACTTGACTATGTATCTAAAGTTCATGATTTGATTCAACTCTTGAACTTAATTAGGTATTAGAATTAGTCTTGTCTAATTTGAATTATAAATGTGATTCGATTAGGAATCCTAAAATCCAATTACTTTGATGTCCAAATTAAACACTTTAATCCTTGTATTTATGCCTTTCTCTAGTCACACTAGAAATGCCATGCTTTACTTGGATTAATTCTAAATGAATCCCTAGGGTTTCCAAAATTTTTGTACACCAATTATTCCTCTATAATATCCCTAGGTCATCTCTAATTTACCTAAACAATTTTGGCACATACCAAAATTATCTTGACGGTCAAAATTGTTAATATAAATAGGCTAACCTATTAGACACTAAATAGACCAATTCGAGTTCGGAAAATTTCCAAAACCCCAATTTCAAGCACATGTGTTAAGCATGTTATTGCCATCAAAATAAAATATATCTTATCACATAAGAGCCTTATTTAGGTCCCATAACCAAAATATGTATATTATAAGTCATTAAGTAAGTCAACTCTATAAAGTTTAAAAAAGTTGACCATTGTTGACTTTGACTTTAGTTAATAATTGAATCAAATTCAATTAATTCTGGAAAAATTACAGAGTCTTATAAACATTCTAAATGTGTCTAATAAAAATGTCTAGAACCAAATTCTTAGGATTATTTATTAATAAAATTAAATAAGCTAACACATCATATGTGTATGACACTTGTCATATTACGTCTAACAGAAGTCATACATTACGTCATGCATGCATAAGATAATCACTTTAACAAATAGTGTCATGCATCTCATACACGTGGCAACTTCTCATCTTCTAGGTGCATGCATAACATTTATAAAATTTTTTTTTATAAAAATTAATATGACATTTTAATCCATGTATGTTCATCACATTTCCAGATTTTCCAGAACTTCATACATGCATCAAGCTGAAAATTAATTCGTAAAAAAATAGAAAATGACATACAATTGCAATTTCATTTTATAAAACCATAATATAACACCTTATAAACATTTTTGTGAAAGAAAAATAGAAATTGTTTCTAGAATTATTACAAAATTTTGAAAATTAGCACATGCAATCAATTTTCCAGAAAATCCTAGAAATCAAAATATGAACAGCCTGGATGTAAATTCGAAATTAAATAACAAATGACATTCAATTGCAATTTCCTTCAACATAATATAACATATTATAAACATTTTTAAGAAAGAAAATCAGAAAAATATTTTTTATAGAGTTTACACGAATTTTTCCAAATCAACATGCAAGTCAGTGACAACCTAGCAAACATTCTGCACATGTTCAATACATCATCTAACTCATGCATAGACTTGCTCAAATACCACTGTTGGGTTAGCCATGGTTGCATGCATCACATGCACAGTAGGTAACGAAAGTGTCAGAATCAAGATTCCGACACCATGACAACCCCAAAAGCCACAAGATCATAACATGCATGCATAGATATGTATAAGAGAACATGAAATATAAACTTTTTACCTTGTGTATCTCCTCCTTTCTTGTTTCTTCTCCTTTTTTGGGTTGTTACAAACACCAAACCCTTCCTTGATCTCCAAGAAAAAGCAAAGATGGAATAAGAAACAATGTTTAAGGGTTATTTGAGCACCAAACTAGATGAGTTCTAGTAGATGCTCAAGATGATGGAAGATAGGTCAAGAATCTTGTTGCGTGCACTTTGATTCATGCGACAATTGCATGAATTGTAAAAACAAACTCAAGAAACCTCACTCTCACTCTAGAACTCTTCTAGAACACTTTCTCTATCACTTAAGTGTGTAACAAGTAAAAGAAGCTCGTGTAAATAAGTGAAGAACTTACTTACATAGCATTTCGTGCCTTCTGTCATGATCAAGGCTTTAAAAAGGCTCACCTTTGGCCATGATCGTGGTGCTATGAGTCACGATCGTGACCTGTTTAAATTAGGCAATACATACTTGTTTTTCATCTGATCTTTTATGCGTGTGACCCTTAAGTTCCCAATTATTTTACGTACTTGAATTAACCCTTAGTTTAAGTAAATCATGAAGGGTTTCATAATGACAATTTATCAGAATATAAGTGGATTAACACATTAAATCTTCAATAGTTAATTATCCAACTTATGAACTTTCCATAGACAATTACCATGTAATTCATCCTTTCACCATACTATACCCTACTTGGTTTGGAGTATGGGTTATGTGTCAACTCTTATTAGACTAACTACGTCATATATAGTTCAAGTGATGTTAGTTCTCATACAGGGATCTTGTTACTCTATGTGTCATTGAAGACTCTTTTCATGACACATAACTGCTCTGGCCACAGACTCTCGAGTAATGACCCTGACAAGAGGCTGCGGGTATCATCTCCTTCTATTAAGAGTGGTGAATCCTTTATTGGCTACTCAATTACCTTCAAATACTAATAGCTGTACCCAATCATCATCCTAAGAGCGACCTCGTCTTGAGGTAACAAGGAATGATGTCAAAGTAAAGGATCAGTATTCAAGTTATCCTTGAGTACCTCAAGTCTTAGGATAGTTGCACCATTTCTATGATGAGATTAATTATTGACATTCGATAGATCATCCATATGATAATCTTATAGCGGGTCATCCGATGTACTTACTACCGTTAGTTAGCATCCACATGTTAACTTTAAAATCTTATGTTTACAGTTTATGAGATCCACTGCTTGATTAAATCAAGAAGTATAACATATTTTAGTCTGTCTGGATTAATAATGTCCTATCTTATTAATCCTATGACTAGGGATTATTTAGATACTAACATAATTGTACACGGTAGGAATCTCATTATCATGATTTCCTTTATACTATGTTTTGTATCATGGACTTCGTTTATCTAATTTAAGATCAACATCAATTCATATATAAAAGAATATCGAATTAATGAAAAATGTCTTTCACTTTATTAATCAAAATAAAGTTTGTACAAAAATGCTAAAGGTGATTGTCTTTAAAGTATCACTTTAACAATAAGAATGAAGAGAAAAAGGCTTATTGCAAAGATATGATGAGTTATTGAATTAATGTATAGATATTTCTCTTGATTTAATTATTCTTACTCTATTAGTTATGAATATTTTATTTCTTTTATCCCCTTGGTTAACCTACTTATCCCTTTGGCCTCATTACATCTCTATTCAGGAACTTTTGTTTTTTCTTGTATATATATATTATAGTAGTAGCGATAGGTGATTTTTAAGCATATGGTAAGTTCAAATTCGTAAATTACTATAAGTGTAACTTACCCAAATTTTAAACATGAGTTGTACCTTTTGAGGAAGTTATCAAGTTGACGAATTTGAGGTCAATGAAAGAGGTGGAATAGTATTTGCTTTGTATTGTTTATATAGTGATGTAATTAAGAATTATTAATTGTTTAATTTTTGCAATTCAATTAAGACTTGAGTGTGTATATCTTATGTTACTAACTATAAAGTTAACTAATGTTTGTAAGTTAATATTTATACGTATCATTTAAGTAAAACCTTAGGATACTATAACTCATTCGCTAGGGACACCTAGGGGTTTGAAGACTTATAACATATGTTAAATGTCTCTATACACCTAAAAAGGTGAAATGGTTAGTAGATTTTATTCAACTAGGGTTTAATGTCAATTACTTGAAGACAAACAATGAGTTAAGTGTAAACAAATTTAATAGATCTACATTTACATATTATTTATTTTTAAATTAGTTATAATTTAGCATCTTTATAGTATGTTTCATATAGGTTTTATGATGTTTTCCTATTTTTAGTTTATTGTCTTCTAGGTAATGATTCAAAAAAAAAATCTTAAATTTGATTGAATTTTCTTTATAGTAATCCAATTGAAAGGTCACAATTACCTAATTGAATGTATTTTGTGCATCAAGAGAGGGTGTGTATATTTAGGTTAATTTTTATTTCAACAATAATAGTCAATCTTGTATGATAATTAAATTATCTTTTTTTTTTATTTTAGTAATTTAATTATCTTTCATAGAATCTTTTTTATTTCGTTTCATAGTTTAACTAGGATTAGTAAGTTTAGTGGCTACAACCTTTATTGGATTGATACTATAGAATTCTCCAGTTTTAATAAGTTGCTACAACTAATTCTATGCACTTGTAGATAGATTCGATCAACTAGACCATCATTGTGTTATTATTTATTAATGATTTTACTCAGTATACCTTGGCGTTTCTCATTAAAAACAAACATTATGTTTATCGTTGTTTTCTCTAATTTCAATCTAATGTTCAATGTCAATTTCATACTCCAATCAAAGCTTTCATTCTGATTGGGGTGGAAAATATCAAAAAATAAATAACATTAGAATAATTCACTCATAGTATGTCTATATACTCATGAACATAATGGCATGATAGAAAGAAAAATCAAACATTTTGTTGACATTACATTCACTTTACTTGCTCATGTTCATGTTCCATTAAGATATTGGAATTATGCTTTTCAAACGAGTGTAATGTTAATGAATAGTTTGCCCTCTTTCATCATAATAAAAATTCGCCATATTTTCATTTAAATTATTTGGAATTAAACCATTTAGCTATGTTATTTACCCTTTTTGGCCTTATAACACTAATAAATTTTAATATGGAACTAAAACGTTTATTTAACTTGGAAACATACCTTCTTATTTAGCTTTCTTCTATCTTGATATTACCACTAATAGTTTTTACAATGCATGACCCATAAGGTTCAATGAAATAAAGTTTTCATTTTCAGAGACCATCTAACCATAAATGGCAAAAATGGAAAATTGAATCTTTTGGCTTAATTTGTTAGGGTATGTAAAACTATAATTTAGCTCCTATATTAACTTCAAGTATGACAACATTATCTTCTTTGTTAACTGCTTCTTTATCTCCTTTTACCAATTTTGACTTGCATACTTTCATTTTAAACAAAAATGTTGCCAAGTCTTCCTTCTTCTCTTCAACAACAATTAACAAAATCATGTATAGTTTACCTATTTAAACTTTACCATCTAACCTAAATATAAGACTTACTTACACCTTACATAATATAACCAATACAAGCAATATCTTTAACATCGTACTCACTTTATGCAATTTATACCATCCATAATGAAGAAAATTCCAAGCAACTTCAATTTCTTTTATCTTGAATGGAAAATTCTATAACTAAAGTGTTTTATGCCTTGCTATATAATAAAACATAGAAATTGGTTCTTAGACCTCAAGCTGCAAACAACTTTAGCAATAAGTGGATCTTTAAAATTAAAAGGAGAGATAATGGTATGATTGAATAATATTAGGCTTAGTTTTTAGCATAGGGTTATAATCAAGAAAGTGGTGTGGATTATGATGAAACTTTTGGTCTACTAGTTAAACCCGTCACTATTCAACATTTTTATCTATGAACAACATTTGTGATTGGAAAATTTACCAACTTGACATATCTAATCCTTTCTTACATGGTTTTATAGATAAAGATGTTTTTATAGAGGAACTAAATAATTTTAGTAGTTTGTGCATCATAACTATGATTATAAATTATAAAAATCAATGTATAGTCTTAAGAAGGCACTTAGAGCGTGTTTTTAATGCCTCAATGAATTTCCTATGCAACTCATATTTTATAGTTCTAAGGCTGGCACCTCTTTATTCATTTGACATTCTAAGACCTTTAAATTTTGAACCCTCATTTATATAGAAGATATTTTTGCTATAGGTTCTTCTCCATCAATAATTCAGTGGTTTCTTTAGCAAATTTGATCTTTTTTCTAGTTAGAGATCCTGAAAACATTCAATATTTTCTTAGATCAGAAGCTATTTTTAGATCTTATAGTCTTTCTCTCACATAATATAATTACATATGTGATTTAACTTCTCAAGCATACATGGATATTTGTAAACTACGCTTTACTTCGATGGCATTTAGACTACTATTGAAAAAAATCTTTAGTGTTCCATTTAATAGTGGTGTTTTATATAGAAACATTGCTAGCGACCTATAATATTTGACAATGACAAGACCCAACATTTTATTTTAGCAAATAAATTATGTTAATTCATAAATTTTCTAACTTGTGAATATTGAAAAATGGTTAAGATACTATTGTGCTATATTAAACATACAAAGAATTATGATCTTTTCTTTGCCAAATCTTCATCATCAACCTTACAGTGCTTTTATGATTGTGATTGGGGCGTATTTCTATGTGACAAGTGATCTGTAAGTGGCTATGTAATTTATATTGGTTCTAACCTCATCTCATGGGATGTAAAGAAACAGTTAGAGTAAGTACAAAGCATTTGCTAATGCAATATATAAGGCATTATGATTTTGTTTCTTACTTAATGAAACATGTTTTCTTTCTTTTGAATTTGTCACCTTGTGGTGTGATAACATTGGAGCTCTATATTCATATAATAATCTCGTTTTTCATGCTAGAAATAAGCATATTGAACTAGATTATCATTTTGGTTTATAAAAATATCAAGCAAGGAAATTTACAAGTAAGATTCTTTAATAGTGTAGGTAAGTTTTTTGATATATTAACTAAGCATTTTGTTTGAATATTGTTTAAACAACATCTAGAGAAGCTTCTTCTTAAAGAATTTTAATAGTCAAATTGATAAAGATGTTAAGGATAATCATCATCACTATATCATTTTTATAACTAAATCTCGATTTCTTTATTATCTTATTGTTTGTATTACCAATCATATTTATCTTATTTTTTGTATTTGTCTTTTTTATTTGTTAAGGATAATACTCATCACAATCTTACTTTGATATTGTGATCATAATTATCTTTAACAATATTTATCTTTTTATTTATAGGCTGCATATAAATGGCCTTCATTCATACTCTTTGTAGCAATGAAATAATATCATATTATACCGGTCAAAAAATAATATAATAACATGTAGTTTTATATTAGGATAAGGTACTTACTGTTACCAACTCTTTCGATTAGTACTGATCAGTAATTGAAATAATGATCAAATATTAGTCTGAATTGAATTTTGAAAAATTTCTAAGACTATATTAGAAAAAACCTAAAATTTATCCTAAAACCAACTTGATCGTCGACTTTCACTCTCATAAGCCTTTCCTCTTTGTTTTTTAAAATTCATTTTTCTCTCCTCCGTTTACTAGAATACTCATCATCATCTGCTCTCCATTTTCCTTTGCTCCAAACTACTAAGCATTAATAGTTGTCTCCTTACTTTAATCTTTCTTTACGTTGTCTCTTTACTGTAACTCTTTATCCTCTTTGCGATCTCCTCTTGGTTTGTTGTCTTCTCTTCACCATGTCCTCTCCCCTGCCTCCTCTCTCAATCACTTTTTTCTGCTAAGTTTCCTCATGAGTTGTCTGTTGTCTCCTTCTCAGACCTCTAGTTTGCTAGTCACCATTACCAGCCAATACCACTAGTCATTGCTGTTAGTTATTGCCATCAACTCCTTTCATTACTCATCAACAAATTTAGCATGGGTTGTAAAGCTAGGTTGATTATCTATAAATTGCTACCAAATTTTTGCTATAATTATAAATATACTTATAACTAAGCTGAATGTCTAATGTAAAATTATATAAATCCATTTCTATGAGAAAAAAGTTTAATAAACCAAATTTATTTTATTGCATTAGCATCTATTTACCTTACAAAAGTACATAACTTGAAGTCTATAGTGAATGCATGTTTGAAAATGATTGTTAGTGATTTGTATAATAAATTATGTGCACATAAAGTTGGATTCTTTTACACGATTAGATGGCTCTGTTTAAAAGGTTTAATTATATTGAGTGAAGAGTGAAACATGTCATAGTTTTGAGAAATTAAAATAACTTTAATTTTTGATTGCTTATGCGTTGAATCATTAATTGGGAGTATTAGAGTCTTTTTAGATGAACTTGAAATCTATGAAGTTTGGATCTAGTTTATAATTCTCTAGTTAAATATCCTGTGGAAGAAGAAAGTTAGATTAGACTTATTGAAAGGCATCCACATTCCTACAACTGGTAGCTTACTCATTCAATTAATCTGATTGATAAAATTGAACATAAATATTAGTAAGTTTAATAGGCTTGCATGTAACTTAAAGTGAATTGGTACATTAGTAAACATTAAATTATAGTACAATTTTTGTGGAAAAGCTTGCTTATATAACTTCTATTCAAGGAAAAATGACACTAGGATGTATACATCTATTATTTCTAAAAATTAAATATTAAAATATATATTTGGGAACTTGTACGAAGGAGTTTGTTTTCAGGTCATGTTTATCCAAACTGTTTTATATCTTGAATATGAAAAATTTTGGCATTAGTCTTAACAATGTAGATTGACTTTTATTTCTCAATTAATTATCTTCTTACATTCTTAATTATTTATTTTACTACATAACATATAAATGGATGAAAGTTTAAGTGCTTATGATAATTCAACCTCTTTAAGAAGATTTAATGATCTAGTTTAAGCTCATATGAGTTTGGTTCTCAGTAATGAAGAACCATCTTGTTTGTTTGTATTGTAAAAAACATTCGAAAAGATAGGAAATCACCAAGTTAAAGAAATATTTAGCTGGGATTAAAAGTGATACAGAGCCTTGCAAGAAAGTTAGTCATGATATGAAGTAGAAGATGAAAAAATTATTATCAAAATGTGAAAGAAAGGAGGTAAAAACTGAATTACAAAAGTGGTATTGGAAATTATTTTTGTAGTGGTTAGAATGATAATGGCATTATTGAAGGTGATATTCCTACCTAGCAAGAATGTGTTACTTTGCTTTTATGATGGTATAGACAAGACGAAGGAAGCAATCAAGGCTTATAAAAATAGGCCTTCTTTGTACACACCTTATCTTGTAGTCATCAACAAAATATAGAGAAAATAACTTTACTTTCTGTTATTTGTTGTTGGAGCACTTTTGAATCCAAATGTCTGTTTTAGACTAAGTTTTATGAAGAAAATTGAAGTTAATAGGGGAATGCTATTAATTATCACAACAATTGCTTCATTTGAGATGAAGCAAGATTTTCTTAGCTCACTAATGTAGGTATAAAAGAATGTGTGTAGAGATTTTAGGATCCCCATTTCAGTACATCAAAGAGATAAAATTTTCATTTTTCTTTTCTTTTAATTTCACCTATTTTTGATGTATATGTTAAATTCTATATATGCAATATAAATATAAAACTTTTAACTATAGGTGTTTTTGTTTTAGGTATCACTTCTATGTTGCTATCTTTCTTAGCACAAACTCTTATTGTTAAACTTATGGACTTATATTATTCTTATTATATGATATTTTAATATAATCAATTGTAACATTTTAAGTACTTCGTATTATTCTTAGTTTTATATTTGTATAAAATTAAATGATTTCTTTCTTATATTAATTATGGTTATTCCTTACATGAGAAATATGTGAAAAGTAATGTTACTAAAAATTAAGAGATAATTCTTATATCAATTTACGTTATTATAATTCATTGAGACAAGGATGAAGTAAAATTCAAATTATATAACATTATTGAAAGATTATTTTGTAATTTCATAAAATTCATAGATTATTTTGTAATTTTAAAATACCTAAAATGGTACTCTTGTATTGTCTAGTACTAATACCATACCATACCAAAACTAAATTTGATGCTAGGTTTGATACGATATTCACAACATTAGTTTGAGTAGTTAATTTATTCACTATAAAAATATACCATATTATATTATGTTTTTACACATATTATAATAACAAGATAACTTCACAGATTCCAAATATTATGCCTAATATTAGGCTTGATAAAAGTTTCCTTATTCAAACTGACCTAACTTGAAGTCAAGAACTCAAATTGAGTTAACTGAGTTTTGGTTTGGATTAAGCCTTTTCTTTTTAATTTAGGTTTTGGGTCGGGTTGAACTTAGGCAAAATTTTAAGTAAAATGATGATGATTTGAGTAAAACAACATAATTTTCAATTTTTAAAAATTGAAAAATATATTATATTGGGTAAAATTGAGCTTCGAGCCACCCAAGCCAATCAAGCCTAAAACTTTGTGTCCAATCCATTACTAAGTGTACCTAATATTGGTAAACATTTTTATCAACATATTAATATAAAAGTGAGTATTTTGATTATAGTTTCAACAATCACTTTATTGTATAATTCATAATGAAAATTTAAATCATAGGTTCCTTATATGTATTTAGACTTGGTTAATGACTTAAAGGTGTGTCATTAATTTTTCTTTTAGACGTCTTCTGTGCCTTTGGGTAAGTGTTTTAACTACAAGATTCATTTTTTCTTGGAAGAGGTGAGTTTGTTTATTAGTTCATAATGGTTTCAAAATTTGACCTAATTATGACTATATGTTTTCGGTGTTTGATGTATCAAGCTCCAATATTAACACAATTTTAGATGTATAAGCATTTAACCATTTTAAAGTTGAATAATTTCATAATGGACTTAAACATATGATAAAACATGTTATTTCATATTATTGAAGAAATGTATGTTGGATATAATATCTTTTGTTATGATATATTTACACAAAGCTAACATGTCCATGTAGCTTCTGTTTTTAATTTTCAGAGATAGAATCACACCAAATAGAAATACATATTTAGATAGCATATTTTTTAAAGGGACATTGTGGCTTACAGACAACCTTCATTCTTACATTAGAACTTCATTATCAATTTGTATGTGTAATTTCTAATTGCTTCCTTGAACTGCTTCTCATCCTTCAACTTCATGCCAACTTCAAATTGAAAATTCTTCATACGAATAGTTGGATTAAATATAATAATTGTTCCACTTGCAAATGGAATAATCATTCTTTATTAACATACATATTATGATGTGTATTAGTTTCATAATCATTGCCCATATTTTAATCATATTCTATTTAGGATTCTTATAACCATGCTCATAATATAGTTCAAAATTATGGTTGTTTAATTCTTGCATGCAGTTAAGCATTAGCAACCTATCTTTATAACCATGTAACTCAATATTTTAAACATCACATCAAATCTTCAAAACATTTGTAAAATGCAGAGACCACTTGACATCTTTTGCTCTGTGACACCCTTTATAATACTAACATGCTAAGTTTATGAACATCTATATAGTCCTTCCTTATGATCTTTCATTAACATATTTTTTGTTGACATTTCTTTCCAACACTCAACTATAATAAAATTCAAAATTTATTAACATCTATATTATGAAAAATTAGAGTATTAATTTCCAATATAATTAAAATGAGCTACTCTGGCATCTTTTAATCAATCTAACAAAAAGATATAGTAAACCCTAGAACTTTCCCTAGTATGATCTAATGAAGTCCTTAAAACAAAAGTCCAATCCTTAAAAAAGTTGTTTTTGGTGATGATGAGATATCGAGTAACCCGATTTATTAACCAAAAGTCCCAAAAACCTCAAAATTGAAACAACACTCCATAATCTCTTAAATACGAGTTATATTGCATGAAAATGTTGAACAGGATGTTTAAAATCCCAACTTTAAAGTTCCAGATCACATTAAGGTTAAATGACCTTCTAAGGGAAAAATGTTCTTTTTGCTTTTAAAATAAATTTCTAGCAATTTCTCTTTAATCAAAACAAGACACTCCTCTCTTTTTTCTTGCATGAATGAAAGCTCTCCTTCTCTCTCAAAGTTTTTCATTTTCTTTGCTTAAAATCAAGCAAACAAAAGGTGAAATCAAGAATCCAACCTTAGATCCATCATCTTCTCATCAAGACGTACATTTCTATACCACCAAGTTCACTTATTGCCGCCATATTCTAAAGGTAAGAAAAACCCAGGTTTGTGTTAATCATCTTTGGGTTGAAGTATGATGTTTATAGTGGTTTAATAACAAGAGTGTATGTGTATTGGGGGTTGATTTTGGTGTAGGAAGTGAGGAAGCTCCAAAGCCTTAATTGCAAAACAAAACCCCTAACCCAAACCTCTAATCAAGGTAAGTGCTCTTTGTACTCAATTGAGCATGTCTAGTTATTATTGGTGTTATGGAGCTAATGAAATTGAATTAAGAATGATGGTTGTAGTGAAGGAAGTGGAATGGGTTTATAGAAGAGCAATCTAGACGGTTTCGAAAATACTGTCCTTAGCTTGAAATAGATATCTTTTCTAAGAAAAAATGTCTTTTCCATAGTTAAACTAGACGTAATAAGCTTTCCAATGAGTATTAGAAAACTTAAATCTGAGACTGTTTAATTGCCCAAGTGGTCTAAGAAACTCACTGCTAGTGTAGAGCAATTCTATAGATATGCAAAATTTCTAGCTTATTGTTGAGGCTTGATCTAGATAGTCAAATGATGTCCAAAAATTATGAAACTTATCTGTAATTAAAGCTTAGGATGATCCCTAAGAGTTTCATGAACCAAAAAAATAAAATAAAATTCAAACCCAAAAAATGAGAGAATGGTGAAAATGTCCCTAGGGGGTCGAAACTGAAATTTCTGTTTAACTTTGTATCATATACTATTAGAGTTAATCTTAAAACTCTATAATATTTATAAGCGTTGGAAACTCTTTAAGGAGTAAATAAATTCTGTTAAGCCTCTATGGTGAAATGAAAAGAACTTGCCTTAAATAATGATTAGACGTGTATCGAAATAGTGAAATTGAAATTGCATATGCATGATAGATAAAATAAAGGGGAGACGTTAAGATAGGTTGTAATTGATAATTGTGAGAGTTACTTATCTGTGTAACCTATGTTTAGGTTTGGATACACAACAGGCCTATCCATTGGCATTTCTAGAACTGTCGAGAAATGTATAATCTGTAGGAGAAAACTATGAGTGGGTTAAAATTAAAAAAATAAAAACAAAAAAATAAAAAATAAAAAATAATAATAAAAATAATAATAAAAATGAAAAAAAAATTCCATTATTTCCTATTTATCTTTTATGGATTTGATTTGCTACAAAAGTTTTGAATTTACATGTTTTAGTATGAAATGTTATGAAACATAATTTATGAGATTTATTTGAATGCATGAATTTTATACATTGACTATGAAATGAATTTTTTTTTGGTAAAGTGTATATGAGATTGTATAAGTTTTTTAACTATTTAGGAAATGAAAAGCTAGAAATTTGGAAAGGAAAGACCTACGGGCAAGTAAAAGCACATTAGCTCGAATTAGGGTAGCTGTAGCACTACAGTTGGGAACCTATGGTATGCCTGAAAAGAAAGAGTGTGCACAAGGAACTCATTATCTGGGGGAGTGAAGATTATAAGGGGAGACTAGGAGACTCACCAGATAAGCTGTGCAAAAGAAAATGTTATGCATATTATGATTTTCATTTGTTGGTATCTTATGCTTTTACTAATTGCTAAGCTTAATTTTATTTATTTTTTTAATTGTGGCGCTCAGCTTCCCATGGTGAGGAAGGACTGAGTGAATTTTTAAAGGTAAACCTGAAAATGTTGTTGAGATAAATTGTCTGCCTTCATTTTTGAAAAAGTGTTTCAATGTACATTAAATTTGAAATGATAATACATGAAAATCATATTTGTATAATCTGTTATTATTATTATTAGCCCCTCACTAAGTAGTGTAATACTCACCCCTCTTTCCTAACATTTCAGATCTTTGACAAGTAAATTTAATCAATAGATTAAGGGTTGAGTATTGTACAATAGGCCATTGCTCAGAAGCTAGTTCAGTGATTTAGTATAGATTTTTTTTAATAATGTTGTATGTGTATCCACTGGAAGTAGAAATAATGTTGTGGTATAAGGACAACATGAGAGTGCACAGTGGTTGTTGCGGGTCTGATAGCAAAGTGGGGGCATTATAATTTTATTAGTATCAGAGCCCAAGTTTTAAAAGGAGGAAACTAAGCTCAAAGGGTGAAATCAATTAGGCTGATATCAAAGCCCTAGGTTAAGGAAAATTGAAGAAATTATAGTGGATATAGGAGAAAACCTTGAGTGGTTAGGATTTATTTCCTTAATCCAATTAAAGCCTGGAGACCAGAGTAATGTTCCTTTTATTGGTTGTGAATCCCAGGCACAATCTATTACTATAATACTACAAGAGATGGGGGGAATGACTGAAGTTTATAGATTATGATCTTAAAGAAACTAGAACATATGACATATATCAGTCATAGAAATATGGACCATATGTTTGGTAAGGCAAATATGAGGATAGAAAAGTATATGTATGATTACCTAGTAAATTCTTCTATGTGGTTTGTGAATGTAACCTTATAAGCTATTTGTATATAGATTGGTGATATATAAATATGAAATGTTTCTTGTGTGAATATTATGAATTATCTTCTTTAAGGTAGATTCGCAAGAAATGCTTCTGAAAAGAGGAAGAGGCAGCTTAAGTAAACATCTAGTAGAGGAAAGGGCATCAACTGTCTATAATAGATCTCCATCTTCACCATCTCCGACATCACCAAATATATTAGTAGTGCCATCAGTTGTACCAATAAATACACCACCATCTATGCCCACAAATCCTCAGGCAGGACTGGCACCAGTAGTGCCACTAGACCTCCCTGACTTATTACAGGCACTCAGGACTTTCCTAAATGCTCAAGATCAAATGCCAGTTATAGCAGTGCAAGCTCCACCCCCGGTATTAGCTGCTGTACCCTCTCCACATCCACCAATCATGTTATCTAAAATGATTAAGAAAGTAAGGGCCTTAGAGTTTTATTCATTTTCAGGTAGTACCAACCCCATTATAACTAAGAACTGGCTATAAAAGGTATTGGAAGTTACTGATATGATGCAATTAGAAGATGAACACAATCTACTTTTAGGCACTCAACTACTGGAACAAAAGGTAAGCAATTGGTGGAAAGGCTAGAATGCCGAGCTATTGTTCTGATAGGCTGGGTAGAGTTTGTCCAAGAATTCAATGATGCGTACTACACATTTCACTGTGATATGAAGCGATAAGAATTTTTTCATCTGAGACAAGGGGGTAGGATGGTAGTAGAATATGAAGTAGAGATGAGAGAACTGTTAGAGCTCGTCCTAAAATTTTAAGGCTCAGAGGATTATTTGTGCTTAAGGTTCAAGGATGGGTTGAACTTTGAGATTAAAGAGAAATTGGTGCCTATAGGAACTCCCATGTACAAAGAGTTGGTTAGAGTAGCTTTGTAAGCTGAAAAGATGTGTAATGAATGGAAATCATGCAGTCAATCCCAGAAGAGGAAGAGAATTGATTTCAGATCAGGACAATAGTCCAAAAAGAACCATGGAGGAAATCTTTTAAAACAACAAGGGGTACTATACTCTGTTAGTGCATCATGAACTATTTTCCAAGCCCCTACCCAGCAAAAACCCTGTACATCCATAAGTAGTTTTGCATCTAAGGGAAGTCATAGTGGAAAACCTCAATGTAAAATTTGTCAGAAGTTTCATCATGGGACTTGTCAAACAAACACCTAAATGTTTCAACTGTGGATAGATGGGGCACAGAAAGAGACAATGTCCCAACTTTAAAGATACAGAGTATGTGGGATAGCCTAGTCAGATGAGGCCACCAAGTCAAAAAGGTTGTCCACTTGCATAGAATATTGTCAGTGCAAGCTACAAAATTGAAATGGGAAGCAGCCCAACACCACAGTAGATGCAACAACCATAAATTTAACTGCATGCATGATTTTTAGTTATGACTAATGAGGAGGCTTAAGCAAACCCAGACGTTGTTACTAGTATGGTGAATATTTTTGGAAAGCCTGCGAAAGTATTAATTGATTATGAGGCTAGTAGATCATGTCATGACCTGAAACCACGTCGGGCATATGACAACCGTTGCATAACCAACCTAAGGATACTCATGGTACCCTTAACCTAACTATGCATGGCTAACTTGATATTTTTAAAATCATTTCTGCAGCACAATCACTGTAATTGAGAATCCCAAAATGAAAAGCACCTGTAAATTAGTTTCAAACGTACTTCTATATCATATTAAAACTCTACACAACTTTTGGACTTTGAAGTCCACTCAAGAGCTATCTCAACAACAGTACAAAATGTTCGTATGTAAGGTCATTTACAAACCATAAGACAAACAAAAGTTAATTTACAAAATTATAAAGCAAGTCAACATAATCATGAGCCACTAAACAAAAAAAGTACAAAACAGAGACTACCTACCTATGGTAAAACCATGAAAATGTTAAAAGACTGCATGAATCACTCAAAGCTTCAAGCTCACCACATTAACCTACATGGTTGGAACGTAGAGGGGGTGATTACACTATGTACTCAGTGAGTGGGAAAAAGATATATATCACAAATCGAAATCAATACACACCAAGTCGGTCTAAATAATCTAAGGACGGTTTTACATATCTTATATGTGTATATCACCTATAAAGTGAGTATGCATGACATCGAAACACATAGACCTAGTTTATGACTCATCCCATACTAGTTAGGAACCACATAGGCCTAGTGTATTAATCACTCATTCAGTGAACACAGGTTCCTATTCCAGTATATAAGAGCAGAAAAGCATCACATGTAAAAATCAAAGCTCATTAGGAAGGCCAATCTCAAAATAAGCCAAAATAGTTTTATGTGTCACCACTAGTCGACCAAACTAGTGTGCACACTCACTGATTCTTGGTGTTGGCTCTACTTTCATCTGTGGTAAGTCCAAACTATGATCGAAAAGAGCTGCATGAACTTAGGTGATGATCTTGTTAGTGACTATACCTCTAGATGTGCAATCACCTGCAAGTCTTGTAGAAAGATGTCATTACAAAGTCTCGATTTTTATTTATCAACGTTAAAGGTAAAGAGATAGCTTAATCTGATGTGCCCAGCATATGATTAACCAATTGTTTCCTCACCAATTACAAAAAATCATATACAAATATTTAGTACTAAAATCAAGTAAGGTACTATGCCTTTATTTATTGGTCTAACCGATAAAATGGAACCTTGCCATGGCTTTAAGCTAAAAAAAGAATACATACATATAATATACATGACTTGGATATGCATATGTAAGTTTCAAAACATTATTTCATACTGTAAAAGTCATCTTTTGAACTATAAGTGCAAAGTCATTCAAAAATGTCGTCTATTAAATACATAAGCATACTAGCATCTATTTGAGATTCACTTCTACCATACATTACCTAGGTTCAAAATTCACATACAAGTTATTATGCATGTCTTGGGTTGTCCTAGTCCCATTTGAGAGATACTTTTTCCCCAACTCACCTCAAAAAAAGATGTACACCCCTTTAACTTCAACAATCCTCGGCATTAGCTTCTTGATCCACAACTTCCGCTCCTTTATATATACAAAGGCAATGTATTTACTTCTCTAACATATCTCATATTTATATACCATCACATAAGTTTATAAAACACAATATCACAATTTTTTAAGCTATCGGATTCGGCCACAAAGCTTCTCACTTGGTTACTTTCATTATTATTCATATAACCTTCATTTTGCATTTTCCAAGGCATTTAATGCCTTTGATCCATTACTTATACATTTCAAAGCATATTTAAGCACATTTTTATCCAAACACATTAGGCCACTACTCATCAATCTAAGAAAAATTCAAGTTTACTCTAAGTAAACATAAAAGCCTCTTTCTAATGCATAACATTAAATCCTTAAATCTTAAGCTAAGTTCAGTTAGGCATTTTATCAATCACCTAAAGGCATGAACTTAAAAGCCTCCTTCCAATGTATAGTTTCCTCATTTTTCATCATCAATTCACATTATACATATGTAATTAACATCATAGAATTCTTTTAAACCATCAATTTCATATATATTCAAAAGTTCACAAACTTTCACAAAAGAGAGGGCATTTCGGTTATTGCTTAAGGAAGCTTCTCCATGACTGATTTCATTCATCTAAACCATGTTTCATGTATATTGAAGAATGGAGAACAACATATCTTAACACCAAACTCAAAACCATAACGTAGAGACAGATGAGACAAAATTTACCTAAACTTTCCTTTGTTGATATCTTAAGATCCTTTAAGAATTTCTCAAATATAATGATAGATTTCAGTTCCTTGATCCCAAATTAACTTATGATAGCTTGGTTTAGGTTGGAAAATAAAAAATTTAGTGGAGATTTAGGTGATGGCTGAAACTTCCTCTTCTCTTCTCTTCTCCTTTCTTCTCCCCTCTTTTAATTAAAACAAAGTGTTTTAATGTCAAATAATGAGGTGCACGGCCATACACAAAGGGAAGGGTCTAGAATGTTGACTTTTCTTTGACCAAGCATGGTGAAATTACCTTTTTGCCTTTAGTTTATGTGAAATTACCATCATACCCTTCAAACTTTCCTAAATTTGCAATTAAGCCTAAAATTTGGGAATGACCAAAACTTTTATTTTCATGTTGGTCCCCAGATTTTTAAAGATTTTATTAATCCCTTTAACTTTATAAAATTACATATTGATCCTCTAAGAATTGAAAAATTACTTTTAAGTTCCTTATGAACATTAACTTTTCCAGTTAAGTTTTCTAAGTGTCCAATAAGTCTATAAATCATGTCTAATCCCTTCTAAAGCATTAGAACCCATATCCAACTAATGGACTTGATTTTACAAACTTGAAAGATCATATCTCAGAAATCTCTAAGATTTCGCATACTGATGAACTCTAAGTTCACATAAGGGCATATATACCTAAAGGATTCAAATACATTTTAAAACTCCCATGTATATATCAATATACTATAATATTTCCAAGTACAGATTAATACAAAAAGGCTCTAAAAATCTAGCGTTACAAGTCCTACCCCCTTAAAAGAGTTTCGTCCTAAAAATCCTAAGTCAAGGATACAAATAATGGGGGTATTAATGTTTTATAGCATCCTTAGGCTCCAATGTCACCTCCTCGACCTTGTTAATTTTTCAAAGAACTTTGACCATAGGAACTTCCTTGCGATGTAACCTCTTTATCTATCGATCTAAAATTTGGATTGGTTTCACTTCAAAACTAAGGTCTTCTCTTAGCTTCACTGGAGGTGTCTCTAAAACATGAGATGGGTTCGATATATACTTCTTAAGCATCTAGACATGGAACACATTATGGACCTATCCAAATCCAGTGGCAATTCCAACTGATATGCCACAGTCCCAATGTGCTTCAAGATACGAAAAGGTCTGATACATCGAGGGTTTAGCTTCCCTCGACTCTGAAATTGAATTATACCTTTTTATGGTGATGTTTGAAGAAAAACCATATCCCCAACTGCAAACTCCAATGGTTGTCGCCTCTTATTTGCATAACTTTTATAATGATCCTAGGCAATTTTCATTTTCTCCCTAATGATGTATTTTTTATCAGTTCGGTTCCTTTAACTGTACCATCCTCATCCTAACCTAAAAGTGTCCTGTATTTTCTCTTATAAAGAGATTCATATGATAGCATCATGATACTTGTCTGATAACTATTGTTATAAGCTATTCTATCAAAGGCAAGTGCTGGTCCTAGATTCCTTAGATATTCATCACACATGCTCTCAGTATGTCCTCTAGTGTCTGAATAGTCCTCTCTGACTGAACATCAGCCTGGGGGTGAAAAGTAGTACTAAACTTCAATTTTTTCCCTAAAGATTTCTAGAATTTTGGCTAAAATTAGGAGGTGAATCTTGGATTCCTATCCAATATTATAGAAACTGGTACCCCAGGCAGCTTCATAATCTCATCAATATACAGTTTTTCTAACCTCTCCAACGAGTAGGTTGTGTGGATAAGCAGAAAATGAGCTAACTTCATCAATCTATCCACTATAATCCACATAGCATCATGACTTTTTGATGCACTAGGTAGTCCAACTACAAAGTCCATTGTCATGTGCTCCCACTTCCATTCCAAAATAGGTAGAGACTGTAACATACTTGCTAGCTTTTGATGCTCTGCCTTTATCTATTGACAAGGAAGCCAGCTGGTTACAAATTTTGCTATCTCTGTCTTCATCCCTGACCACCAATAGCTCTTTCTAAGAGTTTGATACATCTTGGTGCTACCAGGATGCATAAGCCGAACTGTGAGCCTCTTCCAAGATAGCTCGTATAAGACCATAGTCATTTGGCACATAGACTCTGTCTCAAAAGACTAACAATCTGTCTTCTCTCAGTCAAAACCCTTCGTGCTCTTTGGATGCTAATTTCTCTTGAATGATCTTTAACTCGAGATCATCGGCCTGTGACCTCCTGATCTCATCAAATAGTGTTCAATGAAATTCAAACTGTGCTAGTAGTGTTCTGTCATCCTTAGCCACTTAGAGTCCAACCCCAAGTCACTGTGTACTCATTAAATTAGTCATATAAAAATTTTGCCTGACAGTTTTTACCAAATAGGACTTATGACTCAGTGCATCGGCTACCACATTTGCTTTTCCTAGTTGATAATCAATCGCTAAGTCATAATCCTTGATCAAATTCAACCATTTCCTTTGTCTGATGTTTAACTCCTTTTATGTCATTATGTATTTCAGACTTTTATGGTTGGTGTACATATGACAAGTTTGTCCATAAAGATAATGTCTCCAAGTCTTGAGTACAAACGTCATTGTTGCGAGCTCCAAATCATATTTAGTATAATTTAACTCGTGCTTCTTTAGCTTCCTAGAAGCATATGCAATCACTCGGCCAGCCTGCATAAGTACACAGTCAAGTCCCTGATGACTAGCATCACTATATATCTCATACTCAAACCCCTGGGTAGGTAGAGTAAGTACTGGTGTAGAAGTCAATTGTCTCTTTAGTTACTGAAAGCTTGCCTCGTATTATTTATCCCGTTGAAATTTTACCCGCTTCCGAGTAAGCCTCGATAAAGGGGCTGTAAGTACTGAGAAGTCCTCAACAAATCTCTGATAATAACCACCTAACTCCAGAAAGCTGCAAACTTCTGCCACATTCTTGTGCTGTTCCCACTCAAATATAGCTTCCACATTTTTTTTAGTCCACATAAATACCTTCTCCTAATACCATATGCCCATGGAATTCTATCTTCTTCAGCCAAAATTCACACTTTGAAAACTTCACATACAAATGTCTTTTGCAAAGTATTTATAGCACAACCCGGAGACATCTAGCATGCTCTTCACCATCCTTAGAATAAATCAAAAGGTCATTAATGAAGACTATGATAAACTGATCTAAATAAGGATGAAACACCTTATTCATGAGATCCATAAGTGATGCAGGTGCATTTGTTAATCTAAAGGGCATCACCAAAATTCATAGTGTCCATACGTCGTTCAGAAAGTAGTTTTGTGCACATCACTTTCATCAATGTTCAACTGATGGTACCCATATCTTATATCTATCTTTGAGAATAATATAGCTCCTCTTAACTGATCAAACTCATCAATCTTAGCGAGTTGATATTTATTTTGATGGTAACCCTATTTAACTACCGATAATTAACACATAAGTAGAGAGTCTCATCCTTCTTCTTAACAAACAATACTATTTCTCCCCACGGTAAATGACTTGGTCTAATAAAGTCCTTGTCCAATAACTCTTGCCATGCGGTACTGTGGTAAAGATATCAATGTTGTCCCCAAGAACAAGTCAATAGAAAAATTAAACTCTAGATCAGGGAGCATTCCAAGTAACTCCTCCGAAAAGACATCAGGAAACTTGCATACAATAGGAACATCTCCAAGTTCAACCATCTATGCCGAAGTATCAATCACATGTGCAAGGTATGCCTAGCATCCCCGATGAATCAACTTCTTAGCCTTGACCAATGATATCAAACAACTCGGGAACACATGTTGGCTACCAATAAATTTAATCAAGACTTTACCCTGAGTGTCAAACTCCACATCTTTCCTATAACAATTAACCCTGGCCCGATGCCTCTCTAACCAGTCAATACCCAATATCACCTTAAAATCCTAAAGATTGAGGGGAATAAGATCTGCCTTTGTAGCACCCTCTAATCACAGGATATACATTGGGATGCTCGGAGGTCATTCCGGTACATATCCCTTGATAAGGGTGAGGTACGATCGATCACTACATTAACTTCTCCTGGCATCATATCATTACTCACTTAAAAGCATCATATGAAAAGTCACAATGTTTTAAAACCCAACATTTTCCTCATTTCATTTCATAAAACCGAAAGTCTACATTGTATCTTTTAACACTCACTATATGTACATGATCAAAACCTAGTACAAAAGTACTACATGAAAGAGGAAATTATACAAAATCTATCTAATCTGTCTAAAAATCCCAGCTGACCAACCTTTGAGCCATGACTTCTCTCGCCAAACACAATCTACACGATTGGTAAAACCTCTCAGTAGCTAGAGTCGTCTCTCGGTCCTCAAAAGACAACGTTGCAATTTTGGTGAGTTTTGCGAACTCAATGAGGTAACCATTATCAATGGTTCACTCAATTCATGCATCACATTAGTACACATAACATATGCATATTTTCAAATAATTGATTTTGTGTCACAATCTCACTTAAGCATAAACAAATTTTGCATTTTAATCAATCAACATACTCAAACAAATGCATTTGAAATGCTTATAAGACTCTTTTCCAATTATTTTGTTGTTGTGATCGAGTGCTAAAACTATCCCGTATCGATTTGGATACTGGGCTTATTGAAAGCTGTCCCTTATCCGTAGAGGATACAGGGGTCATTACACGTTGAGCCTGAGGCTCTGAAACACTTGTGAGCTCAAGGCTCATTTTCACTCGTTGAGCTTTAAGCTCTGATCGTTGGCTACTCTAGTCATAACTTCCAATATCTGATTATGTATTCATGAATGGAATGCATGTAACACAATCAATCACCTTTTATAGCACATAGGTCTTTAGATTCACATACAAGTAGCACTTTAATAACTCAATCCTCAATCACATTCATTGGACCTTTTGTCCGGAATTCACATTCAAACACATTCATTTCACATTCATTTATCATTCACAGTATAACTTAAGCAAACAATAATTGAGAGAAACCATCTAGGTTACTCACAAGTTGCTCCTGAAGCTAATGCCTGGAAGTGCCAGCAACATCTGGGGGTTGCCATTCCAATTTCTCCTCTATAATAAATAACATACACATATATCACAATTTGCACAATTATGGGTGTTCATTAATGCACGTATAGGAGATGAATTATGTACAATGCATGTTCCTGACAATCCCGAGTATCCTTTCATCAAGGTTATCATAAATACAATCAAATATTGAAACTCACTTAACTAGCATTGTTCGTAGGGTTTATACCTCAACAAACCAATTGAATCCAATTTCATAACCTAATGAGTCATTTCAGATTTTTCTCCAAACTCTGACTTTCGAGTCTACTATTCATGCTAAATAGAGAGTGCAATTTATATAATTCGATCATATAAGCAGAAAGTAGATGAAGCGAAAGTAGAAAATGCAGAAGCAAATAGTTATTCAAAACACAAATGATGGCTAAAGGCAGACGGACTAAAACACAGACGATACGGCAGAAGACAAACGAAGTGTCTAAAGGTAGACGGAATGAAACGCAGACGATAGGTGGTCAACATAGATGAAGAAAGGTCAACCGCAGATGATAAGAAATACAGACGGTGGGTGGTCAACACAGATGATAAAAAGTCAACCACAGACGATAAGAAATACAAACGATAGGTGGTCAACACAAACGATAGAAAAGTCAACCACAGACGATAGGTGGTCAACACACACGATAAAAAAGTCAACCACAGATGATAAGAAATACAGATGGTAGATGGTCAACACAGACAATAAGAAATACAGACGATAGTGGTCAACACAAACAATAAAATGTCAACCACAGACAATATGAAATACAGACGATAAGAAATACAGACGATAGGTGGTCAACACAGACGATAGAAAAGTCAACCACAGACAATAAGAAATACAGACGGTAGGTGGTCAACACAGATGATAAAAAGTTGACCACAAACGATAAGAAATACAGTCGATAGGTGGTCAACACAGATGATAAAAAGTGAACCACAGATGATAAGAAAAACAGACGATAGTTGGTCAACACAAGTGATAGAAAAGTCAACCACAGACGATAAGAAATACTCCTCAACTCAAAAATCTTTTTATTGAACATCTCCAAGTCTTCATCAACTCTCGTATAAACACCTATGTAGTCATCCATGCTCAGTGAAGAAACAAAGCATATCACCTCTCTATATCTAACTCTCTACACTAATCCTGTGCATCACTTCATTGCTAATTCAACTCCAAAAACCATTTCCACAACACCTGATCACTAATAGTCCATCAAGACCCAAATAATACCATGTCCCCAAATTTTCATCCCCTTAATATACTGTTCAAGAATATAATCATACATAAATGATATGATCATGCACTAAAAATAATTTCATCAACTTTATTTCAAAAATCCACAACTCTAACAATTTTATTCATTACTTACTCGTTGAAGACTTTAAAAGCTTCAACCATCTTCAAGCCCTGACTCCATACAAAATCACGTACTCCTCTGTCAACACTAATCAACTTCTGGTTTTTCTTAAGGCAGAAGAAACACTTTAGCAGTAAAGAAGGTGGTGAGGGATATGAAAAATCAGAATTAACTCTCAGAAGGAGTTTGATGGAAAACTCTGTGCATGGGAAGAAATTTGGAGAAGATGATAAAAAGGAAAGGACAAACAACTTTTTAACTCTCTAACTTCTCAAACTTACTTCTGACACATAATAAAAGAAACTTTACACTTGTCACTTTCCTAAGGTCTAAGTTCTGACTTAGTTTCTTTTG
>JAOSBN010000178.1:39245350-39277927 GCA_027563595.1 Erythroxylum suave | reverse complement strand
TTGCAATTCTTGGTATAAATTGATTTTGACCGGTTTCCAAGAATCAATCTTAGGATTGATAGATAAGCCGCGATCAGCAGCCATCAGAAAAAGCAAAAGAAATAATTTTTGCGACGATTTAACAGCTTGGTAGTAAAATGTTATAAATTTTGGACGGCTATAGGTGTTTTGTAGCTAAAGAATGGAATTTTGCGACGAATCTTAGTTTCATTGCAAAATATGGGAGATCATAATAATATAATTACGTTGTTTTTTTAGTTTTCCCAAATTTATTAGCGACAGTTATCATATATCGTAGCTAAAGGTTTAACATTTTACAATGAATCTCGTTTACGTCGTTGGATGTTGCAATGGTAAAAAAAAAATTAGGTGGGACAACATCATTGGTCGTTAACCCGTAGCCTTCCCCCCACCTCCTCTTCGTTGTTTCTTCCTTCCTTTTCTCTCAAACTGAATCAATTTTCAATCCCCCTTCAGCTGTGAATTGATTTTCTATTATTAGCTTCCCCCCATATATTATGCCATGGAGTTGAGCTCAACTTGGTAAGTTTTTCTTTGATTTTTTCTGGGTTTGTTTTGGAATGTGTGAATGATACCAAATAGTAAATGTCGACGTTTATTCTTCGATTTCTTGAGTTGTTTGCATGGATTGAACAACTATATTGTTAGGTTTGTGTTAAAATGTGTTAATAATGGTGAAGGGAACAGAATGAAAGAATGGTTGAGGTTGGGTGTGTTTTATGTTCTAGTTATAAGGTATTCGATGAAAGTTCTGTGGTTGTTCTGTTTCATTTTTTGTTCGAAATTTAACTTGTTTTCACCTGTAATCTGTTTTCAACATTCACGATGATGATGATGATAAGCATAGAAAAGAAAGTGAAAATTTATTGAGCTTCATTTACAATGAGGTTCTTTGGAGTAGAGTAAAATGAGTATATACGAGGATAAGAGTTGTCCATGGTGATTCATAGATAGATTAGCCTATTTTCCTTAACTCTTACATGAATTAGTTGATTTAGCTTAAGGAATCACATACCTTTACTTTATTAGGATTAAAAAAGATAAGGATTTTTTCATTAGGATGGCTTGAGTGATTTATGATTTACTTCCAATGTATAGGAAAAAGATTAAGGAGTTTATACATTTCTAACTTGATTATAATTAGTTTTGGAAGGATTTACCAAGGAAATGCAACTTAGATTACAGTGATAGACAATAAAGGAATGTTTTCATTGGATTTCTATCTTCTCGCATATGAAGATGGCATTTACAAGTGGATCAACTCTCTCATTCCTTTAAGGCATATAGATGAGATGGAGACCTATTAATGAAGGAGGTCGAGTGTTTTTGTTCTTATTATCAGTTATGGACAAGCTTATTGCTTAATGCAATAGTTATTATTTAATATGTATTTTTTAAATAATTTGATGCCATTTTGACTTAGCGTGGAATATGAGCTTCCTGTGAAGGTTGTATTTTGGGTTATTCCTTAGAAAATTTTGACTTGTGGACACTAATGCAATTATTTATATTCCAAAAAAAATTGTCAATTTCATTATAATAATATTATGATAGATTATAAATAAATAGTATCCTAAAATTACAAAAATCAGTGTATTTTTGTTCTTGTATAAATCGCTTGTGATTCACGTTTTGACAATCCTATTAATATTACAAAATATATCAAAGATATTGTAAACTCCTCACTTTCTTAGAACCGCTATCATTTATCTAACTAATGCTCAAATAAATTCATATGCTTTATGAAAAAACATAATTACTTCATATTTATTCTTATATGATTTTACTCACTAACAATTTAATATAAACATAATTGCAAACATCATAAAAGCTTAAACTATAGTTTTCGATACAAATAAACATTTAAGAAAAACTAAACAAAATGAAGAAAGCCTATGAAGAAAACCTTAAAAAGCTTCAATGATAAGATTAAAATCCTACATAGATAAAAACATTTGTTTTTGTTATATATGTTCTACTTTCATTTTCATTTCCACTAATCCTTCGCTTTGCCATGATTTTAACAAGGATGCTACTCGTTTAAGTTGACAATAGGGGTTGACAAAGATAAAGTTTAGAAACTTACATGACCTTTAAATTTAAGATTGAGTTTAGAAACGTTAATATTCACAGTTAAGCTAATAAGAACCATAGAAAGCTTCATTGTGGCTACTAATGCAATTCTTTATTTTCTAAAAAAATTATCAATTTTATTATAAAAAACACTACCACCTTATCAAAACAATACTACTCTTATGTACAAAAAGTACCACTATCCACATGAATTAGGTAATATAAAAGAGAACTTTCACTTTCTTCCATGTCTTAATTATTGGCATATCCTAATCTTTTTTCTTTGTGCACAATTTAGATATTTATAAATTATGTTATTATAATGTCTATGTATATTAAATATGATTTTAGGCCGTTTAACCTTTAATTCATAGTTTTCAATTTATTTATAATAGATTTTGTTGTTCACCAAATCCTTTGTCTATTTTGTAGATTATGTGTTCCTCTTTTTTCTTGGAGCCAAAAACTGTATAATTTGTAGGGCATCCTTAGGTACTTTTTTCCCTGCCTACCACATGTAGTCCAAAACTAAGAAAATTGTTTCGGTTTTAATCCCTTTCTTCTTTCTATCTTTGTAAATTTATATTAGACTGTTTTATTCTATTCCAACAACATAAATATCTTAATTATGTACAACTATACATCTTCAGGTATATGAATTAGTGGTAACTTTTATTATTTTATATATCGGTTGTGGTTTCAATTTGTTGTATATTATTTACTTAATTGGTGTATATGAACTGATACAACGCTGTTGAATGCATGTAACATTAAACTTAGGTTTTTAATTTAAAATAAAACAAAAAATGCACGTTATAATTCTGTTATCTTCTTGTATTGTATAGCTAAATGTATAAGAGTTGGATGTCTCATCGAAAATGGTCAACTGAATACGTAAAAGGAATTAAGAGTTTTATGCAATTTGTAAAAGATCAAATGGGTGATGAATGTAGTATTCATTGTACATGCATTGATTGCTTAAATGTGGACTTCCAAAGTTAAGATGTGGTATATAATCACTTGCTCATCTAAGGCATAGAAAAATTCTATAATCTATGGCTTTATCATGGTGAACGTAAGGAAGCAAGTTATAGTAGAAGTGCCGGTACATCTTGTGATGACAGTTACAATAATGATGTTGATGATTGTGATGTGAATGATGATGGCGACGATGGGATTGATAAGATGTTAGACGATCATCAGAATTGTATAGAGACTATGAATGAAACAAGAATGCCTAACATAATTGGTAGTATGATAGAAGATAATTTTAGGAAGTTATTGAGTTGCTCAAGAACAATTATATCCGAAGTACTCTAATTGTTATCAACTCTCATTTTTTTGTGAAGTTGTTGCATATGAAGGTTTATAATAAATGGAGTAACAATTCGTTTGACATGTTAATTGACTTACTAAATGATGCAATACATATATAACATAAGTAACCTAAATCCCACTATGATGCGAAGAAACTGTTAAAGGACCTTGGATTGGAATTTCATGCTTGAAAGTATGACTGTGTTCTTTATTGAAAAGAAAGTAAAGAACTTCAGGAGTGTCCTATTTTTTGTACACCAAGGTGGCCGAAAAAGATACGGATAAAAATCTTTTGATACTTTCCTATCAAACCACAATTACAAAGGCTGTTTATGTCAACAAAAACAACCATAGATATGACGTGGCATAAAGAGAAACGCATTAATGATAACATTATGCTTCATCCAGTAGACTCACTAGCATGGAAAGAGCTTGATAGAAAGTTCCTATGGTTTAGACAAGATTGTCATAATGATCATCTTGGATTGGCCTCAGATGGATTTAATCCTTTCGGTAATATGAGTAATTCATATAGCTTGTAGTTGGTGATTCTAGTCTCATATAATTTACATCTATAGAAGTATATGAAGGAGCCTTTTATGTTGTTGTCTTTGCTTATTCCAGGACCCACTACTCCTAGTAAGGACGTCGATGTTTACTTTTAAACATTAATTGATGACTTAAACAATCTATGGAAATATGAATTACAAAGATGCTATTAAAGGAAACAAATTTACAATGCATGTTGCTATATTGTAGACTATAAATGATTTCCCAACTTATAGGAATTTTTCAAGGTGGAGCACTAAAGGTTATTTGACTTGTACTGTCTGTAATCATCAAACACATTCACAAAGGATATGAAGAAAAATATGATATAAGTTCATCATCATTATTTGGAATATAGTCGTATATAGAGAAGAAGTAAACAGTTTATGGTACAGCTGAGTTGGGTGAAGCTCCGCTGCAATTGTCGGGGGATGATATTGTTTGCCATCTGTCACATTTGGATGACATTACATTTGGAAAACACCCATGTAATAGAAAGCGTAAGAGAAATGATATTGAACTGAATTGGACTAAAAAAACATATTTTTCAACTTGCCATATTGGAATGAATTACTATTGAGGCACAATCTTGATGTCATACATATTAAGAAAAATGTTTGTGAGGCCATTTTAAGGACTATCATAGGAATTGATGGGAAATCCAAAGACACTATTAAGGCTAGGCTAGACTAGACGTGGAAGATACGAATATTAGAAAAGATTTGTATTTGAGAAGAAGAGATGATGGTTCATACTTTATTCCCCTATTTGTTACAACATATCAAAAAGTGAAAAACAATCATTCTGTCAGTTCCTCCAATCAGTCAAATTTCCTGATGGGTATGCATCTAATATGGGCCTTTGTGCGAATGTTAAAGAGGGAAAAGTGTCAGGGTTGAAAAGTCATGATTGTCATTTACTTTTCCAACAAATACTTCCTGTTGGAATATGTGGGTGTTTACCAAAGGAAGTGTTCGCTACTTTGGGTCAATTGGGAGAGTTTTTTAAGCAATTATATTGCAAGACACTTTAAGTTGAATAGTTTGATAAATTGGAGAAATACTTAGCATTGATTCTATATAAGATTGAACTATTATTCCCCTCATTGTTTTCTGATGTTATGGTTCATTTGGCAATTCACTTACCATATGAAGCAAAACTTTGTGGACCGGTTCAATTTCGATGGATGTTTCTAATTGAAAGGTAATTTATATTAAATTCAACAAGTTTTTCCTAAGTTATTTGTTTGTAACAATTCTTAAGTTTATAACTGTTTATGTTCAACTATTTATGCTCTCTTAAGCATTCTATATGTAATAGAGCTCGACCAAAGGGGTCTATTATAGAGGCTTATATAGAAAATGAATTCTTGACTTTTCGTTCAATGTACTTAATTGATGTGGAGACAAGATTTAATAGACCAGAACATAACTTTTATTTTAATGACGATGATGGGTTATCTATTTTCTCTCAAAAGTTAGGTAACTTGGTGTGAGTAAATATGTGGAGTTAACTAAAGACAAATTCAAAATTTTCATTGGTATATTTTGAACAATTGTGAGAACATCGATACATACATGGAGTACGTATATTCCTTTTCATCCAACTAATCATATTACAATTTCCTTCATTAATTCTAAGATCTTACTGTGTTTTTTTTCAATAGAGAGCACAAGGACACAATTTACAGCGAAGGGATCATTAATGTTGAAGAAAGACATATGCCAAAGTTTGTATCATGGTTTAGAAATCGAGTAAGCTTTATATTAATTATATATTATGAAAATATGAGAGTACGTCTCATCCTCATATTTATTTTTAATTTTTTGTACAGATGATACAGTTATATAACTATAATGTGTTTGACTTGTCGGCCTCATTTTTGTAGGAAGAAATATATAGGTTGCATTGTTAATGGGATGTGATATCACTTACAAGATCGAGATAGTCGAGTTAGAATTCAAAATAGTGGGGTTGATGTCATGACAACGAAATCATTGACTCCTACGATGCCATATGTGAAATTATAGAGTTTCTCTACATCAAGGATAAGAAGGTTGTTCTACTTAAATGCAAATGGTTTGATCTAACTGACATGAGAGTGAACGGGCATATTACTAGCATAAATGTTAGTAAGAAATAGTATGATAATGATCCTTTTGTCCTTGCAAGTCAAGCCAAACAAGTTTTCTAGGTCAACGATACGGTGTTAGGTAGTAATTGGAAGGTTGTTCAAAAGTTTCAACAAAGGAATGTCTTTGACTTTTGTGAAAGGGATATTGGTGAATTGGATGAGGATGTTGATGAAGTATATCAAGATATTGGATTGGAGATCAATAACAAAGGCATTCCAGTAGAAGATGCAGATATATCATCATTCAATAGGAGAGATGGCGAGCCCGACACAGTTCAACTAGATGAAGTCCATCCCCATCTTATCTTACAAACAGATGACGACTATACCCAAGATGACTTCAATGACAATGAAAATACTTTACTTGAATATATTATTGATGAATAATTAAATGATAATATACTTAATGATGATGATTTTCTTCATCTTGATCATGATGATTGAATGTAAATTTTATTGTCTGTACTGTTTCAATGTTAATAAGATAATTTCCTTATGTTGTTAGTGTTTTAGATATGTTAATTTACGATGACTATAAGCATATTTTTAATGTTTCACTTATGTTTTTGCGGATATTGATTTTCAAAATCTTGATTATGAAAATTTCTGTAAATAAATCTTTTTGTTATTTGAAATGTTAAAAAGATAATTGCCTTATATTGTTGATGTTTTACACAGGTTCATTATAATGGCACCTGGTAGAAACAAAGGAAAGAGGGTGGTAATGACAGATGAAGTTTCTTCCACAGAATAACTAGCAATTGCATCATCAAATGAGGAAAGTTAGCAACAACCTTTACCAACATCATTTAGTAGTCATGAGAGATCTTTAGGTTTGTTACAAATATTCAAACATATTTACATTTATGCTCTCATTATATGTTTAGTATGTTTTCTCTTTATGTTTTTTCAGGTTCCAATATTGGCTTTAGAAAATGAGGTATAGGTAAGACAAAAGGAGTTGAGTTGCAACGGATGAATGTTACAATGAATACCAAGTTGTCAGTGACGATTGACCCCATGCAATGGCACCCAGTGGATAAAATCCAAGCTGCAAAATTGGCCAGTGAGTTACGAATCATTGTTCCGAATGAGTTACCTTGCTTTTCACATGTCAGGCAGTTAAAGGAAGAAAACTTGCTGTAAAATGCTTTGGAAAAAGTTTTAGTAATGTTTCAATTCATTTCATTATAGGTATTACAATTTTACTTAACTAAAATAGTAACTTAATTTATACCTGTTTTTCAAAGATGAAGCTCAATATCATTGATATCGACATGCCTGAGGTTTCAAGCAGTGTTAGTTCACTATTGAAACAAAAGGTGAAGGATCACCGATATCAAATTCATAAATATTATCAGTCTTTCCCTTCCATGAAGAGGCGAGGAGACATGTTCCAAAATACCTGACTGAAGAAAATTGGAATAAAATGTGTCATTATTGGGCTTGAAGGTTTAGGTTTTTTTCCTCTTCATTTTTCCTTCCATTAATTATGCTTATAGATCTCATAAATACTTCTATTAACTTAGCAAAAGTGTGAGAAAGCCAAGGCCAATAGAGCAAAAATAAAGATTCCTCATAATACCAACTCCGGATCATTTGTCGTTGTTTGACAAGAATTTGTAAGTGTAATGTTTTCAATTTATTATTTTATTTTTAATACAATAAATTCTGATTGGTTTCGATTTTTTAAATTCATATTATAGAGTCAAACACAACTCCAATGGCAAGAGTGTGAAAGAATCACATTGTACAAGCAAACACACTACAAGGAAGGTCAAGGTTGAACGTCTGAAGAAGCACAAAGTAATTATGTAAGTACAAATAAATTAATATTATAATTTATCTTTCTATTTAGTAATAAGTAATAATTTTTTAGTTAACTCGATTTTCTACCTTAAATTGTAAGATAAGATGCAGAAGTTGTTGCAGACGTCATTGGCTAAGGGGAATTAGCCCAATATCGATGACATTTGTAACAATGTCCTTGGTATATAATCGAGTTATGTTAAAGGTCTTGGATATGGCCCTAAGCCTGTTGGTGCCTCTTCGTCATGACCAACTTATGTCACGATGCTTCAAGAGGAGAACCAGGCACTAAAGACTAAATTACAATGTACTGAAAATCAGTTACAATGTAGAGAAGACAAGCTAAATCATAATGTAAAATTAATCAACAAGCTTAAAAAGATAGTAGAACAATTACTAGGCTTAGCATATATCAATAACAGTGACGACAATGAGGAGTCTTAGTTTGTATGACTTGTAATTATTTTTTATAAAATTAACTCCATTTTCAATGTTTATTTTATTTCAATTTATTATCATTAAATTGTAATAAATTAAAATAATTCGATTTTAACAATTATAATAATATTTAAATACAAAATTAAATTTTGACACTAAATACTATTAGCTTCCAAAACAAAATCATCACAAATAGTCATTAACTACATATACAGGAATATTGTTAAAAACATTTTGCTACAACCACATATTAATAGCTAAAAGTATTTTGCTACAAAACCAAAATCGTTAAAAAAAACTATTAGCTACCAAAATCACAATCTTCACAAAATGTTTTACCTATGTTTCTAGAATTATCTCTAAAAACATTTCCTTACAACTGATAATTAGTAGCTAAAACTACTCTGCTACCAAAATGAAATCGTCATAAAAAAATAAATTACCTACGAATATAGTTTAGAGGGGAAAAACTTTTACTATAAAATGGAAATGTCACACAAAACTATATACAACGTTCATTATTCTTGTCAGTTATACTTTTTACTGACGAATTATTTATATCAAAAAATGTTTTGCTGATGGCTTTAGAAAAATGTTACAGATGTTTTGCTACCAAAATTCAGCAATGATTTAGGCGACGATATTTTTTAGTTGCAAATTAGTATTTGTGATGATTGGTTATTGTTTAGCGATGTTTATTTTCGTCACTAAATGTTCTGTTTGTTGTAGTGACATAATAAGATAACATAATATTTATATTATTGACAAGCCTATAAAAATATAGAAATCTAAGCCCTTAGTTAGTAGGTCAGCTAACATGGTTATAGTGAAAATATACTTATAAAATACATCAACATCTTTAACTCATCCTTGAAGCTTAAAGTGCTTAAGCTTGTTATACTTAGTGCCACTAGTTTTCTTTATATTTTTAGAAAAGAATGCAATAAATAAGTTATTGTAATAATTTTCTGTAGGCCTAAAAACTAAATTAAATAATTCTAAGACCTCTAATGAAAATTTTCAACCATTTAACATGCATTCCTAAATCAAAAAAATATGTATTCTAAAATGGCTTATTCTATAAAGAGGAATTGACTAAATATCAAGTTTGGTATAAACCATTTAGTTGTAAAAAGAAGACAATACATTTTGAGGTAAAAAGAAACATATGTTCAGATATAATATCATGTATGATAGTTCTAAACTCCCTCTAAGTCAAAACATTAAAAGATAACATAATACTTATATTACTTACATATCTATGAAAATTTAGAAGGCTAAGCCTCCAAGTCCATAGGTCAAATAACATGTTTTTAATGATAGTATATTTATAAAAAACATCACCATCATTAACCCATCTTCAAAGTTTAAAGTATTTAAGCTTAATATACTTAGCACCGCCATTTTTCTTTTTATTTTTAGGAAAGAATAAAATAGACAAGTTATCACAATAAATCTTGAAAGGTCTAGAAACTTAATAATCAATCTTAAGCCTTCCAATGAATCAAACACTTCATATGCATTCCTACCTCAAAATAAGCTATATATTCTAAATGGTTGAAATTTCTAAACTTACTACTTGGAGACCATCTATGAGACATTTTCTCTAGCTAACATGAAAATTTATTATTATAAAATATCCACTAAAGTCAACATAGCATATCTATTGGTCTAAAAAATGTTTACAGTCCTCTAAACTAGAATATAATCTCTAGTATTATGCATATAGTGTAACACTTTCTTCACAACATAGTGTTTATTACTAGGATTTAACAAATACCTTCCAATAACACTTACTACAAAGGCAATGTGAAGCCTGGTTTACAACTCTAAATACATTAGTCTCCCAATTGTGCTTTTATAAGTAATAAAACTCATCTCTAATTTTTTCAACTTATTATTAAGACAGTAGTTTTTGCTAAGTAATAAATGTTAATTAGGTTATGTTCCTAACATGATTTTTAGAGCAATTTGCATGTGTTTGAATAGTTTTTTTTAATGATTTGGTACTTAATATGGCTTATAGTTTGTTTACGAGCCTTGTTTGGGCTTCCAATTAAAGGAAGAACAAATTTGAGCAAGTTAAAACCAAGTTAAAGAAGTTTTGGTATGATTGTAATAGCTCGTTTTCCATACTAAGGGTTAGAACCTTAGATTATTGCATATGAGTCAAAATCATTTTAGCATTCATGAA
The DNA here is from genome assembly GCA_027563595.1 of Erythroxylum suave. Lineage (NCBI taxonomy): Eukaryota > Viridiplantae > Streptophyta > Magnoliopsida > Malpighiales > Erythroxylaceae > Erythroxylum > Erythroxylum suave. Next base: position 39,267,392 of record JAOSBN010000178.1, on the reverse strand, counting down.
ATGCATTTCATTCACATGCATATCATTAGCATACACACATGAATTATGATTTTGTACATATTGCAAAGATAGTATATGCACTCAATTGACATATTTCAGGGTATAAAAGGTTTAAAATGATCATGATGTAAATTGTGTATTTTTTATGTCTTGAATTTTGGTTTATGTGGTTACAAGTAGTAAATTTGGAAGTAGTTGTTACCATTAGAAAAGTGATAATTTAAAACATATATTTAGACTAGGAAAAATGCCAAGTGGCAAGACAAACTGACACGTTGAAAATTAGGATGACTAAGCCTATGAACTAATTGACAAATGGCATAGATAAATGAGTGACTTTTGGCATGGGTAATTAATTGACAAATGGTAACAATGATTTATTGACAAATGGACTAGTAACTAGGTGACAATTGGCAGCATATGGAGGGGATAAGTGGCTTACACGCTTAAGGACATATGTTAATGTACCATGGTGGCATCTAGCATCTAAAGAGTTACATTTCTACAGGAGTAGTTTCAGCCTTGTTCATTCTTCTTCTCTTTTTATCTCTCACCACTGAAACTTGCTTCTATCTCTATCTAGCATTTTTCTTAAGCTATGCTAAATTACCACTCCAAATGCATGCTTTTTACCCTTCACAAGATAGCTAAAGAACTAAATTATTGTTGCCTTTTATCCTAGCCAAAAACCATCCAATTTTCATCTTGAATTTGGGATGATTTTGCATGCATGAGGGGTTGGGTAGACATGATATAGCTGGAATTAGAAGCTAAATAAGTAAGTAAAGTGTTTTTCTTGGTGGAATTTTATAATGGAAAGATTATGGTGATTGAACTGGGATAGATTGTACTTGATGTTGATGTTGAAGATGTGTTGGAAAATGGAGAATGAATGGGTACTTTTTTGTTCTATTTTTGCATATTCAAAAATAGTAGTTTATGGACTTTTGTATGGATGATTTAAGTTGGGATTTGAAGTCTAATTGATGAAGAATTCATGCTAAAGATAGGTGTTATTAAGGTGTTTTCAAATCTATAAAATTAGAGTTGTAGATGTGTTTGTAAAAAAAAAAAAGAATGTTAATTACATAAGTGAGAAGAATTTTGTAAGCCTCAATGTAACCAATTTGGAAGTTAAAATAACCTGAAATGAAGTAACCTTAAAGGACATGAAATCTGGAAATTTTCAGGTGTTAGTGATGTCTCTAAGCTTGTAAGCTTCGTGAGGTATTAACGGTAGTAAAGTTACACAAATTAGTGATGTTGATGACAAATTCTAGAATTTTAATTTCAGCCTTGTGTAAATGTTGAAATAGTAGAGAAATTTCACTCTAAATTCGTATATTTCAACTTGATTAAGGCTAAGAATGAGCCTAGATTTTTGCTCGATTAATTGGTTAAGTGCTTGATAAGTTTATGTAGTCAATTAATGTCATAATCTAAAGAATGAACCGTTTTGATGTGGTTGAGTTCAAATATGGAAAATTATAATTTTTAAAGGAATAAATGAGTTATTTTAATGCAAACATGATCTTAAAGACATGAGAAATGTGTATAAGGTACAGATGAATGAGCATTGAAGAAAATGGGGTATTTATGAATGAGATTAGGTAAATGTATAAATATATATTGCTGGAAAAAGTTTGATGAATGTATAGATCTAGCTTACTGATATTCCATATTTAAAGATATAATTGTGTGTGTGTGTGTGTGTGTGTGTATGTTATAAGAAGCTTTTGATCATGAAAACGTTCAAGGATAAGTGTAAAGTATGGTTGATGAATTTGAAGTAAATCAAGCTAACTTAAAGGTACAAACCTGATTACAAAATGGTAGTATACAAAATATGACATTTGAATGGTCAAGATTTATGAATAGTTACATACCTAGAAAGGTCAATTGAGCATGCATTAAACATGACACATATATATGTGCATGATTGAATATTCATATGAATGATCAACTTAGTAATTTGTGAACTATATGCGTGTATTTAATAACTAAAGAAGCACAAAATGATCATTAGCATCTAGACATTGCTAAGCCATTAAGGCAATAGCTTATTTGGAGCGTATTGTGGGTTAACCTGATTTTTTCTCGTTATGACTACATTGTTTTCGATTAAATTATTAAATTGTTATTAATATGATTGTGATAATTCTATACATTGATGGTTCGAGAAGTTTAATATTCGGGATTGTATTAGAAGTGTTTTTTAATTGTATGTGAATATGGAAAATGCATAGTCAACTGAATGTTGAATGCCAAAATCAGATCTGATGAATGTGATAAATGACTATGCACATGTAAGTTATTGATAGCATATATGTGAATTGATGCATTCCACCATATAGTTATGCATGATTAGATAGAGGAGTTATGACTAGAGTGACTAGTGTGAAAAAAAACTTAAAGTTCATAAATGTGTAAAAGAGACACAGGCTTAGTTATTGATGAACCTAGTATCTACAATGGGTATGGGACAAAATAAGCCCAGTATAGATACAGGACAGTAAATAGGTGCTCGGTCACAACAAAGTAAAAATAAGAGTGAAGTCACATGTGCATAGATATATCTTTACATATATCATGTGAATGATTGCGAAGAATTACTAAATTGTCTTGATATAATGTTATACAATGTTTGTGTACATGTTGGTGGTATGAATGATTAATATAAATGATTGGATTATTCTAAAATGATTATATGAAATGTTTGTAGTTCATGATGTAATGTTGAGATATGATGTATACTTTGATCCTACATTCAATATTAAATGTTGTGATACATCTGCTGAATTGGGAAATACACTTGTGAATTTGGTTTATACTTGTAATATTTGTGTTTTGACTTGAGTGACCACATTGAAGATAGTTCACTCACTGAGTTCACAAACTCATTAAAATTGCAACGTTGATTTTCTGGTATAAGGGAGACCTAACTTTTATAGTGATACAATAGAAGTCTAGTATTGTGAATTTTGGAAACAAGAATGGCTCAAACGTCTGGTCAGCTAATACCTGTAGAGTCTAGATATAATACTTTTGTTTAGCTTCTCCTTTCATGTTGAACTTTTTGTATAAAACTTTAAACTCACAAATGTTATGTTATCTACAAACATGGAATATGCAATGTAATGGAAATATAAATAAGTTTCATTTTGTGAATGAAATGAGGAGTTTTGATCTTTAGAAATACTTATGTTCTGTATGATGCAATAAATAATTGATGTGATTGCTCTGACATGCCATTTTCATAGGGTTGAATAGCCTCTTAATGTTTATGCATATGCTTTATAGAAGTGGTGTGTTACATTTTTGGTATTAGAGCATGGTTTAGCATCCTCAGGTACATATAAGAACATTTAGACATAATATATGGTGAGAGACTCATATGTCATAGGTCATCCATCATAGGAGATCGAGTCGCAGAATCAGCTAACCTTGAGTCTACAATAGCCAACAACGAGTCTCCAGTACCTGAATTTGAAAAAATGTCTCCGAGAATTTTTGAAAGGAGAGAGGAGGTATGATAAACTTAGGAAATAGGGGGCTGTAGAATTCTATGGGAGTACAGACCTTATGGAGGTAGAACATTGGTTGGAAAGAACGGAGTTAGTGTTTGGTTAGATGGACTGTGAGTCTGACGAGAGATTTGACTACATAGTTTCGCTACTGCAAGCTCCAGCTTATTAGTAGCAGAAGATTGTCCCTAGTAGTTCTGCTTGACCTTATAGACTGACATAAGAAGGCTTCCTAGGGATTTTTAAGAACTATACGCCAAAGATCTACCAGGATAGGAAGATGAAGGAGATTCCAGACCTAAAACAGGGAAGTCTTACTGTAGCTGAGTATGAGGTATAGTTTAATGAGTTAATGGGGTATGTTACTACTTTGATTTTGACTGAGGAAGAAAAGTGTAGGCGATTTGAGGATGGACTGAATATGGACATCATAACGAGGTTGACCATTACTAATTTGAATAGTTTTATTAAATTATGAGCTGCCTAAATCTAAATTGAATAGTTATTGGAAGATGGACAAGGAGACTATAGGCAGGAGTTCATAATGAAGAGACATGATGACTCTTAAGTTGATTCTGGTAGGAGATTCAGTAAATGACAGAATAGATCATTCCGATCACAGACTGGATCAAGACAGTTAAGGTTTAAACTAAGAGGCGACTTTGTACAGGCTGGTATTGGTAGAGGTCAAGTACCAGGAGGACAAAATACTTGGATAGGAAGATGAAGGAGTTTATAGATCTCAAACACGAAAGTCTTACTATAGCTACGTATGAGGTAAGGTTTAATGAGTTAATGGGGGTATGTTACTGCTTTGATTCAGACTGAGGAAGATAAGTATAGGCAATTCGAGGATGGAATGAATATAGAGATCATAACGAGGTTAGCCATTACTAATTTGAGTAGTTTTATTATATTATGAGTTGCTTAAATTTGAATTGAATAGTTATTGGAAGATGGACAAGGAGGCTATAGGTAGGAGTTTATAATGAAAAGACATAATGACTCTCAAGTTGATTCCGATAAAAGATTCAGTAAATGCCAGAATAGATCATTCCAATCACAGACTAAATCAGGACAGTCGAGGTTTAAATTGAGAGGTAGTTTTGTACAGACTGGTATTGGTAGAGGTCAAGTATTAAGAGGACAAACTCAACAGAAGTCTAGAAGTAAGCACTGTGGAAAAAAACATGGTGGGGAGTGTTGGAAGATATCGGGAGCTTGCTTTCATTGTGGCTCTTTTGAGCATCAGATTAGAGACTATCCTATGAGTTTGGGACTATAGTCTGGAGAGAGAGGAGAGATCAGTGACTCAGATGACTATCCAATAAAGTAGAGCTAGTATAGTAGCACAGAGAGGAAAAGGCAGAGGTAGAACAAGTTTAATAGGTCCTAGTCTCAGGACTGAGATGCAAAGTTATCAGGTGCAGTCTCAAGTTAGAATCTTTGCTATCACCAAATAGGAGGCTCAGAACTCCCCAGATGTTGTTGCAGGTGTGTTACATGTCTTTTAATTTGAGGCATTTGCATTGTTAGATCCAGGATCTACATATTCGTTCATCACACCAGATCTAGTATCTAAACTGTATTTTGAGAAAGAGATGTTGAAATTCGGCCTAGAGATGAGTACTTCAGTAAGTAGTACTATAGTTATTAGGGAAGTTTGTAAAGGGTGCATTGTTCGATTTTATCAGGTAGAGTTAGAAGCTAATTTGATAGTATTGCAGTTAAAGGAGATAGATCTTATTTTGGGTATGGACTGGCTTACTGTAGATAGAACTGTTATGAACTTTTATAGTAAGGAAATCATCTTTAAATCTCGTATTTAACCAAGAGTGATATTTTGAGGTGATAGTCAAGCAGTGCCAGGTAAGTTAATTTCATCAATGAATGCTCTCAAACTAATTCGAATTGGATGTGAGGCTTACTTAACTTATGTGACTGATACCTGGAATGAATAGAGAATTTAGAATATTCCTCTTATTAGGGATTTTGTGTATGTATTCCCTACTGAATTATTGGGTTTACCCTTATATAGGTAGACATAGTTCACTATTGACTTAGTTCTAGGTACTGTTCCTATGTCTATTCCTCCATATAGGATGGCACCTATGGAACTTAAGGAACTTAAGACTTAGTTGTAAGAGTTGTTGGATAAGGGTTTTATTAGACCTAGTATGTCACCTAAGGGAGCTCTAGTTTTGTTTGTAAAGAAGAAGGATGGGACTTTGAGACTGTGTATTGATTATAGGCAGTTAAATCAGGTGACAATGAAGAACAAGTATCCTTTACCAAGGATAGATGATTTACTTGATCAATTATAGGAAGCTCAGATGTTTACTAAATTGGATTTGAGATCAGGGTAATATCAGTTGAAGATAGCAAAAGCGGATGTACCAAGGAGTGCATTAAGGACTAGATATAGGCATTTTGTTCTTTTGGTGATGCCTTTTGGGTTGAAAAATGCATCAGTAACTTTTATGGTGTTGATGAATAAAGTGTTCCAAATTTACTTATATCATTTTGTGATTCTATTCATAGATGATATTTTGGTGTATTCGAAGAGTTGAGAGGAACATTTTGATCATTTGAGATTAGTCTTACAGATAATAAGGGAAACACGATTGTATGCCAAGTTCAATAAGTGTGAATTCTGGCTTGATCAAGTAGTATTCTTGGGTCATGCAGTATTTGGACAAGGCTTACAAGTAAACCCAAAGAAAGTTGAGGCAGTAATGAAGTGGGAAGCCTCGAGAAAAATGTCCGAGATGTTTAGTTTTCTTGGATTAACAGGTTATTAAAGAAGGTTTAATGAGGGATTTTCTTTGATCTCAGCCCCTTTGACAAAGCTTCTGAGGAAGAATGTACCATTCAGATGGACTGATGAATGCTAAAGGAGTTTTGAGAAATTAAAACATCAATTAACTACAACACTGGTGTTAGCTATTCCATCTAGATATGGAGGATATGTAGTATATAGTGATGCTTCACATAAAGGTTTATGATGTTTTTTGACACAGTATGGTAGAGTGATTGCATATGCATTGAGACAGTTAAGGTCACATAAGTTCAACTATCTAGTTCATGATTTAGAACTTGCTACAGTAGTGTTTGCTTTGAAGATTTGGAGACATTATTTGTATGGTGAAACATTTAAGATATTTACAGATCATAGAAGTTTGAAATATTTATTGAGCAAGAAAGAAACTGAATATAAGCCAAAGATGATGGGTTGAATTGCTTAAGGATTATGATTACATAATTTAATACCATCCAAGTAAAGCTAATGTTGTGGCTGATGCATTAAGTAGGAAATCTAATAACAATATGGCATTAATTCAGACGTCAAGGTTACCAAACTTAGTGCAACTGAGAGCATTGAATGTTGAACTAAATTTGGGGAATTTAGAACATTGTTAGCCACATTGAAGCTTAGAGTGGTATTCCATGAAAGGATCAGAAAAGCTCAAAGCAAAGATCCAGAAGTAGTGAAGTATGTTGAGAAGTTGAAACAACTACAATTTTGAGTTTGAATTGAGGGATGATGCATTATGGTTGAAACAAAGATATGTGTACCTGGTGTGGATGATTTGAGAAAAGAGACTTTAGAGGAAGCATATATAGCAGCCTATGTTATGCATCCTAGTACTACCAAGATGTACAGTACTCTGAAACAACATTTCTGATTGCCAGGGATGAAGAAACAAATGGTGGAGTATATTGCTAAATGTTTGACTTGTCAACAGAATAAGCCAAAGCATCCGGCTCTAGTTGGGAATTACAGTCACTGCCTATTCCAGAGTGGAAATGGGAGAGGATCACTATGGATTTTATTATGGGTTTGTCGAGGACTCTGGGGTAACATGATGCTATATGGGTTATTGTTTACAGGTTGACAAAATCGGCCCATTTCTTACCTGTCAAAGAGAATAATACACTGGATTAGTTAGCCTAGAAGTATGTTAATGAGGTAGTGAGATTATATGGAGTTCTAGTGTTTATTGTACCAGATCAGGACTCCAAATTTACTTCTAGATTTTGGGGTAGTTTAAATACATCTTTGGGTACAAGGCTAAACTTTAGTAAGACCCTTTCATCCTCATACAAATGAACAAAGTGAGAGGACTATTAAGACTGTTAAGCATATCCTCAAAACTTGTGTTTTGATGTTCCAAGGAGCATGGATGTAGCTCTTATTGAATTTGCATACAATAATCATTATCACAATAGTATCAGTATAGCACCATATGAATCATTATATGGGATAAAGTGTTGATCACGTTTGTATTGGGATGAAGAAGGTTTAAGGATTGCTGAAGGCCTAGAGTTGATTCAAGATATTGTTGATAAGGTTAAACTAATCCATAGTAGAACTAAGGCAGCTTAAGATAGGTAGAAAAGTTATGCAGATTAGCACCAAAAGGATATGGAGTACCAAGTAGGAGATAAGGTGTTTTTAGGAGTATCACCTTAGCAAGGAGTGCTAAGGTTTGGTAAAAAGTGTATATTAAGTCCTACATATATTTGTCCATATGAGATTACTGAGAGAATAGGACCATCGGCTTACAAGTTAGCATTACTAGCTAAGATGGCTCAGATTCATAATGTGTTTCATGTTAGTTTGCTCAGAAGATATCGGTCAGATCCGACACATGTGTTACCAGCTCAGGAGATTGAAGTTGCAATTAACTTGAGATATATTAAGGAACTGAAACTTGCTTCGATCTTCCATTCCTATGTTTTTCTTAAGCTATGCTAAATTACCACAAGAAATGTATGCCTTTTACCCTTCATAAGATAGCTAAAGAACTAGATTGTTGTTGTCTTTTATACTAGCTGAAAACTATCCAATTTTCACCTTAAATTTGGAATGATTTTACATGCATGAGGGGCTAGGTAGACTTGATGAATTGGGCTAGAATTGGAAGCTAAATAATTAAATAAGGTGTTGTTCTTTATGGCATGTTATAATATAAAGATTATGATGATTGAATTGGGATAGACTGTATATGATGTTGATACTAAAGATGTACTGGAAAATGGAGAATAAATGGGTACCTTTTTGTTTTGTTTTTGCATATATGAAAATAGTAGTTTATAGGCTTTTGTATGGATGATTTAAATTGGGATTTGAAGTATAATTGATGAAGAATTCATGCTAAAGATAGGTGTTTTCAAATATAAAAATTTAGAGTTGTCGGTGTGTTTGTAAAGAAAATGAATGTTAATGACATAAGTGAGCAGAATTTTTTAAGCCTTAGTGTAACCAATATGGAAGTTAAAATAATCTGAAATGAAGTAACCTTAGAGGGCAAGAAATCTGGAAATTTTCAGGTGTTAGAGATGTCTCTAAGCTTGTAAAATTCGTGAGGTATTAAAGGAAGTAAAGTTACACATATTAGTGATATTGATGACAAATTCTGGAATTTTAATTTCAGCCTTGTGTACATGTTGAACCAGATAAAAAATATCACTTTAAATTGGTATATTTAGACTTGATTAAGGCTACAGATGAGCCTAGATGTTGTTGATTAATTGTTTAAGAGCTTGATAAGTTTATGTAGTTAATTGACGTCACAATCTAAAGAATGGATTGTTTTGATGTAGTTGAGTTCAAATCTGGAAAATTATAATTTGTTAAAGGAATAAATGAGTTATTTTAATGGAAACATGACCTTAAGGACATGAGTAATGTGTATAAGGTATGGATGAATGAGCATTGAAGAACATGGGATATTTATGAATGAGAATATGAATATACATTGATGGAAAAGTTTGGTGAATGTATAGATCTAGCTTGTTGAAATTCTAAATTTAAAGTAACAATTGTGTGTATGTTATAAGAAGAATTTGATCACAAAAATGTTCAAGGATAATTGTAAAGTAAGGTTAATGAATTTGGAGTAAATCAAGTTAACTTAAAGGTACAAGCCTGATTGCAAAATGGTAGTATATAAAATATGATGTTTGAATGGTTAAGATTTATGAGTAGTTACATACTTGGTCAATTGAGCATGCACTAAAAATGAGACATATATATGTGCATGATTGAATATTCATATGAATGATCAACTTAGTAATGTGTGAACTATATGTGTGTGTTGCATGTCTAAAGAAGTACAAATTGATCATCAACATCCAAACATTATTGGGTCATCAAGGCAATAGATTATTTAGAGCATACTATGAGTTAACCTAAATTTTTCTCACTATAACTATTTTTTTTTATTAAATTTTAGATATTGAATTGTTATTAATATGATTGTGATAATTCCATACATTGATGTTCTGAGAAGTTTGATATTTAGGATTGTATTGGAAGTGCTTTCTAATTATATGTGAACATGGAAAATGTGTACTCGACTGAATGTTGAATGCTGGACTCAGATTCAATGAATGTGATAAATGACTTTACACATTGAATGAAAGTTATTGATAGCATATTATGTGGATTGATGCATTCCATCACATTGTTATGTATGATCAGATAAAGGAGTTCTGACCGGAGTTACCAGTGTGAAAAGAGCTTAAAGCTAAAAAATGTGCATAAAGAGCCACAGGCTCAATGAGTAATGAGCCTGGTATCCACATTGGGTATGGGATAGCATATGAAATGAGCCTGGTATCCACAACAAATACGAGACAATAAATAGGTGCTCGATCACAACAAAGTAAAAATGAAAGTGGAGTCACACACACACACACACACACACACATACACACATATGTATAAGAATTATTGAATTGTGTTGATACAATGATATGCAATGTTTGTGTACATATTGATGATATGAATGATTTAGATAAATCATTGGATTATTTTGAAATGGTTATATGAAAATTTTTAGTTCATGATGTATTGTTAAGATATGATGTATATTGTGATCCGGTATTCAATATTGAATGATGTGATACTTCTGCTGAATTGGGCAATACATTTATGAATTTAGTTTATACTTGTAATATTTGTGTTCTAACTTGAGTGACCACATTAATGATGGTTTACTCACTTAGTTCACAAACTCATCAAAATTGCAACTTTGATTTTCAGGTACAAGGGAGACCTGGTTTTTATGGTGATATAATACAAGTCTAGTATTGTCAATTTTGGAAACTAAAATGGCTCAAAAGTCTGGTCAGTTGATACCTGTGGAGTCTAGATAGAATACTTTTGTTTAGCTTCTCCTTTCATGTTAAACTTCTTGTATAAAACTTTAAACTCTAAAATGTTATGTTATGTACAAACATGGATTATTTAATGTAGTGACAATATAAGTAAGTTTCATTTTGTGAATGAAATGAGGAGTTTTGATCTTTGGAAATACTTATGTTTTGTATAATGCAATCAATAGTTGATGTGATTGCTCTAACATGTCATTTTGATAGAGTATGATCTTGAATGTCCTTTAGATGTTCGAGCATATGCTCTAAGATAGTGGTGTGTTACAATGATTGTAAATGAACATAGGTTGAACATGAACCTATATTTAGAACGTAGGATAAATATAGACTCATATTCTACCCCTTATTGTTCACTAGATTATTCTATTTCTTTGAGAGTTTGCTATATAAAGAATATAGATATGTGATTAGGACATTCAAGCTCATGTTTACTAGATAAACCATTATATGAATAATTGAGGAGTTGTTAAGCTAATATGGGTGCAACACGGGCCTAGAAACTAGTTTAATCATTAAATTATGGTAATTCAAGTATAAAAAAGTTATCAGAGGATTTACATCTAGATTTTGATTATAAATTTATTACTTTATTTTTACTCGTTACTCTAATTTGTTATTTCATATTAGTAATTTTATTTTAATTAATATTTTATTTTACTTCAATCATTTATTTTGTTGCTTTAGATAATGAAGGAGAATAAGTACTAATACTTGTAGTCTTCATACATAGTTTTGATTTAATACACAACATATTAGGAATATTTTATGTTTATTAATCTAATCTTTTTTTTTTTGCATTATTTGTTTTATAACTTCCTTTCGTTATCAAGTGTTTGTTGGTTGAATTTTAGGATTTAGATACTTTGGTTTATATGTAGTCCCAAAGTGCTATTAAACCAAATCCAAAAATCAAAAGGACTTTAATTCTAAATTTAAGGGAGAGAAATTTATCATTATCAAGTTTCCAACTATTAGACATAATGGCAAGAGAGGGAGAACATTGTATTATGAGGGACTATGCTAGACCATCATTTATAAGGACTAAATCTAGCATTATTAGGTTAAAAGTAGAGGAAAATAATTTTAAGATATAGTCCAACATGATTCAGAACGTTCAATAACTTGTATAATTTAATGGTCCACTGGATTAGGATCCAAATGCACACATCATAAATTTTTTTGGAGATTCTTTTGATACATTTAAGCTTAATATAGTTTTAGAGGATCCTATTTGATTAAGGTTATTCAATCAAGATAAATTATTTGTCTCTTAGATCAATTACCACTTGGAACGGATTACTGAGGAGCTTTTAGTTAAGTACTTTCCTACATCACTAACAGTAAGATCCAAGAATGACATCTTCTCCTTTCTATAACTAGATAGTGAGACATTTTATAAGATGTAAGAGAGATGGAAGGAGCTAAATTAAAACTTCTGAGACACTGTAAGAGCTTATTAAAAATAGTCATGAATAACTACTAGTAAGAGAACTCGAGGCTAAAAGCTAAATCAAGAGGTATTCATGCTTTTGATATGGTGAAATATTAAAGGCAGAGTTGAAAGATTTGAGCAAGAAGATTAGTAGTATGAGTTCATAGTTCAGTTGGCATAAATGATGAGTTGTGACATTTGTGTTAGTGATCCTAATCATGAACATTAGGTGCCCAAGAATATGGGAATATGGGACAGTCGAGTAAGCCAATAAATTTTATAGGAAATTGACTTCAAAATAACCCTTATTATAATACCTACAATTAAAGGTGGAGAAGTCATCTTAACTGTTATGGAATAATCTAGGAAAATAAGGTCAAGGTCCTACACCCAGATTTCAATAGCAATAACAATAAGAAAGGAAGCTAAGTATCAAGGATCCTATAATAAAATTCATCACTATATATGACGTTTATTTCCAAAGTACTAAAGTATCTTCACAAAATTAACAAGACTTTATCTACAAATTATAAATTCAAATTTGATAGCTAACTATGATTGTCTTTAAAAACTATCCACTACTTAATTAGCTACATTGAGCCAAAATTAAGAAAATAAGTGAATGTAGTGACTTTAAAGAGAGGAAAAGAGAATGTAGTGAATGAAGTATAAAGAGAAAAAGGTTGCTATAGAAGAAAAGAAGGAAGAGGAGAAGGAGAAAGAGAAAGAGGAGGAGTCAAAATAGGAAGTGGTGAAAGAGTACCAACTGAGAACTTCATACCTAAAGAAGCTTGACATAAATACAAAGGAAGATAAATTTAGCAATTTTTAGAGTATTTTAAATAATTACATCTTCACATTCATTTTATTGCATCTCTATTGTAGATGCCAAAATATTTTAAGTACTTGAAGGATACCCTTTTTAATAAGAAAATGCTTGAGCTATTGTTGATGGTGAAGTGAGGAGTTCTTTGTTATCTTACAAAATAAGCTACATTAAAAAATCAAATATCTAGGGAGTTTTATTATCATTTTATGATATTGGTATTTTTCAATCAAAATGGCATTAGTAGACTTAAAAATTATTATTAATTTAATTCCATATAATATGTTTAAGAAGTTAGGTTCGATGAACCTAAACCTATTAGGATAAGTACTTAATCTGGAGATAGGTTAATTAAGTACTCTAAGAGAACTATAGAAGATATTTTGGTTAAGGTTGACAAATCCAATTTTTGTCAACCTTATGATGGACATTAATTATACGATTATGATGGAAAATTAATTATAAGGGTAGGGCACAAAGATGTAGCTTTTAAGATATTGAAAGCCATAAGAACTCCCCTTGACAAACATGAAACTTATTTCTGTATAAAAGTAAATGATATTGAAATTTATTATATTATGTAAGAATTAATTGTAAAATATACATTGAAGACTTGTATCATGCAAAGAGAAAAAAGAAAAATCGATATCCTAATCTAATATAGCATGTGACATATTTAAAAGCTAATGAGCCCATAAGTTAAGAAGAACTTTGAGTAGAATGAGAGATCAAAGAAGAGTATAATTAAACCTTTACTTAAGGACCCACTAAGGTGAAGAGCTTGAGTAAAAAGTCCAGTTAAAAGAATCACAAAGAAGCATTTATTGGGAGACAACTCTACTGAAGAGCTTAAATAAGGAATCCAGTTAAAAGAATTATAAAGAACTTTATTGGGAGTCAATCAATAATTTAACTATTTTTATTTATTTTGATAGCTTTGAGTGTCTTTAACATTAGTTTTATAACGTTTTTGTTTGATGTAGATTTTGTTACATATGTTTCAAGCTAAAAGTAGTTTAAATTCATGGATATAAATATTGTTGATGTTTTTTCATTAGTAGATCAAAGTTATCTTACATGTGATGAGATTTGGTTAAATTTTATACACTATACAAGCAACACAGTATCCAAATTAATACATGATTTTCCATGTGTTACAAAACATCCTTCTATGTCTCTCCAAAAAATGAGCTAGTAGTTGAGGAACCTAGTAACAAACTAAAGAATAAAGATTATTGACAGAATTGGACAAGGTTGACATTATTTTATTATTAGAAAGTACTAGTTATCTTAATTTCCCTTTTGCCTTATTTTCTAGTTTTTTAATTCTTATATTCCATATACATTAGGGAAAATTTACAAATAAAGTATGGGAAAGGAACCAATTATTTATCCTTATCAATTTTGTTATAATTAGCTTAATAAGGAACAATTTTAGGAAAAATTTTAACTTCCAAAAAATATTGAATGAGATCATTCATTATAGGTTTAATTGTCATTTTGATTTAATTTGCTTAGGTAAATGATTACAAGAATTACTGATTAGGTTAATTTTAATTTGCTTCATTAATTTTAAAATTGGATATTTAATTTGTACTATGATACTTTTATATATTTTAGACAAACAATTTAGTTAGAAGTTAATTCTTCTTAAATATTTTTAGCATCCCACTAAAAAAAAAGAAAAAAGTGTTCAAATAATTGAGCATTAAATAATTCACTTAGTTTGACCCTAACAAAGTAAAAATATTGAAGTTAAACTGTGGTGTTAATAGCAAATTACAACAATGACATAATTGAGTTACTAAGAGTATTGATGACAAATTGTTTACTCTTAGATGAATTTTCAAGCAAAGCTCTAATTGATCATGTGTTAAATATAAAATTTTACTTTTCTTTCAATAAAGGGCATGAAAATGTTTGAAAGATAGAATCATATTATATATATATATATATTCATTTTATTAATATAATTGAATTTTATATATTGAGTTAAAGTTTAAAGAATTATGGAGTTAAATTAAAATTTATTTATAACTTGATACAAGTAGTTAAATGTTTAACAATTTAATGAACATTGCAATAAAATGAATAATGAAGAGTCTTAATTTATCTAATTGATTTTAGCCAATTCATTCTTGGAAATGCAACCTATTTAAGTTAAATGTGATGAAATTATTTTGCTTAAAGACAAGAAAATGCTTAAGAGTAAGGGAATTTTCTAGCTTTCAAATAAGCATGGGTGTCGGGGTCATATATGGTTCTCTGTTTCCCAAGTCTCTTCCTCAATCTTATTATTTGTCCATAATATTTTAAACATATGCATTACTTTGTTTCTTAACACTTTATCTTGACGATCAAGGATTTCCACTGGTTGTACTTTGAGTGATAGATCTTCTCTTAGTTCAACTGGAGGAACATCTAAGATATGTGAGGGATTTGAGATGTACGTTTTCAACATGGACATATGGAATTCAAAATGAAATCTTTCAAGTTTTTGCAACAGATCCAATCTATATGCTACCAGTCCAATTCTTTCCAAAATCTTGAATGGACCAATATAACAATGGTTTAACTTTCCCCGCTTCTGGAAGTATAAAATTCCCTTCTATGGTGCTTTCAAGAAAACCATATCCCCCACTTAGAACTCTAGTTTTCTTCTTCAGTTATCTACATAACTTTTCTGTCTGTTTTGAGTTTCCTTTAATCTATTTTTAATCAACTTGACCTTCTCAGTGGTGGCTGTAATTAACTCCACATTATTCAACTTCATTTCCCCTACTTCATCCTAACATAGGGGAGTTCTGTATTTTTTTTCCTTGTAGTTCCTCATAAGGATCCATTCTAAGGCTAGCCTAGTTAGCTATTATTGCATGCAAATTCCACTAATGGCAAATGTTAGTCCTAACTTCCATGGAAATCCACAACACAAGCTCTCAGCATATCCTCCAGTGTCTAAATGGTCTTTTCTGATTGACCATCAGTTTGAGGGTGGAATGCAGTGCTAAACTTCAGTGAAGTTCCTAAGGATTCATGTAGTTTTGTCTAAAATTAAGAATTAAATGAGCATCTCGATGAGACGTTAATGATGCTGGAACTCAAGTGTTAAAGATATAATCTTGCTAGCTTCTCCAGAGAGTCAATGGTTCTAATGGTAAGAAAGTGAGTGGATTTAGTCAGGCTGTCCACTATCACCTGTACAGCATATGTAGGTGGTAGCTCAATTACAAAATCCATAGTTACATGTTCCTATTTCTATTCAGGACTAGGAAACGGCTTTAATACACTAGTGTTCTGGTGTTCTACTTTAATTTGTTAACACACAAGGCATTTGGCTACAAATTTTGTAATACCTTTCTTCATCCCTAACCACCAGTATGATTCTTTGATGGTTTTGTACATTTTTATGCTCCCTAGATGCACAACATAAGCAAAACTACAAGCCTCTTCCAAAATGGTTTATCTAAGTGCAGTGTCCTTAAGAATGCATACCTTATTTCTCTCTTAATTGAAATTTACTAACTTCACCAGTCTGTAGCTTCTAAAATTCTTTAATTAGTTCTTCATATTGCCTTTGTTTTTCTTTCATATCCTCCACCATTGTAAGCTTTATAACAAAATTAGCTACCAATGCTCCACGAGGATCATCTTCCAAAGCCACTCTTATTGACTTCAACTCCATGAGCAATGGCAAAGATGTAGTATGAACATATGCCATTGTGGTAGAGGACTTCTACTTAAAGCATCTGCTACAAAATTTGTTTTTCCCTAGTGATAATTGATGACTAGATCATAATCCTTGATTAGTTCCAACCATCTTCTCTACCTAAGATTTAACTCCTTCTGAGTGAGTAGATGTTTCAAACTTTTATGATCAGTGAATATTTTACATCTTTTGCCATACATATGGTGTCTCCATATTTTCAAGGTGAATACAATGGCTGCTAATTCTAAGTCATATGTTGGATAATTATCCTCATGATTTTTTAAACTGTCGAGAAGTATATGCAATCACCTTACCATTTTGCATCAATACATAGCCAAGCCCTTGTTTTAATGCATCACTGAATATCACAAATTCACCACTCATGGTAGAAAGTGTAAGAATAGGAGCATAAGTAAGATGATGCTTGAGTTCCTAGAAGCTTTGCTCTTATTTAGTGTCCCATATAAACTTCACTCCATTTTGAGTCAACTTGGTTAATGGTGAAGCTATCAATGAGAAGTTTTCTACAAACCTCCTATAATATCCAACCAAACCAAGAAAACTTCTAATTTCTATCACGCTATTTGGTGGCTCCCATTGAACAATAAACTCTATTTTCTTGGGATCTATAAAAAATTCCCTTACTTGACACAACACGCCCAAGAAATTTCTGTCAGCCATAATTCAGATTTAGAAAATTTGGCGTATAATTATTTCTCCTAAAAGGTTTGAAGTCCTATTCGTAATTGAATGGTATGTTTGGTCTTATTCTTTGAATACACCAAGTTGTCATCAATGGATACTATAGTGAACTTATCAAGGTATCTATGAAACACTCGGTTCATTAGATCCATGAATGTTATTAGGGCATTCATTAAGCCAAAAGGCCTAAGTAAAAATTCATAATGTCCATACCTAGTTCGAAAAGCAATTTTGAGCACATCAAACTCTTTAATCTTTAAATGATGATAACCCCACCTCAAATCAATCATTCAAAATATGTTTTCACCTTGGAGTTGGTCGAAATAGTCATCAATTCTAGGTAGAGGATACTTATTCTTCATGGTCACCTTATTCAACTGTCAATAATTGATGCACAACCTTATTGTCTCATCCTTCTTTTTTATGAACAACACTGGAGCATCCCAAGGTGAGACACTTGGGCATATAAAACCCTTATCCACTAAATCTTGCAACAGGGTTTTAAACTCCTTAAGTTTTGCTAGTGCTATTCGGTATAGTGGAATAAACATTGGTGCAGTCCCCGGTAAGAGGTCAATACTAAACTCAAGCTATCTATTCAGAGGTAATCTGACTAATTCCTCGGGGAACACGTATGTGAACTCATTTATTACTAGCACATTACCCATGTCAATCTCTTGCACTGACCATTCTATTGCATGTGCTAGATAAGCTGAACATCCTCTATGTAGAAATTTTCTAGCTTCCATGGCTAAGATGATGCAAGATGGTAATACTTGGTGATCTCCTACAAATTCCATTCTTATCAATCATAGAGCTTAAAATTTTATCCTCTTTATGAATCAATCTATTAGGGCTCCATTAGATGATAACCAATCCATCCCTAAAAGTACTTCAAAATATCCGATTTCTAAAGGGATTAAATCTTCCTTAAGTGTTGCACCACTCATTTTTACTCCACAACCTCTACACACAGTGTTTCTACTTATTTTTTCTCTTAGTGGGGTATATATCAACAATTCACAAGTTAGTGGCATAGATTTTTTATAAGCATACAAGGCAAATGAATCACTAATAAATGATCTATAATGCCAAACTTTTTGAGCCCTTTTACATTAGTTTATATTTGGAGATATTATAGTATATTGATATATATATATATGTTTGTATATGAGTTCGCAAATATATTTAAATCCTTTCGGTATATACGCCCTTATATGAACTTAGAGTTCATCGGTATGTAAAATCTTAGAGATTTTTTGACATATGAGCTGCTAAGTGTATAAAACCAAGTTCATTGAATGGATATGGCCATGGTGGCTGAGTTAAATATGTTCTAATGCTTTAGAAGTGATTAGATATGATTTATAGACTTATTGGACACTTAGAAAGCTTAATTGGAAAAGTTGATGTACATAAGGGATTTAAAAGTAATTTTCAATTCTTAGATGATCAATATGTAATGTTATAAAGTTAAAGGGCTTAATCATAATCTTCAAAAGTTTGTGGACCAATATGAAAATAAAATTTTTGTTCATTCCCAAATCTTGGGCTTAATTTCAAATTTAGGAAAAGTTTGAAGGTATAATGATAATTTCACATAACTAAAGGCAAAAAGGTAATTTCGCCATGTTTGGTCCACTAGACCCTTCTCTTTATGTATGGTTGTGCACCTCATTATTTGACATTAAAACACTTTGTCTTAATGAAAAGAAGGGAGAAGAAAGGAGAAGAGAGGAGGAGAAGGGGAAGTTTCAACTATCACCTAAATCTCCATCAAATGTCTGATTTTCCAACCCAAATCAAGGTGTTATAAGTTAATTCGGGATCATGGAACACAAATCTATCATTATATTTGAGAAATTCTCAAAGGATCTTAAGATATCACCAAAGGAAAGATTAGGTAAATTTTGTCTCATCTCTATCTACATTATGATCTTGAGTTTGGTGTTAGGATATGTTGTTCTCCATACTTGAATATGCATGAAAAATGGTTAAGATCAATGAAATAAGTCATGAAGAAGCTTCCTTAAGCCAAAACCAAAATGCCCTCTCTTTGGTGAAAATTTGTGAAATTTTGAATATCTTCTTAAATTGATGGTTTAAATAAATTCTATGATGTTAATTATGTATGTATAATGTGAATTGATGATGAAAAATGAGGATGATATACATTGGAAGGAGTCTTTTAAGTTCATGTCTTTAGGTGTTTGATAAAATGCCTAACTGAACTTAGCTTAAGATTTAAGGACTTTAATGTTGTGCATTGGAAAGAGGCTTTTATGGTTATTTAAAGTAAACTTGATTTTTTGCTTAGATTGATGAGTAGTAGCCTAATGTGTTTGGATAAAAATGTGCTTAAATATACTTAAAATTGTGTAAGTATTGGATCAAAGGCATTAAATTCCTTGGAAAATGCAAAATGAAGCTTATATGAATAATAATGAAAGTAACCAAGAGATAAGCATTGTGGCCGAATCCTATAGCTTAAAAAAATTGTGATATTGTGTTTTGTACACTTATGTGATGGTGTATAAATATGAGATATGTTAGAGTAGTAAATACTTTGCATTTGTATGTACAAAGGCTCGAAGCTGTAGATCAAGGAGCTCATACTGAGGATTGTTGAAGTTAAAGGGGAGTACACCTTCTTTTGAGGTGAGTTAGGGAAAACATATCTCTCATATAGTACTAAGACAACCCTAGACATACATAATGACTTGTATGTGAATTTTGAACTTAGGTGATGTATGGTAGAAGTGAATCTCAAATAGATGTTAGTATACTTACGTATTTAATAAATGACATTTTTTAATAACTTTGCACTTGGAGGGCAAAAGATGACTTTTACTACATGAAATAATGTTTTGAAATTTACAAATGCATAACCGAGTCATGTATGCTATATGTATTTGTTCTTTTTTTGGTTTAGAGCTATGGCAAGGTTCCATATTTTCGGTTGGATCGATAAATAAAGGCATGATACCTTACTTGAATTTAGTACTACATATTTGTATATGATCTTTTTTATGATTGGTGAGGAAACGATTGGCCAATTGTGTGCTGGGCACATTAGATTAAGCAACCCTTGTACCCTTGATACTGGTACATAAAAGTCGAGTCCTTGTAACAACACCTTTCTATATCGCTTATGAGTAATTGCATAGCTAGAGGTTTGTTCACCAACAAGGTCCTCATCTAGGGTCATGACGCTCTTTTCGACCGTAGTCTGGACTTGCACACTAGTTTGGCAGACTAGTGGTGTCACACATATCTATTTTAGCTTATTCTGAGATTTGGCTTCCTAATGAGATTTGATTTTTACATGTGATAATCTTCTGCTCTTGTGTACTAGAACTAAAACCTATGTTCACTGAATGAGTGATTAATAGGCTAGGCTTATATGATTCTTAACCAGCATGGGATGAGTCATAGACTAGGTCTATGTGTTTCTACGTCATGCATTCTCACTTCATAGGTGGTTATATGCTTATTAGATGTGTAAAACCGCCTTTAGGTTATTTAGACCATTTTGATGTGTATCGGGTTCTATTTGTGATGTATGTTTTTTCCCCGCTCAATGAGTACATAGTGTACTCACCCCATCAACTTTCAAACTATGCAGGTTAATTTAGTTAGTTTGAAGCTTTGAGTGATTTGTCAAGTCTTTTAACATTTTTTTGGGTTTTACAGAACGTGGGTAGTCTATATTTTATACTTTTGTTGCTTAGTGGCTAATGATTATGTTGACATGCTTTACAATTTTGTAAATTAACTCTTATCTTTCTTGTGGTTTGTAAATGACCTTATCTATGAATATTTTGTACTGTTGTTGTGATTGCTCTTAAGTGGACTTCAAAGTCCAGAAGTTGTAGTAGAGTTTTAATATGATATAGAAGTGCGTTTGAAATTGATTTAATTTATAGGTACTTTTCATTTTGTGACTCTCAAATACAGTCGTTGTGATGCCCAAATGTTTTTAAAGATATCTAGTTAGCCTTGCATAGTTAGGTTAAGGTTACCGTGAGTATCCTTAGCCCGAGATGCGGCAGTTGTCATGTGCCCGATGTAGTTTTGGGTCGTGACAATTATATTTGTATTAAAGCAAGGTTTTTATATTTTCAAAGGTGTTTTTACCATTTTCAAAAGTTTCATAAGCCTTAGGAGTTGAGTCTGGGTGTCGATAGTCTTTGGTCGAGAAGTTGAGTCTCGGATCATTAGGTTGACGTCTTCAACGGTCGGATGATTTCGACCTCGATGAGAGTACTTGTTGACATTCCTTGGGGTGTAAGGGACATCGGATAAGCTAGGCTTAGTCCGATCTATTTTATTAAACAACATTTTTTCCTTTGATTTTATAGTGATAACATGGTTAGATGAGGAAGGGGAAGTTGTTGCAAGGTTAGACCTTTGTGACTTGAGTCAGAGGAACACAATGCTGAAGCTATTAGATCCCCATTTCATTATAGTCACTCCTTTAGAGAGCAAGTGGCTTGTGATGAAGCATATACAACCTGTAAGATAAAGGTAGGTGATGTTATGCTAGAGGTTGTAACATCCCATTAACTATGGGAAGGTTAGAATAGTAAATAAGAGTGTTCAGTGAGAGGCAAGAGATGCATTTTTATGTTCATGCATAATATGACATGCTCATACAAATGAATAGTGAA
>JAOSBN010000178.1:39211043-39231400 GCA_027563595.1 Erythroxylum suave | reverse complement strand
ATTGTATATTTTTTTGGGTATTCCCCTTGATTTTGAAAATTAATAAAATTACAGGTGGTTCCGCCCACCTTTCCTAATATATATATATATATATATATATAATTGATATTATACTTTACGTTGGCAAGAAATTTTGTAAGTAGTTTTTTCAATGACACCTGTTATCATATGATGACAATTTCCTTTAATTTTGATCCTTACTTATGCTTTAGTAGGCTAAATAAAGTGGAACAATTTTATTGAGGTACTATAACTTTCAACTCTAGTCTATGCAAATAATTGCATTGTGGTATTATGGTGTTGGTATTCATCTTATATATTGCCTTAAAATTTATGAGACATAGTCAACTCTAAAGTATCACTACCTTTTTCCATATAGAGGCAAGAGCGTTAAAATTAAGAACTCCCCTAAACCAATCAACTTACAAATAAAAATATGTCATTTATTATCCACCTAAGTTCAACACTATCATTTGATTAAATGGTAAGGTTAACCTCTTGCAAATACTCAAGACTTCTAGATTGTCAAATTAGGGATTGAGAAAATCCCACAAATTTTTTAGATTATTCTATAGCTACTACGTCACTTACCATTGTCATCAAGACCATCAACAAGTAAGAGTCTACATAGTCTTATCATTCCTACTTTATTAATATAGGCTAGATACTTGTTGCCTTCTATTTGACTGTAATAGGGAGAACCATCTCAATGTCCACAATTCATCTAAGTCTTTGGGCTCTAATGGTTAGATCACTACCTCCATCTTCCTTTAAGATATCTTGCTTTATTTAAGCTCTTGCATGCAGTGGACGAATAGTTTGTAGCCTTTATATTCATCTTTCTAAAGTCTTTAGGCCTTAATTAGTCTTTGGTCGTAATACGTCTAGTGTTTGGTTACAAAAGCTACAATGCTTAAGTCCAAGGAGTTAGCTCTACTTAATAAAAACTAGTGGGATTGGGTAAGGTTAATCCCCAATCCAGACAATGACTTAAATTGGAGAATTGAACCTATTAGCATAGCAATAGATTCCATAAGAGCCTAACTAATTAAGATAAAGTCATTAAAAAATAGAGATTAATGAGGAGCAGTTTCCTGCATTTAGAATGGTATTAAACTTAGAAGCTCTTTCCATATTATGTTTGTTCAACCGAGACAATGCCTCCGTCCATAGGACAAGTCAACCTTTATAAGGTAATTAGAAGGGGAATTTCTTTTGGAGTATCCCTTTAAGACCTCCTAAATAATCGAGATGTTATCCTCAACATTCCTTTCCTTTATGAAAGCCCATTGATCGTCACTGACTACAAAATTAAGTACACTTTTCATCCTGTTAGCAAGTGTTTTAGCAATGATCTTATAGATGAAGTTGATATATGCTATAAGGCTGAAATCACCAAAGTTTAAGGGTTTAGAGCATTTAGGTACCAAAGTCAAGGTCAAGGTCAAGGTCTTATTTATCTCTTTGAGAAGAGAGCCTTTAGTAAAGAATTCTAGCACTATTAGCCTTCAATAAAGAGACCGTTCAACCCATCCAACATAGGGTTTTATTACAATTAAGCTAGAATATAGTTTCTTCTATTTCTCTATTATCCATAGGCTTCATGACTTCTAGGGAATCTCTATATGAGATTCTCTTTTAATGAACAAACCCCTATCATTTAAAGATAGAGAAACTTCCAAGCTTGAGCTAATTAAATTCTTAAAATAGTTGGCTGCCTTCTTTAGCAATTCATTATGCTTTGTTAGAAATCTTTCGTTCTGATTTTTGATAGAAGTGATTATATTTAGTTTCTCCAAGTAACCAGAGAGTTATAGAAAAATTTGGTGGATTTATCCCTATTTTTAATCCCTAATAGCCCTTAAATAAGCCTTTAAATCATTTGCCTCTTTTATCAACAATAAAGGGCCACCTGGCTTTAAACAAATTAAAGCTTGTGTAGTAGATAAAAACATCTTTAACTCTATCGTTAGCTTACTTAATTCTAAGGCCCCATCTTACATTGAGATATTTGAGCTCTCCTTTAATTGGCTTTAGCTTTTGTACAAAACTATATTGCTTAGTATCTTTTATAAGAATCTGTAGGTCCTTTAGGAGTGCATTTTCAAACCCCTTATCCTCAGCTAGGAATTTAATGAATCTAAATTAAGCATATCCAATAAAATTCTTAAACAAACCCTCTATTTTTATTAAAGTATGGTATGACATTAGGGGATCGATAAACACTGCCTTGCTTTCTAGGAATGCATTTAGCCAGTCAGAGTTTACCAAAGCCTTGTCTAGTTTCTTCCTTATAAACTAATTTAAGGATTGTTTGTTGCTTCAAGTGAAAACATGGTCCTTTTATGTTAGGTTAGTTATCCCAATACTTTCAACACAACATCTAAAATCATTAAAGAAATTCCTAAAACTAAAATTAACTTTCTCTTCAGATCTGTATAAGGTAAAGTTAAAATCACTATATATTATCCCAGCCCTCTAACATATGCCTTGCATAACCTTCAAACTATTCCATAAGGAAATTCTTCATAATGTCAGGTTAAATCTATAGATAACAAAAGCAAGGAAAGATAAATTCTTATTAAGATAGGATAGTTTCAGGTGCATAACTAGCTTATTAGAGTCTAACTCCTACACATTGACAAAATTAGTGTTATAGTAGACAATAATTCTACCATATGTATGATATTGTTTGTAACAAAATCCCAATGGACCTTAGTCTTCTCAACTTATTTAGATTTTATAATCTAATCTTGGATTCCAAAATTCCTAAAATATAAGGCTTTTCCTTAGATATAATGTCCCATAAAACACTTGGATTATAGGGTAATTCAACCAACATACGTTCTAGATAGTAAATGGGATTAAATAATTTTACCTTTGGAGATTTTTCTCTGGCTCATTTGAGTTTTTTTTTTGGATGTAACAATCTAAAATTGTTTCTTTTTAGTTATATTCTCCCCAACATTATGGTTTGAGCAGTGAACAGTCTACTGTAGGAGTTGATACTATGATTTCCACAAATTCTTCTAATTTTTCCTAAAATTGCTTCGTAAATGTTGCTTTAACCATAGTGGTCACAGTAGCATCAACATCTACTGAGGGCTTTTCTATTTAGATTAACTCCAACTTGTTAAATGAATCTAAATTTTGGGCATTCACCTTATTCCACTCCAGCTCTATCCGTTCATTGTAGTATCCTTTTTTTGAATACCTTGCTAGTAAGTCTCCACATTTCCCTTATGCTTTGATAGAAGGCCTCTATTAGTAGGAAACTAAGACATTATCCTCTACTAAGCCATTTCCTTCCTCTAACCTTAATATAGGAATTTATTCATGAAATTCTTTTGAGATGTCAACTCCTTAACACCTTCCGGAATAGCCAATTCTTCTCCTTTTAATTGTGTTCTCATCTATGCATATTGGTTTTCCTAGATAACTAGCCAACAAACTCATCCACTTAGTTGACTAATATTACAATATAATATTACGTATTTTTATCCATGATGGAAATTTACTAACTTTAATGCTTTCCAACTTACTATTAGGCTACCAAACTTAGAGGAAAAAGGAATCTGATAGGTCATATTCAGAAAGAACTTCAGTGAGGACTGTTCCCTTCCAGAGGTTCTAAATCGATCTCTAGATGAAAGGAAAAGCTAGCCTGCAATCTATGAAGAACCCCATAAGGGTGGCTTCCCAACTGTGTACTCATTCTTTAAAGGAGTCCAAATCAGGTCCTACTATAGTCCTATTGTCCAACTCCTTAGAAGGTTTACAGTGTAAGGTAAGGTATGGTGGGAAGATATGACTACAGGTGGAGGTGTAGAGGTCTAAGAGGAGAAGGGAGATATATGAGGGTCTTAACATTGGTTTAGGCATATGAGGACTTTGGGCAAGGAGGGAGGGTGAGTGTCAATGGGGGAGGGGGTTAGTTTTTCATAGGAAGGCATCTTATTGCTGGTATGTAGGACTAAGTTAGGTGGGAGAGGTTAGTTGGTATAGTGTATAGTGAGAAGAAAAGGTGGGAATTCAATTTTATTTACAACCAACATTGTTAGGAGGATTTCTATTTTAAGAGGGTGGGGGTCAAAGGATAAGAGAAAGACTAAAAGTTGTTCTTGAAGGAAGAAAGATGGCTTGGGTAGGAAAAGTAGTCTAAGTAAGGTACTAAGAAATCCTTTACTAGGAGTATGCCAGTAAGCCAGGGAATCCAAAGCAAGTAAGCTTCCATTAAGGTGAGGGAAGAAAACAATATATAGATGCAGAGGTAAATCAGATGAGAAGAGGTACAAAGGAGCGAGCAAGTAAAAGGATATCATACTAGAGGAGACCAAAGTAATGATAAAGATAATCTTTGGAGAAGAAAAGAGAGAAAGAAGAGGATTCTAGAGAGAGAAACATTTTTGTTATCTAAGATCAAAATTCTTCTATTTTTTATTAACAAATACTTAGTATCAGCTACTTTTCCATTTATAACAAAATATAAATGTAAAAAGTAAGTAAGAAGTTATATGCCATGACGATCAACTAAGATTAGGCCATTTGTCATACTTTTTTTCCTTCTACTGTTTTATTCAAAATAATAGCCCTCTTTATTTTTTTTTTGAAAAGATTACTCTAATCTCTCTAGTGGACTAGGATCTTATATAAAATTAGTTTATCTTGATTTTATTTTGAAAACTAGCAAAACTTAAATTAGGTAAATAATATTTATTAATCACATTTCATATTATTCGACACATATTTAGTTAAGTATGACTCATTATTATAAGAGTAAACATATTAAATTAAAATGACTTTAACTTTGTAAAATAAGTGTAACAATAAATAGTACTCTAATTTAGTCTTACAACAATGGGAGGCTTAGACATGTACATAATATTTTAATAAAAGTGATTTATTTTTTAAATGTTCTTATCAAATACAAATACAATTTGAAAAAAGCTTCTCTACTAGTTAAGGGTAAGACTACGTACTACTAGATCTCCTCAGACCTCGCGCCTCAGTAGAATTAGAAAATCATACTTGGTGTTGTTGTTATTCTCATCACACACACACACACACACACACACACACACACACACACACAAACACACACAAATATATAATAAACATTTAGTTTAAATATATCAAACATATATAATAGACATAACTCATTTTACAAGCATAATTGAATTACATGCAAAAAAATATCGTGTTATTTCTATATAATCAAATTATATGCCTGAAACATTATTTATTTGATTATAATTTTTAATACAATCTTCATAATTTAAAATAACACTAACTCTTTGAATAATTAAAATAGATTAAATCATTGGTTTTTGAAACAAATCAAGTTTCTATTCTAAATAAAAATTCAATTTGCTTTATAAATAATTTTCAAATTCAATTGAAATTTTTTTTCATTTATCTTGATTCCTTTAAAAATTTAATGAAAAATAATTTTTATTGAATTACTATTCTTACTTACTATAACTCAAAAAACTCCTTTTTTAATATGATAAGTAAAATATTCAAATCTAGTTAGAAAAGTATTTATAATCTAATTAGAAATCACTTCTCTTTAATTAACTGTTTTTTAACATCAAAGGAAAATACTTTCAATATTTAATTTAAAAAAGTTCTTTACGTTACTTATCTACATATTATTTTCTTAATTAGTTAGAAAATTATTTCCAAATAAATTAGAAAATTATTTTCTAAAATTTTAAAGAAAACTCACTTTTAGTTAACAAATGAAAATTTTTAAAAAATTTAATGAAAAAATCTTTTTTAATTAATCAAGAAACTTATTATTCAAATTAATAAAGACGTAATTTCTAAATAAGATAGAACCATAACCTTGTAAGCAAATAATAAACTCTTCTTATTTCAATCAAACTGAAATAATAATTTTGATTAAAATTTCTTTCTTAATTAACTATTTTTGTATAATTAACTAAAAAATGCCGTTTTATTGGTGAGGATCAGATCTTCGGGTCAAGTTTTGGCCAGTGTTTCAAACTCAACTTTAACCTAAAATTCAATTAGCTACATCAGACTAATATTATTAAGCCTAAAATAAAAATTATAAATTAAAAAATTAAAGAATTGAGTTGAAAA
Source organism: Erythroxylum suave (assembly GCA_027563595.1). Taxonomy (NCBI): domain Eukaryota; kingdom Viridiplantae; phylum Streptophyta; class Magnoliopsida; order Malpighiales; family Erythroxylaceae; genus Erythroxylum; species Erythroxylum suave. The sequence goes on along the minus strand of JAOSBN010000178.1, from coordinate 39,225,292 downwards.
ACTTATATTTTATGTTGAAATAACTTTATACAAGATAAATATTTAATTAATAATTATTTTTCACTTTTTGACATCTTTGGTTCAAGTTTTCTGGGCTTTAGAACTTTGTGTTAATGTTGTGGAGTCACCACTATCCATTAAAATTTATAATTAACTATAAACTTTGTTTAAACTTATAAATGTACCCATTAAGAAAATTATTTTTAATTAATTAAGAAAATTGAAATTTTCTTAACCACAAATTCCAATTTAATAAGCAATATGTTCTCCCTTCTGGGAGCCGGCAATCTATTTTATGGACTCAAAAATCAAAGGAGAAAAGGAGATTGATTCATATTCCAAGTTGCTTTAAGCATCATAGTGTATTATATATGGCAAGTTAGAAACAATAGTACATTTCAACACTTACACATTTAGCATCAGGCTCTTCTGAAGACCTTAATTTAAGCTATAAGGAATTAGATTCTAGTTCACAAAGTCCATTTGGTTTGTAACCCTACCTTGAGATCAAAATGGAGATTAAAGGCTAACACCTCAAGGAATGCAACTTGCTAAACTTTTAAGATTTCAGGAAACTAAAGATTTATTTCTCCATAAAATAACAAACAAGTTATGAGAAAATAAAAAAATTGAAGCCTTAAATTTATTCAAATCAATGACAATCAAGCAATAACTTCAAACTAAACAAAGATATCTAATTTAGAATACTATGAAAATTGTTTTGAACTATTAGCCATAAGTTATTTAAATGTCTAATCTGTAATGATATCTATGGAGTAGAGAAAGAGAATTCTACAATAGAAAGGAAAAGACATGATGCAAGCTTCTTGATATCTTGTTTTCCTGTTTATTAAAAAAGACTTTATATGTAGCTTATTAGGTTCCTAATATGTTGGTAATAATAGTGAATTATAGTTATAATTCATAATTATAATTAGATAAGTCTAAACTTTTTAGATGGAAATTATAGATAAACACCTAATGTTCCATTCAAGAAACCTTATTATTGGGTTAGTTTAGTAAATTTATTATCAAATAAGCACTTATATGTTTGTTTAAATAATTTACATTATAGATTGACCACCTTTACAAGGAAGAAACACAATATGTGCTATTATTTCTATTTTATTAATGTTCTGTCTTAATATAAAATTACTATGAATAATTTAGAGATAATATATAAATCCAGTATGAATTTCATAATTATTATTCTATCAGAAGTTTATTTGCTAAATATATTTATCCCATGGACTATATCTTATATATTATTTAATTAGCAAATGTGCATAAGATAAAATACTTTTAATGAATTATGTCATGAAATCTACAACTAAACATAGATTGTAAAACATAAACTGACATATATATTCTTTATAAAACTAATTGCTAATAAGTTGATCAGGTGAGCGGATAAATTTTTGATTAATTAGTTCAAATTTTGCAAAGAAAGCAAATCGACATGAATTTATTTGTAATTTGTGAGAGAAAACACTTTCCTTTTTTTGTTTACAACTAACATATTACCTTCTTTGAAAAAAAAAAACACATATCACCTTCCAACCATATAGCTAGGATGGAGAACTAGTATACTCATGTATAAATTCCGCCTTTTCATGTCTGGAGATTTTTTGTCAACAAGAGATAAGGATGTATGTGGATATATTTCTTCATAATTCTTGCATCATATATCGCCACTTCAATATTATTAGAGATAAATGGAAATAATACAAGTATATCTGTAAATATTTTGTATTCTATGATTGTAGGAACGTTCCCTTAATTGTAGCCTTGATACATGTCTGCACACATGTATTTATACAATATTCTGATGAATGGAAATATATCGATTCTCTTAATTACTTTATGGTATCAGAGCTACCGATCAACCTTAATCCTTTCCTTCTTTTTCATCTTCTATGACGATAATCACCCATGGCTGCTTCCTCATCCTCTTCTACTGCCATGGCAACGACTACCTTACCCAACCCTACTGAGCCCGATCATCCTATCATTGTGATCAACACCAACACTCAATCTCAAATCAAACTCACTGCTACTAATTATCTTTTCTGGAAATTGCAGTTTCAAGCCACGTTGAATGGCTACAATCTCATGAAGCATGTTGATGGCTCACTGGTTCCTCCTCCCTCTACTGTCATCATTGACGGTCAACCAGTGGCCAATCCTGCTTATGATTCCTAGTTCCAACAGGACCAGTTGATATTCTCTGCACTCATGGGATCCCTCACACCAGCAGTAGCGTCACTGCTAAATCGTGCCACATCTGCTCGCGAAGTGTGGGACATTCTGGCACACACCTACACTAGACCATCGCGAGGGCACATCAAATAGATTAAAGAACAACTCAAACGCCCTCTCCAAGGAGATCGCTCAGTCACTGAATTTATGCAGTTCATCCGGGGACGTGCCGACGAACTTGCAATTTTGGGAAAACCAATTGAAGACGAAGATCTCATAGACAAGATCCTTGATGGTTTGAATGACTCGTACAGATCAATAGTAGATGCAGTCAATGCCAGGGATTCTCCAATTTCCTTCGATGAGCTTCATGAAAAATTAATCAATTATGAACTTCTGCTACGTCAAACCAGTGCAGTACCTGCTTTGTCACTTCCAGCCACTGCAAACCCAGCTGCTGGTCCTTCACGTAGTAAAAACTGGCATACCAGATCACCTGCGGCCTCTGTTTCTCCACCCTCGTGGCCTGTAGCCCCGGCACCTCGCCTGGCAATCGAACACCGAAACCCTACCTTGGCTACTGCCAAGGCAGTGGCACTCAAGATCACCGTGTCAAGCAGTGTCTAATCTTTTCTTGGGCGTTTCAGAATGCAGCCTCAATGCAGCAGGCTGGGATTTCCTATACTGCTCCCCGCTCAGTTGCTTCGCCTCAGTCTCATACTTAGAATCCGCAGGCAAATACTATACAGGCTGGCCCCATTACGGCTCCATTTTGGTTACTTGACAGTGATGCCTCTCAGCACGTGTCCAATGATCTTCAAAATCTGTCCCTATACTCCCGTATTTTGGAACATGAAGATGTCCTCATTGGTGATGGCTCGGGTCTCCCTATAAATCACTCTGGTTTTGCTTCTATTCACTCATCTTCCCACCCATTAAAACTTGATCATGTCTTGTGTGCTCCCACTATGCATAAGAATTTAATTTCTGTGTCTAAACTTTGTGCTTCTAATAATTTATCTGTCGAATTTACCCTCTGGTTTTATTGTGAAGGACCTTTACACGGGAACACCAATAATGACAGGGCCAGCTAAAAATGGCGTGTATGAGTGGCCCTCCTTGTCTTCCACCCCAAAAGCTGAGTCTCCCATAATTGCATTTTCCAGTCAGCGTGCATCTATAGTCGAGTGGCACTGTCGGTTGGGTCATCCCTCACTGCCTATCTCTTAGCATTTTGTATCTCATTTTAATCTTCCCATGTCAAGTACTTTAAATAAGCATGTGTGTAATGCATGCCATTGCTCCAAAAGCCACAAACTTCCATTTAATAAATCTACTTTAGTGTCCACTCGTCCTCTCGAGATCATATACTCTGATGTCTGGACCTCACCAGTCCAATCTTATGATGGGTTCAAATATTACGTAATTTTTGTGGATCATTATACTCACTATGTTTGGTTTTACCCCCTAGTTAGAAAATCACATGTTCAAGAAAATTTTCCTCGCTTCAAAGCACTGGTTGAAAAGTTCTTTAATCTTCCCATCAAAATTTTATACACTGACAATGGTGGTGAATACATCGCCCTAACCTCACTTTTGTCCAAATCCGACATCACTCACTATACTTCACCACCGCATACACCGGAACATAATGGCTTCGCTGAAAGACGTCACCGCCATATTGTGGAAACCGGCCTTTCCCTACTCACTCAAGCCTCTATGCCCACTTCCTACTGGTCCCATGCTCTCGCTATGGCAGTCTACCTTATAAACCGTTTGCCGTCCTCTACTCTCCAGATGGCTTCACCATATCATCTCCTCTTCCAGAAACCACCCAATTATCTCAAACTGAGAGTGTTTGGTTGTCTATGTTATCCTTGGCTCCGACCATATAATGCCCACAAACTCACCACTCGGTCCACTCCTTGCGTCTCTGTTGGGTACTCAAATACCCAAAGCGCCTACATGTGCCTTGACATTCGCACCTCTCGAGTCTACGTCTCTCGCCATATAAAATTTGTCAAAATGGAATTTCCTTTCCCATCTTCTCCTACCCCATTGTTGACACCTGATCCTATAGATGTTGATGCATGGCTTCCCCCTGTCACGCTTCTTTCGCCAACTCCGCGTCTGTCAGTGCCCACTCATACACTGCAACCTACAGATCTGTCCAGTGCCTCCCCCAATGTCTCCCCACCCCAGCATTCAACCCCCATGCCCTCGCCTTCCCCTATTCCTCCACCTCCTCCCACCAACACCCATCAAATGCTTACTCGCCCCAAAAATCACATCCATAAACCTAATCCTAAATACTCTCTTATAGCATAACTCTCCCCTTCATCAGACCTCGAGCCACCATCATTCGGTCAAGCATTAAAAGATCCCAAATGGCATCAAGCTATGTCGGAGGAGTTTGATGCTCTTATCTGAAATGGCACTTGGGAACTGTTCCCTCCTTCTAAGACCTCCTTCTAAGACGACAAATCTCGTAGGGTGCAAATGGATTTTTCGAACTAAACGTTTATCTAATGGCTCTATTGACAGGTACAAAGCTCAGTTGGTAGCCAAGGGTTTTCATCAACGCTCAGGTGTTGATTATCATGATACTTTCAGCCCCGTGGTCAAGTTCACGACCATTCGTGTTGTTCTTACACTAGCTGTAAGCAGGGGTTGGTCCATTCATCAACTCGATGTGAACAATGCCTTTCTACAAGGCAGCCTTCATGACAATGTCTACATGTCCCAGCCTCCTGGTTTCATTGACCCTAAGTTCCCCTCTTACATATGTAAACTTCATAAGGCCATATATGGCCTCAAGCAGGCACCACTGGCATGGTACTCAGAGTTGCGACAGTTCCTTCTTCGTAATGGGTTCACTAATGCTCGCTCAGATACCTCTTTCTTCATCTATAATTATGGAGGTTTCTGCATCTACATTTTGGTGTATGTGGATGACATCATTCTCACTGGGCTAGATGCTACTATCCTTCAGAATTTCATTGACGATCTTGGGCGGCAGTTCTCTCTCAAAGATCTTGGCTCATTATCTTACTTTCTGGGCATTTAAACACTACCTCACTCGCAGGGCCTACTTCTGTCCCAACGTAAATACATTATTGATCTACTCACAAAGACTGGCATGCTTGACTCCAAACCAGTCCTCACTCCTATGGCTACAGACCCACCTCTTCGGCTTCTCTCGAGATCAACCTTGTCCGATGCAGCTGAGTACAGGACAGTTATAGGCAGCCTTCAATATTTAACCCTCACTCGGCCTGATATTGCCTTTGCAGTAAACCGCCTGTCTCAGTTCATGCATCGGCCTACAACCCAACACTGGGCTGCCGCTAAAAGACTGGTCAGGTATCTACGTGGCACACTTGATCTGGGCCTCCTCATTCGCAGATCTCCAACACTTGCCCTTCATGCCTTTTCTGATTCTGACTGGGTTGGAAACAATGATGACTACACTTCCACTAGTGCCTATCTTGTTTATCTTGGTGGTAGTCTCATTTCTTGGAGCTCCAAAAAGCAACGCATGGTTGCTCGATCCTCCACTGAAGCCGAGTACCGCTCAGTTGCCTCTATTGCAGCTTAACTACAATGGATCCGTTCACTCCTCCATGAGCTCGGAGTGTCTCTATCATCCACTCCCGTTATCTATTGTGACAACATTGGCGCCACACATCTGTGCTCCAATCCTGTATTCCACTATCGCATGAAGCACATCGCCATTGGTTTTCATTTCATCCGTGAGCAAGTTCAATATGGCACTCTTCGTGTGACACCTATCTCTTCCGCTGACCAGCTTGTTGATCCTCTCACCAAGCCGCTCGCACGTTCTTCATTCTTACCGCTTCGAGACAAGATCGGACTTTCCTTCAAGAAGTCCGTCTTGAGGGGGGATATTAGAGATAAATGCAAATAATACATGTATATCTGTAAATATTCTGTATTTCATGATTGTAGGAACGTTCCCTTAACTGTAGCCTTGATACATGTCTACACACATGTATTTATACGATATTCTGATGAATGGAAATATATCGATTCTCTTAATTACTTTAAATAATCTAAGCTGATTAATGTCGTCAATGAATCATCCAACATTAAAGGCAGCTGCTTCCATGCAATAATTTGTAAAAGAAAAAGAGCAAACAAATTGGCATTATTAAGATGATGCAATGCACTTATATTTGGATTCATATGTTTAATGTATCATATCAAAGAATTGATGTGTTCTGCTCTTGTTCTTGAAGGAGAAGGGTGAGGCTTAGCGTAGAAAAGAAACAAGTCCAATTTAGGATCTTTTTTTGGTCGATTCGTTACGATTAGGAATCAAAGCTTGAATTATATAAAGGAAAGTTTCTATTATTTGAATACCCTCTCATTTCCAGTTACTGAACTTATTTATTATAAACTACTCGTGGCTGATATTGTTATCGTGGTATGCATATTGGAAAAGGTCAAAAACTCCTTGTACAGTTGATAAGATCAGCAAAAGCTTTGTAGCAAGCCCATGCAGCAGCAAATTCCAAGTTTTGAGTACAAGGGATAGCGTTCTCCTGTAGAAAACACACGAATATGACCATAGCTTTTGATTTTCTCTTGTTTATTTATATATCCATACATTAATTGGCATTTCTATTTTCTAAACTTTTCTATTCGAATAGATAAAAGAATTTTTTTTTTTTTGTAAAAGGGAGTATTACATGATATCTCGGGGTATACTAATTGATTTGTCGCGACATATTGTATATTAATTGCGAAACATACAAGTATTGTGTTCTTTAGCCTTCTGATACATCTACAAGTTGCAACATAAAGAGGGCATAATATACAAGAATAGTATTGAAACAACTTTATATTCATCACCATCGATGTTCTCTATAATGCGTAGCTCTTTCTTGGGTCCCTTTATGGCCAAATAAAAAGAGAGAGGAAGAGACAAAGGTGTCCCCCGAATATCTTCAATTTCGTTTTCTAGGTTCAACATACAAACACAGCCATGTTCTCTTTCACTTTCATACAAAACCTTCATTAAATGCTCTTGTTGCTTCTGGCTCTACAAATACTTCTTTGGAGAACTATGGACTCACCAAACAACAAACCTATTGCAGTCGCTCTTAATCTTGTGATCGAGTTTCGTGTAATATCAAGATCACCAACTTAGTTGTCCAGTATGTCTCTGCTTCCAATTCTTTGCCTTCTCATATGCATTTCTGTGCATGAATGCAATGGTCGATATCTAAACTACGTCTTTGGCAGGAAAACCGTAGTATATGCCAAGGTTATTACAAACGTTCCATAAGTATATTTGCCTTTGCATCTTATGGTGTCATTTTTATGTGTCAAATTCTTGACATGGTAATTCCTTTGTATCCAGGAGGAGGATGAAGTGGTTACCAACCCTTCAATTTCATCAGAGAATATTGCACCTCAAAAATCGATGGAAATTGAATCACAAGGTCTAAAACCTGCCAAGAAAGATTTCAGCAGCCATCGAATTTTTCTTGGCGCTAGCAGTAAGGAGCAGATGGCTTCTTTGTACCATCGTGAAGAGGGGACAATAGGAACAACATCAGGTTAATTAACTGCCACTCAGAAACTACCATATAATTTATGTAAAAACAGAAGCTACTATACAATTATCTATAAACTCTCAAAAAATTAGTGCACAGCGTGACTCCAACTAGAACGACTAAATTACGATATTTTACATGTCTCTACATATATACTCACAGACGTAAAATTTTCATGTTGAAAGCCAGTGGTGCTTTGTTTTTTTTTTCTTTTTAAAGTTCTAGTGGATTTAATACGCAGTTCTTCTATCGGAAAAAATGAAACGCTGGTTCCACTTCTTCAACTACAAAGCTGAAATTGCAGACGTTCAATCTCTACTAGTTTGCCACACTGTCTAGTGAGAGTCATATCTCAGATATTGGCATAACTTGTTATTAGTTTTATGTATAGACAACTAGGTCCGTACTCAAGAAAAATATAGTGTACGAAATTTAGTCTTCCGACTTCAATACTCCTATAATTATATTCTTGTTAGCAGAAATATTGTTACTGACAGCTTAAACAAACTTGATAATATCTTCTGCAACGCTGTTTGTTAACGTTAATACTGGTACCTACAGGAACTAAAGCTGTCGTACGAAGATATTCCCCAGACGATATGCAACAAGCGTCTGAAATGAAGGTAATGAAATTGTAGATAGTTATCTGAGAAAATTTGGATATATCAATTTCAATGTGGTAGTTAGGCAGTAATGATTTTGGTGATTCAGCTACCAGTATGAATGGCCCACATCTTTTCTGATCTTGTCCTTAATCAGGGTGGCAAGCCAGATGATCTGCCCATGCATGAATCATGCAAGCTATGAAAGCTTGCATGTGAAGTAAAGGAACAGAACATAATATGCAATTAATCTGTACAGCATATATGGTTCATTGGTTTCGGTAACTGTGCAGTAAACTTTGTTTTGCGCTTGTAATTATATAAATTAAGTATGATACCAAGAGGACTGTGATGAAAGAAGTAAGTGTTCGCGTTTATTTCTAAGCACGAACGAGCCGAGAAGAACAAGGAAATGAATTTTGATTAAATATTAATGCAAGCATGGTTTGTGCTGATGGTCGTACAGGAATCCAAGTTGCGGGTACGGTCCATGTTAGTATCCACAAGGAGTGATGTCGAGGAAGCTACAGAATCTAAAGAAAATGAAACAGCAGAGGACTTAGTAGAGACGGACTATGCACAACCCCATCGAAAACCACCTATCCACAACGAAAGAAGTTAGAAGATATATCACATGTATTTAATTAAGCACATCCAATCTAGGAAGGAACGGTTCTGCTATGTTTTCTGTCAATAACATAATAATGCAACCAGTACGGACAAAAAAGTTCAATTATCAGCTTTTACAACGATTCGTCAAAAATATTTGGTTTGCCTCTAAGGTTATTCGGTGAAAAGAGTGGGCTATGTGGTTTATCCTCTTTCTTCCTTATCTGCTTATTTTGGATTGCGAGAAGGGTCAAGCCTTTACATCTGAATAGACAGGAACAGATTTTCCTAGCTTCTTTGTCACTGTTAAGAATGGTATTGGTTGGCGTTTCATGGACCTGTATCGTGTATGCAAGTGGAACTTGCTTTTATTTAACTGTTTCACTCTCAGGGAGTTTACTTCTGAATTCATTGAATGGGATTTAAATAGGATATCCTGTTTACAGATTCCAAACCAAGCAATTTTATAGTGGTCTTTAAAGCAGGCTATTGACAGGAATCTATCGTCTCCTTCAAGTGGATGAAAAGATTGAATCCTAACATATATACTAGTATCAGCCTGTCCTGGTAGCAAGTTGTCTAGGCAGAAAACCTGAAAATGAGAAGCAACAAAGACTACTGAACCAGACAAGTCTATATTAATGCATTTATATAAAGAGGAAAAATGCTCTACCATCGTAAATGAGAGAGTGTCATCAGTGCATCTTTGCAAATATGTCTGATGGTAACTTTAACGTGTACAATTCATGAAAATAAACATGGGACCAAAATATATATCATCAAATAATCGCTTCATCGCAATTCAACCAGGTAGTTTCATAAAAATTGTGAATGCTGCTCAATCCCCAAATTTTACAGGAAGTAAAAGGAAAGACCAACGCTAGCTTCCTCTTTTAAGACGGAGCATATCCTTCCGTTCAAGACCGTACGTCTTCGAAAATATCACCTCCAGCATGAGGTGGCGGGCTTTCTATACTGCCGCTGAGACACAAATGTACGTAGAGAACAAAAACCTTTTGTTTCCACAACACTCAGCTATCTGAAGTACAAGAGACCAACTCGAATTTTATTTGTCAACACAATCTTTTCAATTGGCGGACTGGCAGAAAACCATTGATTTTGACCAATACTGAGGACCACGTCATGCGACAGTACGACATGCATGGTATTTGAAACAGAGGACGACTCCAGCTGGCATATAGTCGAAGATTTGACCATAAAATGGAACACAATTTTACGATTTTAGAACTACACAAAAAATTAACTGCTCGCCTTTAAATCCAAGAAATTTCATTTTAAAAGGATAATAAATTAAATTTTTATTTTAAAAATTTTTATTGTAATATTTAATTTTTCATAATTTTTAGTTAACTATCTAAACTTTAAAATCATATCACTTCAAAAATTATTTTTATTATTTTTGTTAATAATCAATGAAGTATGTGAAAATTAAAAATTTAAGAGGTTGGGCATTTTTTATGTTTTTCAACATAATTTTTGAGTTTCTTATAACATATATATTGACAAAAAAAATCATCTTTTGATATTAAAATTTATAAAAAATAAAAAATTACACAACTTTTCCAAATATTAGAAGTACATACTCTAATCAGTCATGTCAGTAAAATGTTAGTAAAATTGATTTTTTAATTTAATCTATTAAAAATTTCAAAATATAAATAATTAATTAAAATTTTCAAAAATTAATTATTGAAATTCAAAACTTCAAAACGATAAAATTTATAAGCCTAAGTTTCCGGTCAATTGAGGCACATCCTACGATTTACTTCCTCCACCAATCCTAAGGACACAGGGTTGGGGCTCCTAATGTTGGAGTTTAACAATTTTTTTTATAATGGATTATCTCTTTCCTAAATTGTGTATATTTATATAATCAGCCACACGAGTAGCCACTCAAGAGAGCGTTAGGTATTACCTACTGACTAAACACTGTGGGACAAGATGTGCGGAGTGCACAAAGCAAAACAACACGGTGGCATTGTATTGTCTGAGAAGTGAGAAACACACTTTCGTTGCAGTTGGAATGCGAAAGGAGTAAGCACATAAAGTAATTATTTTTGAGCCAATATACATTCCAAGTTCCTTTCCCTTGAACTGCATAGAGATCCACAAGTTTTCAGGCACTAGATAAACACCATGAATGGAAATAAAGATTGTGTTTAAAGAGATACGAAGAATAAATAAAGTAATGGTTAAGCAAAGGTCTCTTCTTATTCAATATAGAACTATATTGTTGTTTGAAGCTTTTGCAACAAGTTTGGCTTTATAACATTTGATATAACCATTTGCAATAGCCTTAATTTTATACATCTATTTAATACAAATCATCTTAGATGGAAAATAAACTAAATCCCTAATTACGTTGACCAATAAGTAGTGGGTAGACCAATGTAATGTATTAGGAGGTGAAGCAGATATGATAAATTAAATCAAAAGTTGAGTTTCAGTAGGCTCTTGATCACAGGTTTACTTATGATAAGTTTTAATAATTTAACTTCGATAATATTTCAAGCACACGGGTTGTTTGCATGATATCTAAGATATCGATCTCACGAGGATAACTAATCTAATCCTAAAATCTAAGGCTGAACTAAATCACAATAATTAAAAATAAATAAACTAAGGAAGAAAATTAATCAATCAAGCAATCAATCTCAATAATTAAATTTCAGAAATATAAACAAGATAGCAATTTACACAACCCAATCAAGAATTAACCTAGGAACTACCAATTAAGAGAAAGGGGGTTTTAGTCTAACCTTAATGGAAACCTAATTGATTATGAAATTATTGAATTACTGGGTCTAGATGGTCTTAAGGTAGATTACTTTTTCTCGAGTTATAATCTTTGACTCTAATTAATAATCTCTAATTAGATTATGGAATTACAATATCTCGATTCATAATCTACCCAAAACTTAAATTAGTTCTAAAATTATCCAATAACCTACCGGAAACCTATGCACGATCTTTCGTTACACAATTTTACCAGTTTGATTCAATTCTTAATCTATCAAATTACCTCACTCTCATTAGCCCAATTTGATGATCTTCACTTGATTCACCCTCTCAGTTTGTTATATAAATTGAATCACAAACAATTCAATAAAAACACAATAAATCAAATTTCATTAATATCAAAGACAAAATCCTAAAGCTAAGTTTAGACAAAAATCAACATTCAACAATCCTATTCTCAACAACTATCTCAATTTTATATATCAATAAAACTTAAAACAAAATTGAAAAATACGATTGGAACGGAATAGCGAAGGCAACGACGATAGGAAAAGTCCTATTCTAGGAAGTACTTTGAGCGACTTCTTCTCCGTGTCTCTCTTGCTTCGGTCCTTTCTCAATCTCTCGGTAAAGCTCCATTTAGGGTTCAGGATTCACTACAAAAAAATCACTGAATAGCGACGGAATATTTCTGATGGAAACAATTTTGACGTTATTTACCGACGGAATTGTTTCTTCTGTCGGTAAATACGGTGAAATTACCGGCAGATTAATTTTTCCGTCAGTAATACTAGAGGGAAGGAATTCGCGTAAAATCTCCGACGATATATAGTGACGACAAAACCTTAAGCGTCAGAAAAAAATGCGGGAACCATTCCCACATTTTAATTGCTTCAGATACATATTGACGAAAATGTAGCCGTCAATATATATACCGACGGAATAGTAATCTTCCGACGGTAATAAATGCGGGAAATGCTCCCGCGATTCATTAGCTTTTCCCGTTTATCGACGGTACACAATCCGTCGGTAAAAGTGTTAGAGAACTCTATTTACCGATAGAATTTGTATTTCGTCGCTAATTGTTAACCAGACGTCGTCCTTGAGACAAACCTAGATTACCGACGGAATTAGTGTTCCGTCGGTAACATGTGGCAAGAGCTTTGTTGAAGACGATGAGATAACTCTTGATTACCGACGGAATTAGTGTTCTGTCGATAACTGATAGCAGATGCCTTAAGAGATAACTCTAGTTTACCGACGGAATGAGCATTCTGTCAATATTTGAGTTTCAACCGCCTAATATTACCGCTCTTTTATCGACGGAATTAAAGTTTCGTCAGTAAATGTTGGCATGTTCGTTGTCGAAACAATGAGGGAACCCTAGATTACTGACGAAATGAGCATTCCGTCGATAATTGAGTGCCTTTAAATCACGATCCGCTGCACACCCATCACCCCCTGCGCACGCGCGCACATTTCTCTTCTCTCCTCCTTGCGATCGCCTTATATTTTTAGACCCTACTCTCGCATTTTTCGGCTGTTTTTGGACTATTTTCTTGCTTATCGTGCATTATTTGAGGTAAGCTCTCTAATGAGTGTGTTATTTCTACAAAAAAAAAGCATGTTTATTATTGATATTTGCTTGATTATTGTTGATGTTTACGATTTTCGTGTAATTATTGGTTTATTTGTTGTTTATATGTGTTGTTGTTGGTAAATAATCGAAAAAAGTAATTGATTTGTGGTTAGATTGAGATTATACATATTACGTATGAGGTGTTTGATAAAATGCCTTTTATAATGTTTGAAATGTTTTTTGTAATTGTTGTCTTAATTTGAGAATTTAAATATTAAATTTTGAATTAAATGTTTAATTTAAAATTTTAATTTATCGAATTTAACATTTAATTGTGAATTTATTGTATATATAAATATTGTCATTAATTATTTATTATTATTATTATTATTAAGTATTAATATAATTAGTTATATTATTAGTAAGTATTAATTATGAATAATAAGTATTAATATATATAATTAATTTGATTAATCTTATGAAGTTGGTTAATATTATTAGTATAATATTAATTATTGTTAATAATAATTTGATTATTATTAAGTATATTATTTGTATAATTTGTTATTATTATTATTATTAATGTTTTATTTAGTATTCATTTTATTATTGTTACTTTTTTATTATTTGTATCAATTATTATATGACAATTATTATAATTATTAGAATTATAATAATAATAAGAATTGAAAGAATACTTATTATTATTATTGAATTTATTATTCTAATTCAAATATTATTATTACTATGTTTATTTTAATAATAATTATAATGATTATTATTATTTTTTTATTATTAAATTTGTTATTCTTATTTCATTTATTATTATTATTGTTATTAGTAGTTTTGTTATTATTATTAATTTTATAAATATTAAATTGATTGTATTTATCAATATTGTCATTAATTATTAATAAT